>CM074505.1:16837848-16880975 GCA_037389245.1 Oryzias sinensis | reverse complement strand
AACTACAAACATGAATCGGAAATACGAGAAAATAAAAAGGGTGGAGGCGTTTCTGCACTGTTTAGAGATAATATTGCAACCCGCAGACTATCATTTGGTGTGTTTTCATCATTTGAGTATGTGTCCTTTAAGATTGAGTTAAAACAAACTCCTCCCTTACTCTGCATAGTCATGTACAAACCTCCTCAGCACAGCCAAAGTTTCATTGATGATTTCACTGAAATGCTCTCAGTTGTGTGCACAGACTTTGATGGTCTAGTCATTACAGGTGATTTTAATGTTCATGTTGATAATGTCAATGACAGACATGCAAAAGAGCTCAATGCTGTCCTTGAAACCTTTGATCTAATTCAGCATGTGAGTTGCCCCACCCACAACAGAGGGCACACTCTGGACCTGCTCATCACAAAGGGGGTTAATATTCACAATGTCAGTGTGGTTGATGTCGCCCTCTCTGATCATTTCTGTGTATTCTTTGACCTGTCTGTTTCTCCCAAACCACCGCCTGGCCCTGCAGTTGTCCAAAGGAGACAAATAAATGAGAGCACTAGGGCACAGTTTGTAGAAATGATAGACCTTGAAAACGCCTCTGGTGCCAATGTTGATGAAATGCTGAATTCTGTTACTTCTAGCATCTTGAATGTTCTGGATGCCATTGCCCCTATGAAGGTTAAATTGAGAAAACATAGACAGAAAGCTCCCTGGAGGAACGATGATCTAGTCAGGGCACAGAAACAACAGTGCCGCAGAGCTGAGCGAAAGTGGCGCAAGTCAAAACTCCAGGTTCATTATGAAATGTATAAGGGGGAGTTGTATGCTTACAACCAGATCTTATGCAGAACAAGGGAAAGGTACTTCTCTGAAATCATTGGAAGTTGCAGCAGCAACTCTCGTGCCCTGTTCACAACAGTAAACAGATTAACTAACCCTCCAACCCAGCTACCAATAGAACTAGTTTGCACACCTAAATGTAATGAGTTTGCTGTATTTTTTAATGACAAGGTTCAGGGCATTAAAAAAGCCATCGACTCCACAACACATATAACTATCGAACGGCCACCTACTCACTCTAAGCTGACTCACTTTATACCTGTCACTGACCAAACTGTCCAAGAGATCATCACCCGTCTGAGCTCGTCTTCATGCTGCCTGCCTTGATGTGTTACCCACTAGATTTCTAAAGTCTGTCTTGAACAGTGTGTTGCCATCAATTACTCAAATAGTTAACATGTCTCTTCAATCTGGAATATTTCCTGAGGCCTTAAAAACTGCAGTCATTAAACCCCTCCTGAAGAAGAGCGGTCTTGATCCCACTGTACTGAATAATTACAGACCTATCTCTAATCTGCCATTTTTAGGAAAAGTCCTTGAAAAAGTTGTCTACCAACAGCTCACTGATTTTCTCTTATTAAACAATTCATTTGATGTTTTCCAGTCAGGTTTTAGACCCCATCATAGCACAGAAACTGCTCTTATCAAGGTAACCAACGACATCCGCCTGAACACTGATGATGGCAAAGTCTCTGTCTTAATCCTGCTAGACCTGAGTGCTGCCTTTGATACTGTTGATCATGGGATCCTTTTGCACAGACTCCAAGACTGGGTTGGCATCTCTGGATCTGCCCTAAGTTGGCTCAAGTCTTATCTAAAAGACAGGAAATATTTTGTTGAAATTGGGAGTTGTGTCTCAGACTACATGGCCTTGACTTGTGGTGTGCCCCAGCGATCGATCCTGGGACCCCTTCTGTTCAACCTCTACATGCTGCCACTAGGGCAGTTAATACGCAGTAATAACATATCTTATCACAACTATGCAGATGATACTCAGATCTATGTGTCACTGACAACAGGTGAATATGGGCCGGTGGATTCACTCAGCCACTGCCTCCAACAGATCAGCGTGTGGATGCAGAACAACTTTCTCCAGCTAAACTCAAACAAGACCGAAGTTATTATTTTTGGCCCACAGAAACAAAGAGAAAGAGTCAGTAGCTACCTTCATTCTCTGTCTCTTAAACCCTCAAATCAAGTCAGAAATCTAGGGGTAATCATGGACTCTGACCTGAACTTTAACAGCCATATCAAGTCAGTAACATCAGCAGCATTTTACCATCTGAAAAACATTGCCAAAATCAAAAACATAGTGTCAAAACCAGACCTGGAGATACTTATTCATGCATTTGTCTCCAGTAGGTTAGACTACTGTAACGGCCTGCTCACCGGCCTCTCCAAACGAGCTGTAAAACAGCTTCAGTACATCCAGAATGCTGCTGCTCGAGTCCTGACCAGAACCAGGAAGTATGATCACATTAGTCCTGTGCTCAGGTCTCTGCACTGGCTCCCTGTACCTCAAAGAATAGACTTCAAAGCAGCTCTGCTTGTGTACAAGTCTCTCCAATCCACGCACCAAAGTACATCTCTGACATGTTAGTGCCATATGAACCATCTCGTACTCTGAGGACCTCAGGGTCCGGCCTCCTGTTGATTCCCAGAGTCAGAACTAAACAAGGGGAATCAGCGTTTCAATATTCTGCAGCTAAAATCTGGAAAAGCCTCCCTGAAGTCGTAAGACAGGCCTCTTCTGTGTTCATGTTCAAATCTAGACTTAAAACATTTCTGTTTAGCCGTGTATATGACTGAAAGGTCCTATCTGCACTTTTCTTTCCTTTCCTTCCTTTATTTTTAAACATTTTTCAAATTTTTTCTTTTCTTTTAAAGTAAATTTTACGTTGATTATTTCAATGATGTATTGTGATTTTAATGCATTTTTCTGTTTTGTGAAGCACCTTGAATTACTTTGTGTACGAATTGTGCTATACAAATAAACTTGCCTTGCCTTGCCTTGCCTTACATTCATTTCTCACTTCTAAAGGGATTTCCCTGGATCTCAACACCATCGAGACCTGCCACCTGCTCCCCAGGAGAAAGGAGACGGATAAACCAGCGATCCTCATCAGGTTTGTGAATCACAAACACAAGCTAGCTCTGATGAATCAAAAAAGAAATCTGAAGGGATCTGCTGTTTATCTGAACGACCATCTGACCAGAAGGAATGCTGAAATCTCCAAACATGCCAGGCTTCTCAGGAAGCAGAAGCAGATTGAGAACACTTGGGTTAAAGGTTGCAGGATTTACGTCAAACCACTCGGTCCACCGGACCGGTCCAAGGTTCTGGTTATGAACACCATGAAAGACTTTGAGAACTGCTTGATTACGGTTGTCTGAAACAACATGGAGTAATAAACCAAAGCCAAATAATTTTAAGAATATGTGACACCTGTATTCATCACTTCTCCTTACTTCTGACGTCACCTGAATAACAGCAGAGTTCTGAAATGCAGACAACTTGACCTCAACTTTCACCGAGCTGATATCAGCTGAAGAAGGATATGGACCTGAATCTAATGTCTGCAGACATAACATGGAAGAGAACTATAAACTGTTTTGAACCCAGAAGGACGGCTGTTATTCAGCAGAAGAAGAAATGCCAACTTTGGACAATCGACAGATTATGGACCCTTTTTAGTTGCCCTTACAGCATTACCTTATTATATATATAAAATAAAAATTAAAAAAAACATAAAAAAAGTAAAACAAATGATTAATCACTTATTGAAAATGATTACATTGATCGATGTTTAATGATATTACTTCACTTGCTCCAAAAATGGATAAATTGATTCAAAAATCTTTCCTAATGTAGCATAATTTTGCACGTTTTTAACTTTTGATACTTGATGAAATTTTGCTATGAAAATTCCTGAAACAGTGTTGTCTATTTTACTGATATAGTATTATGTTCTAATCATATGAATGACTTTTATGAGTAATATATATTACATGACTGATCTGCATTTGCCATGTTGATTTATAAAAGTTATTTTACATAATAATTAAGTAATTCATCTTTGTCATGTGCTTTATCGATACCTTATGATTTTCAATGCTGTCTGATAAAAACTAGGAACTGGATATTGATAAATCATGTAATAATATGGTTATAGTATAACGGGGTGGGATTACATAAGTTCGCTTCCTTCCACTCCCTTTCAAGCAATATTTATTAATATGTCTAATTATCCTAAGTTTAATTAGTCACTGTATGAATGTACAACTGATGTTTGTATTGTTTTGTGTATTATTTCTACTTGATTGCTTGAAATAAACCATTTCAAATCAAATCAAAATTTCAAATCAAATAGTCGACTTCAGGAAAGTCACAGCCCCCTCATCCCCTCTCACCCTGACAGACTCTACCATCACCATAGTGGACTCTGTCTGTTTCCTCGGCACCACCATCATGCAGGACCTCAAGTGGGAGCCAGCCATCTGCTCTCTCCTCAAAAAGGCCCAGCAGAGGATGTACTTCCTGCGGCAGTTGAAGAAGACCCGGCTGCCGGCCCAGATGATGGTGCAATTATACACAGCTATCATTGAGTCCATCCTCACCTCCTCCATCACCGTGTGGTACACTGGAGCCACAACCAGGGACATTAACAGGCTACAGCGTATTGTGCGCTCAGCAGAGAAGGTGATCGGCTGCAGCCTCCCATCTGTCCAGGAACTATATGTCTCCAGATCCCGGGGACGGGCAGGCCGGATAGCTGCCGACCCTTCTCACCCTGGACTTTACCTACTGAAACTACTCCCTTCAGACAGGAGGCTAAGGTCCATCAGGACCAGAACCTCCAGACACAAGAACAGTTTCTTTCCCTCTGCAGTCAGACTCTTAAACACCCTGTAAACCCCCCCCCCCCCCTAAATTTCACTTCAATGCCCAGTCAGTCACCAGCCCACTACCTGCACCTTGAACATTCTCAGTTTGCACTGTTTTGGCACTCTTGCACTATTGACTATTTATATTTTTGTTCTGACCATTGTGTAACAATTTTTTTGTCGCTTACTGTTCTTCTGCTTTATGTTGCACACTTGCACCGAAACAAATTCCTACTCTGTGTAACTACACAGAGGATGGCAATAAAAACTTCTTGAATCTTCTTGATTCTTGAAAAAGAACTTAGAGTTGAAACATGGATTTTCATTTAAATGATGGAACCAAAAATAACACAACAATTTAAAATCAAATAATTTTACTTTGATTTAAAGCTTAAATTTCAAAAATATAAAATCAAATAGTTTTTACTTCATCTTGAATCCTAAATTTTAAAATACAGGGTAGAGTGCCCGCGATCACACACCTATTCACTCTTACACTCACACCTTGGGACAATCTAGGTTTACCAAATAACCTATGACGCAAAGCCCCTATGAAGCCCTTCAAGAGAATATTGAATGCTTAAATCCCCTGCAGATATTTTACAGAGAATGAAGATTCAGGAAAACAAATTTGCTGATTCAGGAAAACAAAATTGCTGATTCATGAAAACTTGTCAAAGAGACATTGTAGAATTTTCCAACAGCAAAGCTAAAATGAAAGAAACCCTGTTCAGAACCTTTAGAACAGGAAATCCACCTCTGTGTTCCAGAGAAATCCACAATGAGTCCAGATTTCCAAAAGAACTGGGATCAGCGGTTTGGCCCTGAAGAACTCATGACCAGGACTGCTGCTGAACTAGTTCAGATAGTTGACGGCACATTTGATGGAGAGAAATGTCAGAGCAATGCAATATTGGAGTCGGTCTGAAGGTCACACACACAACAAGCTCTGAAGAATTCAACTTCTGTTGTTCTGAATAAAGTCAGCCTGCCCACTTCTCACAACAACAGAGATGAAAATAGCAGCTAGCAAGCTACACAAGCGCACACCATACAACACAAAAAAAGTATCACTTGGAGGCAGAATTGGGAACAAAGAGCATTTTCTGTCAATCCCTCTTCTGTCAGAGTAGAAGATCCAGAAAGCAGAAGAGATGAAGAATCAGACACTTCATCAGACGCTTTTCAGCCGTGTAGAATCACAAAGTGAAGCAAGTTTGATCATGGCAGAGGAGATCAGCGCTTCAGCCAGACCATTTACCCAGAGAGAAGTTCTGAAGAGCTTTGATTTGACCAGGATTGAGTATTTAAGGCTCACAGATCTCAGACGTGGAAAACTGCATTTTTCACCTGTTCAATATAGCTAAGATCAGAAATCTACTTTCTAAGAGTGATGCTGAAAAACTCATCCATGCATTTGTTACGTGGAGGCTGGATTACTGTAACTCTTTGTTAGCAGCGTGTCCTTAGAGTTTCTTAAGAAGTCTCCAGCTTGTTCAGAACGCAGCAGCTAGATTGTTAGCAGGAACTAGCAGAAGAGATCACATCACTCCTGTGTTAGTTTCACTTCACTGGATCCCAGTTGATTCTAGAATCAAGTTCAAGATCCTCCTGTTAACCTATAAGGCCTTACATGGTATGACCCCATCCGATATCATAGACTTCATAGTCCCTTACCATCCAATCAGAACACTTCACTCACTAAATGCAGGACTGCTTGTGGTTCCTAGAATTAGTCAAAGTACGGTTGGAGGTAGAGCGTTTAGCCACCAAGCCCCTGTTTTCTGGAATAAACTCCCAGCTCATGGAAGAGAGGCCGACTCAGTTTCTACATTCAAAGTTAGACGGAAAACATTCCTCTGTGGACAGATTATTGTCAGACTAGATCTACATGAGAACATCTAAAAAAAGAGAAAAAGGAGCCTCAGAGTCTCAGCAGCAGCATACGGTAAGGTGGGAATGGGGGGGTCAATCATCACTCTGTAGTCATGTCATCAGTCAGTCATCTGGACTCATCATATTGATGTGAACACAACTGAAACATGGAGTCTGACCTCAGAGTCTGCAGTCTGCAGTCTGGACTCTCCAGAAAACCACACAGATGAAGAACTCCTGGATCCTGCAGGTTCTGGTTCACGCTCAGGTCCAGTTCTGTCAGATTGGATGGGTTTTTCTTCAGAGCCGAGACCAGAACTTCACAGCTGATCTCTGACAAACTGCAGCCCCACAACCTGCAATGAGACAGAAAAGTGTGTTCAGGAGCAGTGATGCAGCTGGAGGTCCAGGAACTTGGTCCATTCAGTCAGGTGGGACCCGCCCTGATGAGACACTGACAGATGACATTTTCAGGAGAGATTTTGGATGAAAAACCATGACCACCTGGAAATGAAAATGAATTATGCATAGGGGGGGGGGGGGCTGTTTAGCAATTTTTTTTACCTCGACCCAAAAACATGAACAAAGCTCTTTCCAGTTACTTTTCCATTCAGACACTGATGGTGGCTCTGCTGCTGAACACTGGCCCCTTCTTCCACCAGAGGCAGGGTGGGGTTTAGTGTCTACAAATAAATATAATACTGTCTCTAAAAGTCAGCAAAAGAAAAAAGTAACACACATTTGTTTATCTTGTGGAGTCAAACTCACAATTTCCACATGAGTTAAACATAAAGTTCAGCTGCTTTAACCACTAGACCAGGGGTGTCTAACTCATTTTCACCAAGGGCCACATCAGGATAGTTGCTGTCCTCAAAGGGCCAAATATAACATACATGTAAATGTAATAAAAAATAAATTTAACTACTCCTTAATGTTAAATTACTCATTATTTATTATAACTTTTTAAAGTGACAATTACATTTGCATAGAAAGCATATGTTTGCTTGTTACTCTAGCATAAATCCTTTTAAATTTTGTTCACTTATTAAAACCCACATAACTTCATTAATGAAGGATCAAATTGTTCAAGTGAATAAAGAAAAATAACATAAAACTGAGCTAGACAGAGCATGTATTACACGTGTAACATTTTGTCTGCATGCACACATGAGACCTGGAAACATTGAACAATTACAGCAACTACACATAAATAATATGTAATCAACTAAAGAACATTTTTATTTTAAGAAATTAAAAAAATTGATGTCTCTCACAATCCACATTAAATGACATGGCGGGCCAGATTTGGCCTCCGGGCCTTGAGTTTGACAGATGTGCTCTAGACCAGTGCTTTTCAACCTTTTTTGAGCCATGGCACACATTAACCTTGACAAAAATCCCACGGCACACCAGCATAATAATGACTCTGTCCAATTGTGGAAAATATCTATAACTATATTATAGTATAATAGAAAAATAGAAAATAGAAAAAGTAAAAACATGTAATTTTACATGCAATAAAAGCACCATGACAGAATGAACTGACATTCAGTTCCTCTGTCTTGTAATGGAACAAAAGATAAATCAGACTAAGTACTCTTATTTTTTCATGTTGATGGTTGTGAAATTTTTAAAAATATTGATGGTATTTTGTTCTGAAGTATCCAATCCTATTGCTATAGGTCTGACAGACACAAATGCAGTACTTTGGGTTTCAAACATAGTTGGAGTACTATTTCAACTTTGACCTATTTTCCTTGTAATATTGTTATGAAAGTACTTTTTAGAGTTAATGCCAAAATACCTTTAAACATTTTTATCTGCTGTTTGTGACTGACAGTAAATGTCAGATCTATTGGAAATGTTTCTGTATTTTTTTGTATCACAGTTCACATTTTTGTTGGTGACGGCACAGTTGTTCTGGAGAAAATGTCAAACTGACACTTCATGTCACAAACGTTGCTGACCCCTGGTTTAAACCTCTCTGGCCAGGTAGCCCTGCCCCCAGCCTCATCCAGAAACTACCTGCAGAGGTTCTGATCCAGGCTGGGTTCTGAAGAAGAACCAGAACCAGGTCTGTGGGAAAGACCTGTCAGTCTGCTGCAGGTTGACCTCTTCATATCTCTGCATGAGGAGCTGCTGCTCTGTGGCTCAGAAATCTGCTGCAACTGTTTGTCCATTGAAATCTGCAGTTCTGGGATGGATTCCTGTTTTCTTTCCAGAACACAGAACTTAGTCCAGTTCTACACAGACGTGTGGTGAGGTTGATGCTGGTGAGGCACCGACTCCTCTGGAGTCAGATTTACAATGAAAGAACTGAATATTTCAGCATCCATCCAACAGCAGCTAACAGCTTCTAAAATACACACCAGATCATATTTCTGTCATAGACATGGATAGAACACTCTTCCTGTGTATAAATTATTCATATTTACTGTAAACAAATTAAAGTACAGATGTGTTCAGCTCACATTTGACCATCAGTAACTATTTCTGGTATTTTTCTAACTTCAAATTCTGGAGCTTTAATCAGTTTTCAAATGTTTTCTGTGAAAATAATCCTAAAAATAAAATAAATGATTTATTTACATTTTTATCCACTTACTCCCATGTTATTTCTAAAAACAAACATTAAAGACATGTTTGTCCTGACTTTATGAGTCCATGTGTGGATCCTTCTCCACTAAAATCTCTATGATCTGTTGGAAAGTTTTCCTTATTTTCCTTTATTTTCTAGGAGTTTCTCCTCTATGGAGACAGACGTTCTTATTCTGTTTCTACGGCAGCAGTGTAGCTACAAAGCAGCTGTCAGCTCACGTCTGCAGGCCTACAGCAGTGTTTAGTCTCTGTTAACATTGAGTCCTGCAGTCAGACATGAGGCTCAGCAGCTCCAGAGCCTCACCAGGAGATTCAGCTCCGTCTGTGATCAACACTCTAATTCAGAGATTTGAACCTCACAAACTGTGGAAAACTGGACTGAAAATGGAGATTTAACACAGATCAGTGGAAAGAAGATTTACTTCATTTACCTTTTTCTATTTCATCACCATTACGACAGGTGAGGCTCTGCCTCACTAACCTCACCTGACCACACGTCACTGAGTTCTACACAGACGTGTGCCATGCCCCCCCCCCTCTCTATCCTCCCACTTCATTCATGTCCTCCACTTTTGTTTTAACAGCATCACATTCACGTCCACCAATCAAAGTGGCTGCTGGACGTTCCTCCAACAGTGTGTTTCTAAATCTGACGCTCCCACCGTGAGTGGGAGGAGCTACTGCCTCGTGTGGGAGGAGCTACTGCCGCGTGTGGGAGGAGCTACAGTCAAACGTTTTCTCCTCATGAAAGACATGGAAGATGCTGAGAGATCCGGTGTATTTCTGCTACAAAGAGCTCCACAAAAGCGTCAGAGTGAAACATGGACCTATTTGATGAACATGGAGCTGATATTCTGGAGATGGTAAATGTTTATAGATCAGTAAAAATTAGTCATTTCCAGCAGCACATCTGATCATCTGTCACGACACACTGGTTGAAAAAAACTGTAGAGAATCAACATTTGAATGAAAGCTGACCTGAGAGTCTCCAGTTTACAGTCTGGGCTTTCCAGTCCGGCTGACAGTAGCTTCACTCCAGAATCCTGCAGGTTGTTTAGACTCAGGTCCAGAAGTCTGAGTCTGGAGGACTGAGAGCTGAGAACTGAGGACAGAGCTGCACAGCTTCTCTCTGACAGATTACATTCATCCAGTCTGAAGAAAACAAAGACAGACAGCAGTTATTGAATCTTCCATGTTTCCATCAGATTTATTTGTTCACTGAAGGTGATTTTCATGAGAGTTCTTACAGAGCTTTGTTGGAGGCTTTGACCACTGGCAGCAGCCTCAGAAGAGCCTCCTCTGAACCAGAGTATTTCTGCAGGTCAAACTCTTCCAGATCTTCTTCTGATGACAGTAAGATGAAGACCAGAGCAGACCACTGAGCAGGAGACAGTTTATCTGTGGACAGACTTCCTGACCTCAGGACCTTTTGGATCTCCTCCACTAGAGACCCATCATTCAGTTCATTCAGACAGTGGAACAGGTTGATGCTTCTCTCTGCAGACAGATCCTCACCGATCTTCTTCTTGATGAACTGGACTGTTTCCTGATTGGTCTGTGAGCTACTTCCTGTCTGAGTCAGCAGACCTCGTAGGAGACTCTGATTGGTCTGCAGTGAAAGACCCAGGAGGAAGCGGAGGAACAAGTCCAGGTGTCCGTTTGGACTCTGTAAGGCCTTCTCCACAGCACTCTGGTACAACTGGACTGGACTGCTCTGATCAGGCTGAGAGATCTGTGATTGTTCTTCCTCCATGATGTTGAGTTTGGAGGTGATGAAGGTCAGGTGGACATGAAGAGCAGCCAGAAACTCCTGAACACTCAGATGGATGAAGCAGAAGACCTTGTCCTGGTACAGGCCTCTCTCCTCTCTAAAGACCTGTGTGAACACTCCTGAGTACACTGAGGCTGCTCTGATATCGATGCCACACTCTGTCAGGTCGGACTCATAGAAGATCAGGTTTCCTTTCTGCAGCTGCTCAAAAGCCAGTTTTCCCAGAGACTCCATCATCTTCCTGCTCTCTGGACTCCAGTGAGGATCTGTCTCAGCTCCTCCATCATACTTGACCTTCTGGACTTTGGCCTGAACCACCAGGAAGTGGATGTACATCTCAGTCAGGCTCTTGGGCAGCTCTCCTCTTCCTCTGCTCTTCAGCAGATCCTCCAGAACTGTAGCAGTGATCCAGCAGAAGACTGGGATGTGGCACATGATGTGGAGGCTTCTGGATCTCTGGATGTGGGAGATGATCCTGCTGGCCTGCTCTTCATCTCTGAACCTCTTCCTGAAGTACTCCTCCTTCTGTGGATCATTGAACCCTCTGACCTCTGTCACCATGTCAACACACTCAGCAGGGATCTGATTGGCTGCTGCAGGTCGTGTGGTTATCCAGAGGAGAGCAGAGGGAAGCAGGTTCCCCCTGATGAGGTTTGTCAGCAGATCAGCCACTGAGGTGGACTTTCTAGGGTCATTCAGGACCCGAGTCTTGTGGAAGTCCAGAGGAAGTCGCCACTCATCCAGACCGTCAAAGATGAAGAGGAGCTGGAAGTCTTCAAAGCTGCAGATTCCTGCTTGTTTGGTTTCAGGGAAGAAGTGATGAACAAGTTCCACCAAGCTGAACTTCTCCTCTTTCAGCACATTCAGCTTTCTGAAAGTGAATGGAAATGTGAAGTGGAGGTTCTGGTGGGCTTTGCCTTCAGCCCAGTCCAGAGTGAACTTCTGTGTTAAGACTGTTTTCCCGATGCCAGCCACTCCCTTAGTCATCACGGTTCTGATTGGTTCTGGTCTTCCAGCTGGGAGTTGGAAGAGCTCTTCTTGTCTGATGCTTGTTTCTGCTCTGTCTGCTTTCCTGGATGCTGCTTCAATCTGTCTGACCTCATGTTCTTCATTCAGCTCTCCTCTTCCTCCCTCTGTGATGAAGAGCTCTGTGTAGATCTCATTCAGAAGGGTTGGGCTTCCTGCTTTAGCCATCCCCTCAAACACACACTGGAACTTCTTCTTCAGACCAGATTGGACTTCATGTCGACAAACTGCAGCAGCAGATCCTGAATGAAGACAACAAACAGTAAATCAAGTCTCTGCAGCCCTGAATGATGAGGGTTTGAATCCCTGTTGAGACATCAGGAAATCTTCATTTCTCAGCAGCTGAAACCTTCAGAGAAATCCTCTTACTGCTCTGCAGTCCATCAGCCAGCTCCTCCTGCTTCATCCTCCTCAGGAAGTTCACTGTGATCTTCATCAGTGACTCTCTGCTGCTCCTCTGCTCTTCATCTTCAGCCTCCAGCTCCTCCTCTTCCTCCCTGTGACTCAGAAGATTCTGGATCTTCTTCAGCTCCTTCTTGACAAAAGTGACAATGTTGTCCTCCAGCAGCTGCAACAGAATTCCAGATGAATGAGCCAATCAGAGTGAAGTCATGGAGCCAAACATCAGCTCCATGTTGGACACTCTGACAATCCACTGGTCTGCAAAGTGCAGCATGGAGACGACTGTGGACAGAATGATGGAAAGTAGTTGTTGTTCATGTACAGACCAGAAAGATGGAGTCCAGCTGTGTTTGATGCTGCTGGACAGATGGACCACTGGGAGTCTCTGAGCTCTGCTGGTCCAGTCTGTGGAGAATCAGCAGCAATCAGCTCCATTCTGTCTGTACTGGTAGGTTGAAACCAAACTAACAAGAGTCATGTTACAGCTAGAATGTTCTAGTTCACCGTTCAGATGGAGAACAGCAAACCAATGGATCATATCAACACCTCTCTGTCCATGTCTACAGAGTCACTGAAGTGTCTAGACTGTCTTGGAGCCAAAGGCTGGATTCATGTCTCTGCTGCCCCCATGTCTGGATTCTGGATGCCCTCCATGATGCTCTGTCCCACCTAGAGCTAGAGGAGAGCTAACAGGGATGCTCTTTGTGGACTGTAGCTCAGCGTTTAACACCATCCTCCCTAACAAACCAATACAGACACTTGTGGACTTCTGGCTACTCCAGTCATAGCGAGCTGCCTGAGTCCAGAGAACTCTCTCCCAGGAGAACAGAGGAGCAGAAAAGTGGCTTCAGTACAGTGTTTGAGCTCTGGGGACGGCTTTGGAATGCAGAAATGATGTTTCAAGCATTCCTGTGAAACCGTGGAAATAATCATGTCCAGAAGAAAAGGCTGATGTTATTCACATGTATGTATGTGCAGTCAGAATGTACATTACTGCTTTGTCCACACATAAATATTGAGAATATTGGATTTTTTAATTCAGATTGGCTCCCAGAAACCCACCAGCTGCAAATATGTGCATGTGTGCTGAGGGTCAAGCCTCAGCCAGACTCTGCCTTCAGTGGCTCCAAGGTAAACTGAGTCTGAGACCCCTGATCTACACCCTCTACAGCCACAACTGCAGACCCACACACCAGAACAACACTGTTGGTACATTTACAGTGGAGACTGCATTGGGGGGCTGATTCCCTCTGGGAGGAGGCCTTGCCCAACACCAGTATTGCCAGAATGGGTGGTTTTGATTCTAAGCTTGTGGGTAAAAATTTCTGGGGGTGGGGGGTGGACATAATGTGGGTGGTTTTGGGAACGGTAATAAAAATCTGTCACTAATCTGATCTCCAAATGTAAGTTATTTGAATGACTTTTAATTCAAATTTCAATTCAAATTTATTTGTATAGCCCAAGTCCACAACAACAGTCGTCTCGATGGGCTTCGTAACAGTAATTGAAGAAGTTAAACATAAAATTTAAAGGATCATGAATACATAGAATTCAATAGGAAAATACTAAATTGAACTAACAAACTGACTAAACTAAAATGGACATTCCTGCCCTTAGACCCCTCTTCGCAGTAAGAAAAAACTCCTAAAAAAACAGATTCAGGAAAACACAGAGAAACCTCAGCGGTGCCCACATGAAGAAGGGATCCTCCCCCAGGATGGACATGCGATTTACCAGAACTCATAGAAAAGAATGAACTTATCTAACTCTACAACTAGGCAAGGCAAGTTTATTTGTATAGCACAATTCGTACAGAAAGTAATTCAAGGTGCTTCACAAAAACAGAAAAATGCATTAAAATCACAATACATCATTGAAATAATCAACGTAAAATTTACTTTAATAGAGAAGAAAAAAAATTGAAAATTGACTAAAAAATAAAGGAAGGAAAAGAAATAAAAGTGCAGATAGGACCTTTCAGTCATATACACGGCTAAACAGAAATGTTTTAAGTCTAGATTTGAACATGAACACAGAAGAGGCCTGTCTTACGACTTCAGGGAGGCTGTTCCAGATTTTAGCTGCAGAATATTGAAACGCTGATTCCCCTTGTTTAGTTCTGACTCTGGGAATCAACAGGAGGCCGGCCCCTGAGGTCCTCAGAGTACCAGATGGTTCATATGGCACTAACATGTCAGAGATGTACTTTGGTGCTCGGCCATGGAGAGACTTGTACACAAGCAGAGCTGCTTTGAATTCTATTCTTTGAGGTACAGGGAGCCAGAGCAGAGACTTGAGCACAGGACTAATGTGATCATACTTCCTGGTTCTGGTCAGGACTCGAGCAGCAGCATTCTGGATGTACTGAAGCTGTTTTACAGCTCGTTTGGAGAGGCCGGTGAGCAGGCCGTTACAGTAGTCTAACCTACTGGAGACAAATGCACGAATAAGTCTCTCCAAGTCTGGCTTTGACATTATGTTTTTGATTTTGGCAATGTTTTTCAGATGGTAAAATGCCGCGGATGTTACTGACTTGATATGGCTGTTAAAGTTTAGGTCAGAGTCCATGATTACCCCTAGATTTCTGACTTGATTTGAGGGTTTAAGAGACAGAGAATGAAGGTAGATGCTGACTCTTTCTCTTTGTTTCTGTGGGCCAAAAATAATAACTTCGGTCTTGTTTGAGTTTAGCTGGAGAAAGTTGTTCTGCATCCACGCACTGATCTGTTGGAGGCAGTGGCTGAGTGAATCCACCGGCCCATATTCACCTGTTGTCAATGACACATAGATCTGAGTATCATCTGCATAGTTGTGATAAGATATGTTATTACTGCGTATTAATTGCCCTAGTGGCAGCATGTAGAGGTTGAACAGAAGGGGTCCCATGATCGATCCCCATGGGCACACCACAAGTCAAGGCCATGTAGTCTGAGACACAACTCCCAATTTCAACAAAATATTTCCTGTCTTCTAGATAAGACTTGAGCCAACTTAGGGCAGATCCAGAGATGCCAACCCAGTCTTGGAGTCTGTGCAAAAGGATCCCATGATCAACAGTATCAAAGGCAGCACTCAGGTCTAGCAGGATTAAGACAGAGACTTTGCCATCATCAGTGTTCAGGCGGATGTCGTTGGTTACCTTGATAAGAGCAGTTTCTGTGCTATGATGGGGTCTAAAACCTGACTGGAAAACATCAAATGAATTGTTTAATAAGAGAAAGTCAGTGAGCTGTTGGTAGACAACTTTTCAAGGACTTTTCCTAAAAATGGCAGATTAGAGATAGGTCTGTAATTATTCAGTACAGTGGGATCAAGACCGCTCTTCTTCAGGAGGGGTTTAATGACTGCAGTTTTTAAGGACTCTGGAAATATTCCAGATTGAAGAGACATGTTAACTATTTGAGTAATTGATGGCAACACACTGTTCAGGACAGACTTTAGAAATCTAGTGGGTAACACATCAAGGCAGCATGTAGACGAGCTCAGACGGGTGATGGTCTCTTGGACAGTTTGGTCAGTGACAGGTACAAAGTGAGTCAGCTTAGAGTGAGTAGGTGGCCGTTCGATAGTTATATGTGTTGTGGAGTTGATGGCTTTTTAAATGCCCTGAACCTTGTCATTGAAAAATACAGCAAACTCATTACATTTAGGTGTACAAACCAGTTCTATTGGTAGCTGGGTTGGGGGGTTAGTTAATCTGTTTACTGTTCTGAACAGGACACGATTTAATTGGCCTCAATTTAACCTTCATAGGGGCAATGGCATCCAGAACATTCAAGATGCTAGAAGTAACAGAATTCAGCATTTCATCAACATTGGCACCAGAGGCATTTTCAGGGTTTATCATTTCTACAAACTGTGCCTTAGTGCTCTCATTTATTTGTCTCCTTTGGACAACTGCAGGGCCAGGCGGTGGTTTGGGAGCAACAGACAGGTCAAAGAATACACAGAAATGATCAGAGAGGGCGACATCAACCACACTGACATTGTAAATATTAACCCCCTTTGTGATGAGCAGGTCCAGAGTGTGCCCTCTGTTGTGGGTGGGGCAACTCACATGCTGAATTAGATCAAAGGTTTCAAGGACAGCATTGAGTTCTTTTGCATTTCTGTCATTGGCATTATCAACATGAACATTAAAATCACCTGTAATGACTAGACCATCAAAGTCTGTGCACACAACTAAGAGCATTTCAGTGAAATCATCAATGAAACTTTGGCTGTGCTGAGGAGGTTTGTACATAACTATGTGGAGTAAGGGAGGAGTTTGTTTTAGTTCAATCTTAAAGGACACATACTCAAATGATGAAAACACACCAAATGATAGTCTGCGGGTTGCAATATTATCTCTAAACAGTGCAGAAACGCCTCCACCCTTTTTATTTTCTCGTATTTCCGATTCATGTTTGTAGTTGGGGGAAGTTGATTTGACTAGGACTATGTTTCCTGTGTTTTTGTCAAGGCATGTTTCAGTTAAAAACATAAAATCAAGATTAAAAGAAGAGATAAGATTATTGATTAAAAAATGAAAACACACCAAATGATAGTCTGCGGGTTGCAATATTATCTCTAAACAGTGCAGAAACGCCTCCACCCTTTTTATTTTCTCGTATTTCCGATTCATGTTTGTAGTTGGGGGAAGTTGATTTGACTAGGACTATGTTTCCTGTGTTTTTGTCAAGGCATGTTTCAGTTAAAAACATAAAATCAAGATTAAAAGAAGAGATAAGATTATTGATTAAAAATGATTTGTTGCATAAAGATCTGACATTGAGTGCAGCAAGTTTGAGATTAGTTTCCTTGGGACTGGTCAAAACCTTCTTGCAAGGGATATCAACTAGATTTCTGTGATTGGACAGTCTAACTGCCCTTTTTTGCATTCTACGTGGTGCAACTACAGGTATAGCACCAGAAGGAAGCTGTTCATCACAGGGCCCCAGTTTGACATAACCTTTCCTAGGACACTGGGGGCCCGTTTCATCCTAGCTCTGGGGAATAGCACCTCTAGAGGCGCGCAGGGGAGGTTGAGTTGAGGGTAGTTTGGGTGATGGACCAGGAGGAGCGGGAGCTGGATGGGATTTGGGTGAACGACGGAGGGGGGGTGTTGGAGGGGGTTTGGGTGAAGGATAAGGAGGGGGTGCTGGAGGGGTAGGAGAGCTTCTGTGTGGTGTGAGGCTCACAGGTGTTAGGGGAGCCATCTTAATTCCTGACTTAATGAGGCTATCAAAATGGCTAGGTAGGGCCATGGGTGAAAGTGGGGGGGACGAAAAGGAAAGTGAGTCTTCACTGGGAGTAGATGTAGCAGGGGGTGCCCACAGCTGGTCAGATGGTGGTATTTCTGGGGCCAAATCTGGTGGTGGTTGTTGTGGTTCTGCGGCTGGGTCCTTAGCTGGCGCTAGTTTTTGTGATGCTGATGCAGCTGAGTCCTTAGATGGAGGTGGTTGTGGTGCTGGTGCAGCTGAGTCCTTAGATGAAGGTGGCTGTGATGCTGGTGCAGCTGAGTCCTTAGATGGAGGTGGTTGTGGTGCTGGTGCTGCTGGATCCAAGTCTTTGACCGTTGGTGGTGGAGGTTGTTGTTGTTGCCATTCTGCTGTGGTTCCTGGGACACTGGCTCGGTCCTTCCTTACTGCCTTTTCAGGGAATTGGCCTCTATGCCCCAGAGCGTGGAGGAGGTTCTTCACTAACTCTCTTGCTCCACCTCTGTTCAGGTGTGGGCCTCTTCCCATGAATAGGTATTTTCGCTTCCAGAATATATTGAAGTTCTCAATGTAATGGAATCCTCTGGAAGCACACTCTCTGGAGAGCCAATTGTTCAGCTGAAACAGACGGCTGAACTTGAGTGACACCCCATCGATGTTAGAAAGAGGTCCACTGATGAATGCTTCAACCTCTAATTTGTCAAGCTCTTCAAATAACTTCATGAAGCCTTTTTTCAAACGTTCAGATTGTTCTTTTTTTATATCAACAGCACCTACATGGATGATTATTCGTTTAACTCCTTGGTACAAGACTTTAGATAAGAGTCCTGTAATCACTGGAACAGTAGAACTGTTAGGATTATGAGCTCCTCCCACTCCTACCGGGGAATAATCGCCTCACCTGTTTCCAGTCTCTTCGTCAACCATCAGCCTATATATGGACTCCTCACCTTCCAGCCGATGTCAGTCCGTCTGCTCTCAGCGGTAGAGTACTGACCTATGCTAAACTCTAGACCTTGTCAAAACCATTTCTATGCCTATGCTCATGCCTATGCCAAGAATCCTAATCCACTGTTAATCTGTTTCCTTCAGACATTGCCTCCAGCATCCTCCACACCTTTTGGTCTCATCTGCCGTCCAGGATCCAGCCATATAAGCCGGAACTTCCCCACCACCACTGGGACTGATTAAAAACTCTTTCTCACCAACCATCTCTGTTCTGTCCTGCTTCTGGGTCCAGCCTCGTGAACTCTAACAAGAACTTGGGCGACATAAAGTTTGCATTCTTCTGTGGCTGACTCCACTGATAGCGCAATCTCCAAGCAGCAGCGTATCTCTGACCTTGATGTTTGGCACAGATTTTCTTTCTGCCTGTGCTTTGTTGCCAACATTATGACTCCTATTCTGTGGTCCAATTTCACTTTGTTCTGTAAAATCACATTGTGTTAGGGGTAAAAATCTGTCTGTGAGCTTTATTTCGGATGTTCTGTCATTTTTACGCTTTGGCTTAACACAGAGTTCCTCCGCACAAATTTTCGGAAAGGACAAAACATCACTCAGGTCTATGTCACTGTCATTCTTCTCATTTGTGGTAAGAGTGGGCTTCTTACCACCCGATGTTACTGGAAGGGTCTTGTAAAGTCCATTTTCAGTTTCCAAAGTAAATATCCGTGTTTGTAGCTCTTTTATTTCTTGTTGGTAGATCCGACAGCATTCACAGTGGGAGTTTGTTTTTCTTCCTCTTCCGGACATGTCGCTGGCTTGTCAGACGTAAAAATATTGATTTGTATAGGTAGAAGTCACAAAAAGGATGACCAGTCTGATATTCCAGGATGTGTGGATGAGGTAAAATAATTAAAAATGATTAATTAAATGATTAAAAAGCAAATAAATCAGGAAGCGGCAGGAGCAGGGAAAAAAGCGTCTGCACTCTCTTGCAGGGGGAGGAGTCTGTCTACTACATATTTAAAGTCCAGCAGACGAGCTTCTTCCAGATGGGGGGAAGAGGGGCACGAGTCAAGCCGTAGACAGGATCCACAGCCAGGTGTAGGAGCAGAGAGGAGGTACACGGCCAGGTACAGGAGCACAGATAAGCCAACTGGAATCTGGAAGCACTCCCACTCCTCAGGAGAGGAAAGAGGGACAGTACATGAATCTTACAATCTTACTGCACCAAACAGAGGCATCGAGGACTAAATGATGAATAATGATCAAGAATAGAGAAGAGAAGGAGGGTAGAAGTAGATGAGAAAAGAGGACAGAACCCCAGAGCACCACAGTTGCCCCAGCTTCAATTTCTAGCAGCCTGCTAACAACTAATTGTTATTGTTGAGTTTAATTTAAACAATTAACATTAAGTTAAATCATCTCTGAATACTAACTAGTCTGACAATAAGCCTGTCCAAAGAGGAATGTTTTCAGTCTAACTTTGAATGTAGAAACAGTGTCGGCCTCTCTTGCATGAGCTGGGAGTTTATTCCAGAAAACAGGGGCTTGGTGGCAAAACGCTCTACCTCCAATTGTACTTTGACTAATTCTAGGAACCACAAGCAGTCCTGCATTTAGTGAGTGAATTGTTCTGATTGGATGGTAAGGGACTATGAGGTCTTTGATATAGGATGGGGCCATACCATGCAAGGCCTTATAGGTTAACAGGAAGATCTTGAACATGGTTCTGGAATCAACTGGGATCCAGTGAAGTGAAACTAACACAGGAGTGATGTGATCTCTTCTGCTAGTTCCTGCTAACAATCTAGCTGCTGCGTTCTGAACAAGCTGGAGACTTCTTCAGGAACTCTTAGGACACGCAGCTAACAAAGAGTTACAGTATTCCAGCCTAGACGTAACAAACGCATGGATGAGTTTTTCAGCATCACTCTTAGAAAGTAGATTTCTGATCTTAGCAATATTCCGCAGGTGAAAAAAGGCAGTTCTACAAGCTTGAGATATGTGAGCCTTAAATGATAAATCCAGGTCAAATCAAACCCCAAGGTTTCTAACTGTGGAATTGGGGGCTATACTTACACCATCCAGGGAGAGTATCTGATCAGACAGTGCATCTCTGAGGTTTTTAGGACCTAGTATAATGACCTCAGCTTATTCTGGGTTGAGGAGGAGGTCATTAATTGTCATCCAGGTCTTGATGTCTCTGATGCAGGCATTCAGTTTCTCTATATTGTCATTCTGGTCAGGTTTAAGGGATAGATACAACTGTATATCGTCGGCATAACAATGTAAATTAATGCTGTGTTTCCTGATGATGTTTCCTAGGGGTAACATATAAAGCATGAGCAGGATGGGTCCTAAAACTGACTAAAACTGTGGGACTTCGTATTTAACTGGAGTGTACTGAGAGGAATGTCCATTTACATTAACAAACTAATACCTATGGGATAAATAGGCTTCAAACCACTGGAGGGCAGATCCTCTGATCCCTATGTCCTGCTCTAACTTATAGAGTAAAATACTGTGGTCGATAGTGTCAAAGGCTGCACTGAGGTCTAACAGGACAAGAATAGAAAGTAGTCCCTTTTCTGAAGCCAATAACAAGTCATTAGAGACTCTAACTAGTGCAGTTTCCGTACTGTGGTGGGGTCTAAACCACGACTGAAAGTCTTCAAAGTGGCTGTTGTCCTGTAGGTGGCAGTAAAGCTGCTTAACTACAACTCTTTCTAGGATTTTAGAAATAAAGGGGAGGTTTGATATCGGTCTAAAGTTGGTCAGGTTGCTAGGATCTAAACTGGGCTTTTTCAGAAGAGGTTTAACAACTGCATATTTAAAAGACTGTGGCACGTAACCCGTTTCCAGAGAGGTATTTATTATCGTTAAAATGGAATCATTAATTAGGAGAAAAGTTTCTTTAAAAAGTCTAGGGGGAGTTGGGTCTAACAGACACGTTGAGGATTTGGAGGACGTAATAATTGATGTTATTTCCGCTTGATACACAATAGTAAAGCAGTCCAATGTTACAGAAGTTTCTATGGATGCCTCCATTTCTACCACTTCAGCCTGTTCTGGGCTGATAGTAGAAATAACTTGATTTAACTTATGTCTAATATTTGAGATTTTACTATCGTAAAATGTAAGAAAATCATCAGAGCTGAGAGAAACAGGAACGTGTGGTTCTACTGAGCTCTGACTGCGAGTTAATTTAGCAATAGTGCTAAAAAAAAATCTTGGATTGTTTCCATTCTCTGATATTAAGGTTGAATAGTACTGGCTTCTAGCTCTACGCAGAGCTTTTTTATCATTTAATAGGATATGTTTCCAGGTATTCAGAGACTGCTCTGAACTGGAGTGGTGCCATTCTCTTTCCAATTTACGGGTTTTAATCATCCCCTCAACATTGTCCTGTCATCTATACAGATGACACTGATGTGTTTTTTTGTTATTCTTTGGTCCAAATGTCTCATTCACTGTTGTAAATGGAGGCAAAAAAAACCTTCATTTTGATAATTGAAGTCTATGAAGGGTCCAGATACTGCAGATACTGGTGGAGCGGTATTTCTGGCAACCATTTCATCATGAAGACAGAGGAACACTCCAAGCTACTCAGAGAAATGGTTGTTGAAAGGTAAAATCATGGGATGGATACAAAAAATGCAGCCTCTTACAACTACTTTGAAGGAGTTACACTGAAACCTTGGAGGACAAGCTTTTTCAGTCTGCAGGAGAACTACGGCTTGGGAGGAGATTTCTATTCCAGCAAGACAATGATCCAAAGCAAACTGCAAAAGCTAACAGGAAGGGTTTAAAACAACCAGGTCAATATTCTGGAGCAGCCGAGTCAAAGCCCAGACACAAATCCATAAAGAATCTGGACTTGAAAAAGGTTGTTCATGTTCAGTATCCACCCAACCTGACAGAACCTGAACAGTTTTGCAAAAACGAACTGAGCAAAACTCCAGTGAGCAGCCAATGGTGCATCTACTAAATACTGACCTGAAGGGGTGAATAACTATACAAACAATTATATTTCATTTTAGATTTTTGTTTCATCAACATTACTTTATAGAGATCTGTTTTCATTTAAACCTTAAAGGTTTTCTTTTCTTGTAAATTGTTGTGTAAAGAAAGACAAATTTTATCCTATATTTTACTTTCAGAAATGTTGTTTCTGATAAAACTGTTTAGTTCATCATAAGAATGAGGTTTTTCCAAAGCAGACTACATCAGCAGCTCCATTCATGAGGATGTTTTTCTACAGAGAAAAAAAGAAACAACAGAAAAGATTCTTCAAGCATTTCTGGACTGAGGAGAACATGTTCATCTGAATCTTCTACAGAAAAAGAAACCAGTGGAATTGTCAGACTTGGAGAAATCAGCCACACTATGAAACCAAAGTCAGATATTTCCACCAAGAAAATCTAGCAAAGCAGAGAAAACTGGAACTTTTCTCCTGATTTGGTTGGAATCAGACTGGAGCTGCTGTCAGTCAGAGTCAGCAGTCAACATGTTTTCTTAGTCAACATCTCTGATGTCTCTCAGAGACTCTCAGAAGACTCAACTGAAAAGATCTCATCACACACATGATGCTCCAAGTAAGTCTGATCAGAGAGATCCAGAACTGAACCAGACCTCAAGTCCTTCATCTGAAAACTACAGATCATCTGAACTAGAATCCAGAATCCTTTAACTCTGACAAACACTCACTGTTCCACTCCTGGACGGATGACTTTGAAGTCTGGATTTTTACCCTTTGACACGTTACTCTTGAAGGACATAATGCTGGATCCAGAATCAGAATCAGATCCAAATCCAGATCCAGGTCTCTGTTGAATCCTGATGGACAAACAATAGTTTTATTAGAAACTCATCTCTTCTGTTCATCAGATTCTCTTCATGTTGAACTATTGAACTCAGATCATGAACAGACTGATCTGCAGTGAGACAGTCTGTTCTAACGCCCCCTTCTGACAACTGTGTGACCCTGCATGCAGGGATTGTCACTGGAATCATGTCTTTGTTTGTGGATAAAACACTAATCTTAAATGTCACATTAGTTCATTGATGATACTGTCTTATTCTGAAAAACAGGATTGTTTTCAAAGGCATCAGGCTGAACCCTAAATCTTTCAGATAGGAGACATTTTATACATGTCATCAAACTCTGAATTCCATCAGGCTGGAAATGAAGTTCAACAAAGTGAAATCTCCAATGACTTAGTCTCTGTCTGATTAGAGATTGGAATGAGAAAGAAGCAGGAACCACAGTAGGGGACATTTCCAGGACCTTTATTTTGAAGGACAGACTTTCAGATCAGCAGGATTCTGCTGGTTTTCTCCAATTTCCATCAAGTCATTCTTCAGATTGACTCATTCATTTTCAGCCTCAGTTTTCTACTCTTTGTATTCATAGAACAATATTGATCTGTAGAACATCAATGTTGAACTGAGACTGTTGAAGAATGAAATTCTAAGTAACAGATTGATTAGACTGCAATGGAAATCTTGATGTCATTTATGGACAAATAGAATGTGAAGTTCAGCTTTAAACAGGGTTCATACGGTCATGAAAACCTGGAAAAGTTCTATAAATGTAATTTCCAGGTCCTTGAAAAGTTTGTGAACAATGAAATCTTCTGTAAAGTTTTGGAAAAGTCATGAAATGTTCATATTTTGGATGCCAAAACATGAAAATAAAGTAGTTTAACATGAGATTTTAAGTGAAATTGTGGCAGATGTTCAACCTGGAACTATCAGTGATGAGAGTTTCTGTTGGCGTAAAGCAGGTGGAACTTTCAGCAGTTCAGCGCGTGACGCTTTCTACTTGCTGTTCATGGATTGTGGAAAGCTCCAAAATGCCAATCAAATGTAGCTTTAACAACAAGTGGCTTTTCAAGGAGAAAGATCAACTGTGGCTGATGAAGGTGAGGGTTCAACCACCAAATGGTTCCTGAGCGCGGCTGTGTCTGCAGCTCACTGCTCCCTGGGGGAGGGGCCAACAGCAGGAACACACTCCACACACATAGGAGTGACGGCTAACGGGACTTGAACCTTAAATCCATGCCACAGACAACATTTAGCCTGGGACAGAATACCTGCAGCAATGCAGCAATGTGCATCTTGGCTGCACGGATTCCATGTTCCAACATGAATTTCTATCACTGTTTGTGCTGGACGCACAGAAATACACTTCAATGACATCAGCAACAACTGTGTTTGTCACCATGTCTCCAGTCTGTTTTATTCTTCTTACTTTATCCACAAACATTACAGAGCAAAACGTTGGAGAAAAATTCAATATTGACCAGTAAGAACCGGTTATTTTATTTGAGACTCAATCCAGACGACAATTTTGGGAACAAAGCAGCAAAGTCTGTGGGTGACCTGCTGGACGCTCACGTTGTGGGTGTGGTCAACTTTGTCAGACTTGGAGAAATCAGCCACACTATGAAACCAAAGTCAGACATTTCCACCAAGAAAATCTAGCAAACCAGAGAAAACTGGAACTTTTCTCCTGATTTGGTTGGAATCAGACTGGAGCTGCTGTCAGTCAGAGTCAGCAGTCAACATGTTTTCTTCTCCAACATCTCTGATGTCTCTCAGAGACTCTCAGAAGACTCAACTGAAAAGATCTCATCACACACATGATGCTCCAAGTGAGTCTGATCAGAGAGATCCAGAACTGAACCAGACCTCAAGTCCTTCATCTGAAAACTACAGATCATCTGAACTAGAATCCAGAATCCTTTATCTCTGACAAACACTCACTGTTCCAGTCCTGAATGGATGGCTTTGAAGTTAGGGTTATGAGGCTTTGACCTGTCACTCTTGAAGGAAATGCTGCTGGATCCAGATCCATGTTGGTTCCTGTGAGGAATGAAGGTTTCTTGTGTGACTGTTTAGTTCTGACATGCTCCTTTATCTCTGACAAACACTTACTGTTCCACTCCTGAATGGATATCCTTGAAGTCTGGATTTTTACCCTTTGAATCATCACTCCTGAAGGATCCACAACTAGAACCAGATCCAAGTTCAGGTCCAGGTCCAGGTCCAGGTTGCTTCCTGCGGAGAATGCAGGTTGCTGGTGTGAGTCCTGAGCTCTGACATGGAGAAGATCATGGACAGTTGGAGATGTTCATCTCACCTCTGAGCTTTGCTCTGGTTGTCATGGTTACCATCTCTGCTTTTAGAGGGAGGGGCTCCCTCCTGTGGCTCCTCCCACTGATCCATGCTGCTGGATTCACTGGATCCACATCAGCTCACACACACCTTCACCTGCAGAGGAAACCCTCCTCATCATCAGAGGAAGCTGCCATCAGCTGCTGCACTTCTGCTCTCCCTCCAGCAGGTGGAGACATGGAGCTGCAGCAGCAACATTTCCATTCAGTCACTTTGACACAGAAACAACAAACTTCCTGTTTCTCCACTTCAGGAAACATGAAGCATCAAGAAAAACAGACAGAAATCAAAGAATGAGGAGAAAAGAAAGAAAGACATGAATTCTTCCTCTCAAAGCTCCAACAGAGATGCAGCCTGTAGGTCAGGTGACAGGCTGGCCTACAGCAGGGCCCGGGCAGAGCTGAGGAAGGGCATCAACCAGGCCAAATGCAGGTAGAGACAACACATAGAGGAGCACTTTGCTAACAACAACCCACGGGAGATGTGGAGAGCCATTAGAACCATCACAGACCACAGGAGCAACACGCAGCAGATCACTCATGACCCCACCTTGCCTGACACCTCAAACACCTTCTTTGCACGCTTTGACACGCCGGTAGCGGAGACCCTGGTCATCTTTTACAGTGAAAGGAACAGTCCAGGCCTTCTATTTAGCCATTTTACACAAAAAATGCATGCATTTTCTAGACTCGTATTACAGGGGGGTCAAACTCAGTCACACAGGGGTCTAAGTAAAAAACACGCTTTAGGTTTTGGGCCGAAGAAGATAAACATTAACTGAACACAATAAAGCTAAACTTTTAAACCTTTTAAACTGAACTTTTTGAACATAAATATGAATAAAAACAGGAACACAAGTTAAACCCTAAATAACTTGTAATATTTTTTTAGAGCTGGACTCCTCCCTCATTTTTAGCAATAATTTCTTAATGTGTGACGTCCTGTGTGTTTCTTTGTGAAACATATCAGAGGGATTAGATCTAAAAAATAAAACTTATTTTGATTAATAAGTTTAGGTCCCCTCTCGAGTTTTTTGACTTATGTTTCAAAGACTACCGCAAATAAGTGTGGCCGCAAACGTCTTGCAGCAGAGGGCGGTGGTCACGTGCGCGTCGGGTCTGCTGTGTCGGAGCAAGGAATTCTGGGAAATAATTCCCATTGCCTGCTTTTGTCGAAATTGGGTTGAGCACGGATGTTTGTTCTGCCTAAATCCTTTTCATGTGCCTGTTTTACGTTGTTTCACTCTTATTTCCTCTTGCACCATAAGTGTGAAGAGGAAATAGGATGAAGACATTCTTAAGGGTCTGATGTATCAAGATAAAAGCGTTAAGTGTCTGCAGCTGAAGCAATTTCAAATTAAAAGCTACAAGCTTCCTCTTTGAATATAGTAAGTAGCACATTATGTGTAACGCATCGGGCACGACAAATGCCGCCCCCTATGAAGTGCCACCCTGGGCGACTGCCCACCTCGCCCACATCAAAAACCACCACTGCCTCTCTTCCTGCTGCTTCATCAAGCTCCACTCTGAGGAGGATTGACACCAGCAAAGCTGCAGGACAAGATAAGGTGTAAGGTCAGGTTCTGAAGCTATGTGCTCACCAGCTGGCTGGAGTTTTTCAGTTCCTGTGTGCCTGAAGTCCTCCATCACTGTGCTGGTGCCAGAAAAGTCATCTGTCTCGTGCCTCAATGATTAACGGCCTGTCACTCTGACACTGGTGATCATAAAGTGCTTCAAGAGGAGCTACATCAAGGACATCATCCCTGCTACTCTGGACAGTCATCGGTTTGCCTACAGGGAGAACCAATCGACAGAGGACGCAGTCTCGTTAGCCCTGCACGCCGCCCTGTCACCCCTGGAGCACACCAACACGTACGTCAGGATGCTATATTTTTTATTTTATTTTTTTTACTTGTCCTGTCCAACAGCTGGGCAGACAGATGAGGGCTGAAGGCCTCTTGTGTTGGACATATTTTACTTTAACAACGGGGGTTATGAGTCTTCTGACAAACCAGAGGTATGTCTGAATAAACCCCTTTTGGAATTGAGGCCAAACTTTATTCATTTGAATCGTATTTGAAAATCTTTTGTGTTGGACCGGACGGAAAGGAAAGAAGGGAAGAAGAGAGAGGGATGTCAGAGAGAGAGGGGGGATAGGAGGGTGATTGTAGAAGGGGGGGGGTAAAACCATGAAGCAGCATAAAGCAACAAGTTGCTGGATGTTTATCTTTTCAGTTAGGTTCAGATGTAATACAAATCTGGAAGGGGCGGGGCCTGTCCCCACACACACTCAAATGTTATAAACACACCTGGGGGGTGTTCCAGAAAGCAGGTTATGCTAGCTCCCACGGTAAGTTTGAGGCTAAGGAACTTGATGACCTCAGCTTTCGGTTCAAGAAATGGAGGTCTGTTTCAGGGTAGGTCAAGTTGCCATAGCAACTCATGTTCTGAACATAACCTTGTCTGGAGCAGGTTTAGTTGAAGGTTAGTTTGTTTTCAGAGAGGTGCAGCAGCATGGCGTGTCCATTTGAAGATGATTTAGTGGATGAAGAAGCTCAGATAATACTTTTTCCACCATGAGAGGGTGATAAGACCACATATGGATGTTGGAAAGAGAAACTTTTTTACATTGTTGATCTAACTTAATTATTTACTTCAGTTAAGATCATTAAAAATCTTTTTTTGTTGAGTCAGTTTAAAAATAACACGTAGTTTTCAGACATTTATTTTACTTTCATTCAAATTATAGCAATTAAGTAGGTGTACCTTTGGTGCTGCTGTTAGATCGGCACCACAATGGATTGTGGGATACCATTCCCTTTGCCTGTCTGGACGGATTTGGGTTAAAGTGTGGCTTTTTGACCAAATGTGTTTAGTTGTTTAGCTGTTTTACTGTGTTTTGCCGAGTTATTTTGTCCTACTATGGTTAAGTCTCTGCACCATGAGTGAGAGGGAGGGAGAGGATGATGAGTTTATATAACACCCCTACAACACAACTGAGTGATAATATTGTTTGAAAATTCCTAGATGAATATAAGTGACATATGCATGTTATTTTGTCCTTATTTTTGTTACAAAGATGAGTATATCTGCCGGCTCAAACGTAGACATATGAGAGTTCAAGAATTATAATTAATTTAGATGGAAAAAATATTAATTGAATTGGAGTAATATGACATTTTAAATAATGTCACAAGTTAAATAAATATGTAAGTTTGAGTTGTATAAACAATTATTGAGTTTTATAGGCGTAAGAAATTAGGTTAAATAGATTGAACACAATTATTTGTTAAAATTGAAGTAATTCATAATCGTCACAAGGAAAATGGAAATAAGAACAGAAACTCGTGCGTTTACTTTACGTTATTTTTCTACAAGCAAAAACTCTTTCTTTTGATGATGCAGCCGTGTTACTTTTCTGATGGCCTTATAATCTTCATACGGCGTCATTAATCTCCAACTCCGTCTCACTGAAGTGTCGCGCTCTCTTCTTTTCACCACGCGTTTCCATGGTGACTCCGGAAATCGGCGATTTCTTTGTGTATTGAAAGAGAAGAGAAAAGGGGCAGAAAGAATGGGAAGTGGTGGTCTCAGGAAAGTGCAGAACATATGATGAGGGCTACTATTACTGCTCAATTAATAAACTGTCCTACTTATAAGCCTGACATTTCAGAAGAGCCATAATTGGAATAGAAATGTTGTTTTGTTTAGGAAAGTTACTCCTGAAAGGAGGACTAAGGATGAGCACAGAGAAATAGTGAGGTGGAAACGCGTTCCCGAGCAGAACTCTGATGCAGGCGCACAAACGGAGTGTGTGAGTGACTATGAGGTAGAGAAAGAGAAGAGTTGGAGAAAAAAATAGGAGGAAATATGAACTGCAATGCTAGTTATAATAGATTCATTTCAGTGAAATAGTTTATTTTGTTTAAGTGTAAGGTACCTAAGTTGTTGTGTCATGTATTTTGGTTTTGAGAAAACTGTTTAAAGTTATTGTCTGTGTTATCCTTTGAGTCGTCTGTGTTTTAACAAACCTGTTGTGGTTTGGAGTGCGAATTGTGTTTTTGTTTAAATAGACAAAAGTGAAATGACTAAGACAGAACAGGATAGAAAGAAGCAGGTCTGTTTGGGGACTGCTCATTGAACAGGATGATGGACGTACAGCACACACATACACACTAAAGAAAAAGGAAAAAACACAGCTGTAGCATTCTCCATGACAGGCGAATAGGAAGTGTTCAATTATGAGCAGGCAACAAGAAGAGGCTGTGACCGAGGTCATGGGTTAACAGAAGTGATAAATTGAAGCAGCAGAATCAAGGAAGTGAATGTTGGAATTGTGGAAAAGATGCCCATATGGCTAAGGATTGTTAAGAAAGATCTCCAGGTGGACACCAGAATGGAAATCAGGGAGGATTTTACAAAGCATGACTAGCCAAAGAGGAGAAAAGTTATGATGAGTATAAAGATGTTGTAAAAATGATAGAGGAGAATGAAATCATGTTGAATTATCTGGCTTTGTTTAATATGACAGTCAATAGACCAATGATAACTTTATTGGTAAATGGAAAGAAAACGGCATTTCTGTGTGACACAGGAGCATGCAGGACCACTGCAGAGAACATGTCCCAAACTGACCTCTACAGCTAAATCCAGGAAGAGTGAGTGCAGTTGATGGTGAAAGAAGAAATGGGATTGAGGACCCAGATGGTCACCATTGGAAATGATCCGTTTAAAATCTGCAGAAAGTCCAGCAAATGGATGAGGACGTGATGGAATTCTGATGCTAGGATTAGCACTCCTTCCTGATTGGATGACAAAATAATGGGGAAAAGGCGTCAGCATGAGGAGGACAAAGATGGATTGTTGTGATACAGGGAAAGCGGGACCCCCACTATTATTACACTTTGGACCCCCCTAACAGACAGCCTACATTCCATGGAAGTGATTTGGTGAAACTGGCAGAGAGAAATGTAACCGACTAGTGCTGTGACGATAACCGCATCACCGCGGTGATGAGGTCGTCAACACATCACTGCACCTTTTTTTTTTTCGTTCTTTTTTTTTTTTACTTCAGCATATGGTCTGTGATTGGAACTATAATGAACACATTAAACACATTCATCTTTGCTGATAATTGACTTTTTCTGCTAGTCCTGTGTTTAGACTGTCCCTCTTTCTATCCCTCTGCACCTGTCACTCTCTCTAGTAGGCGCGCGCTCTCGCTGTCTGTCTTTGCGCTGCATGTGGCTCCTTTTACTCTCACACACAGTGGCGCGTGCTTTCAGAAGCACAGATCCTCAATCTACAACAGAGGTTTCCGTCTCACGAGGAAATACGACAAATTAACTGCATTCTAATTGTTAATTTCCATTGCATTCATTTCTATTACAAGCTGCGTGCGTTCTTAAGTGCGCAACATGGCCGCCCGCCGGAGGATTTTGTGTGTGTGTGTGTGTGTGTGTGTGTGGGGGGGGGGGTTATTACTGTTCTCCTTCACTCTGTAACACCAAACATGAACGCGCGCTGTTAAAGTGTGATGAAAAAAACTACATGTTGCCTCGCATGCAGCTACAGAGCTTTCCGCTGCAGAAGGATCAACACGCACCCCAACACGTGTGTGCGCTCCTCTTCATAGGTCTACACACGACGCAGCGCGCTCACACAGTCAATCTACAACACCTACATAGTTAGTTCATTAGTTAGATAGGTAGCAGTTAGTTGTTAATAAAGAATACTACGTTCTAATTGTATTTATTTCTGATGCGGCTGCCGGGGGATTTTGTGTTTTTTTTTTTTTTGGGGGGGGGGGGGGGGGGCAGCGGTTAACCACAACACCACGCCCCCTGGTGGTTCATCACCGCGGTGATCAAAAATCCAACACGTCACAGCTCTATAACCGACCCCCCCAGGATGTGATGTCCCCTGATGAACTGCATGTCACTCCGTGGTTCTGAACAGCTCCTGTCAAAGTAACACTAACCGACCTGATGACTGAGCAGGTTTCCTCTGCCTTGGGGGCAGTAACAGTGCCTGAACAAACAGCTCATGGCGGTGATCAGAAATTTGAGAAAGTATTTGGCTCCCAGTGTCAGTGCAGGAGGATGCTCATCCTGGAAGACAGAGAAACCGTGCCTAAACCCCAAACAAAAGAACAAATGATGTCATTTTTAGGCCTAACCAACTATTTCCACAGCCGGGTGTCAATCCAAATGGTAGAAACAGATCCGTTTAGGACGTCTCTCCTAGCACAGCAGCATGGATCTAAGCTGAAGCCAGCAGCTTAAACTGGACAGTGTGTGTTACCTCCCTGTGTGTGAGCAGTGGCTGCAGCATCTCTGTCTGCTGAAGCCCGTGCAGCCATAGTGTGATGTCATCCATGAACACGGAAAGTTCCACATGCGCTTTCTGCTCTGCTGCTGCACACTCACTGACATTTTCTCTGCCCAGCGCCACACCTTTAGTGCACGGTCACATTTCTGTCACCGCTGCATCTAAAGACAGAACGTTGAAACACTCAGTCCAGCTCCACTCGTTCCCCTGCAGGTAGACGGTGAACGGCATGACTGTCAGGGTGGAACAGAACAAACTGCTAAAAGCAGGAGAGACTGAAAACATCAGGCCTGAGAGAAAGGAGAGGTGCTTTAGTAGATGGTTCAACTCCAAAAATGACTGGGAGACTCAAACAGGCTCCACTGTGGTAACACAACAGAGTTCTAGAAGGTGAAGCTCTCCTCTCTCACTTTCAGGCACAAGCAGCAGCATTAGTAGCGATAGTCCAAACCTTTTTCTACAGGACACACATTCACTCAGTATCTGCTCAACAGCGGAATAGTGAACTGCTGGAAATACACACATGCAAAACTCTTGCTAGAGCTGCTCCAAGTTACAGAAAACATTGGCGGTATGCAAATGTGCAGCACACACACAACAGGAAAAGACCCAGTTTCACTGGACAACACATTTGCAGACAGAACAGCAAAAGAAGCAGCTCACAAACCAACACAAACATTAGTGATGGAGGAGCAAACACTAGTAGACAACGCTACTCCTAAAAAAATGCAGCAACAAACACCAGAAAATGAAAAACACTGTGGAAAAAACATGACGCACAATTAAAGTTTAGAGTCTATGAAGACTAACAGCAAAATCATTGAAGATGATCTGAAAAATAGAATTGATAGTTGAAGAAAAGCAGAAAAATCTTTGTTTTCATCCACTAAGGCCTCATGGTCTCTCTGCTCCAAACATTTCTATTCTAGCTTGTTGGTCTTATGGAATCCCAGAGTTCCTGAACATGTAAGGAGGAAATAGGACTCTGTTACCTGGAACTGTAATCTATTACTTTAGGAAGGAGTTCTCCCACAGACTGGATGGAGGAGAACAGGAAGGTTTGGAGTCAGAAATGAAAAAAGCCAACAAGCATCAGCTGATTGTTGTTGAGGTGATGAAGAAGAGTCCTCCATGTTGTTGATCCAACAATGATGAAGCTTTGGAAACAGCAGTGTGCAAAAGACTCAGATGATTGATAGAAATAGGTTCCTTTACCTTCAAGTTATGTGTGGAGTTAGATGCATGATCATTACAAGAGTGATGCTGCACAGCACCTGCCTGTCTGCTCTGTTCTGTGCATGTGAGTGTGCCGCTGTGTGGCTGGTTGAAATGAGAGAGTTTTTCTCTTGGATATTTAGTGTGTGAATGACAAAAGATCACACACGTATGTTCATTCACCTATGGAAAGTCTACCTGCATCTGTTTGACAAAAGCAAGAGTTTTAAAGCTTGAATTCCGGCCAGCCCTCCTGGTTTGAGAGTGGTGTCACCATGTTGTTTTAACCCAGATCCTCATCTCCATTATGGTTCTTCGAGCTGGATGACACTGCACAGCCAAGCGCTCTCAACACAACAAAGTCGGCCATTGTTGACTAGGCAACTGGCGGCCGTGTCCCCTGGGTGCCGGTTTCCTGGGCCCGGCGGTGCTCTCCCCACACAGGGAGAGGGATCCCTGAACTTTCTGCCAAACCCAGAAACCGGGGATCATTTCACACCTAAGCCGGGGGTGTCCGTGTCCCTGCGGGGAGGGTTCTGGTCCTTGCCGCCGGGTGCGGGGCCTCGCCAATTTCCATCTATGGCCGAGCCTGGTCGGGCCACGTCTACAACAACCATTGTGGGCCCCCTTCTCTCTGGGGTGCCCCCCTCCTGGGCGGGGGTGGCTGGCCCCTGTCTTGCACCTTTTTGGATCACCTGTGGCCCTTGTGGGTGGCTGCCTGGAGCGCAGGCCGGGTCTCCCCTGTGGGGTCCTGGCCTGTACCTGGGGTTGGGGCGGGGGGATGCCCAGAACTCCTGGGTGGTGATGGGGTGCTTGTCTGGGGCTGTGGGCACCCTTCTCGGGTGGGGCCAGGCGTTGGGCCCTCCTGGCGCTGCGGGGGGCTGCTCTCCTGGTTGGGCTGGGGCGGCGCTCTCTTTCCCCCGTGCCTCCCTTCTCTCTGGCTCTGGGGGCCTCGCGGCGGTCCTGCTGGCCCTGGCCTGGGTGGCGGATGTGGTCGCCCGGGGGGCGGATGTTCTCTGCCTGCTGCCGCGTGGCGTTGGGGGCTTCTGGCTGCCGCGGCTGCTGCTGCGGGGGTCTTGGTGTGGGGATGGCTGGTTGCTCCCCTTCCTTTTTTCCACATTCCATCATCCAATTTAGAAGAACATAAACACTCAACTGAGCAACAGTTTGCGTGAATGAATGAAACATCTCACACTAGTTGGCTTGTAGACAAAAGTATGCGTGTGTGAACGTTATCTGTATTGTGTTCATGTTGAAGTGTGTTCTTTATTTCAGCTAGCAGGTGTGTTTATAACTTTTGAGTGTGTGTGTGGACAGGCCCCGCCCCTTTGAGATTTGAATTCTATCTGTACTCTACCGAAATGATAAACATCCAGTAGCTTGTTGCTTTATGCTGCTTCATGGTTTTACCCCCCTCCCCCTCCTATGATCACCCTCCTATCCCCCTCTCTCTAACATCCCTCTCTCCTCTTCCCTTCTTTCCTTTTCCGTCCGGTCCAACAACAAAGAATTTAAAAAATAATTAAAATGAATAAAGTTTGGCCTCGATTACAAAAGGGGTTTATTCAGACATACCTCTGGTTTGTCTAAAGATTCATAACCCCTGTTGTAAAACATGTCCAACACAAGAGGCCTTCAGCTCTCATCTATCTACCCAGCTGTTGGACAGGACAAGTTTAAAAAAAGAAAAAAACTTGCATTGAAGACAATAGCTGCCGTGCTGAATGCACCTGATGTCGGGCGAGGTGATGCTGTCGTCTTTGAGAGGTTTTCCCTCCAGGTTCAATTGCTGTTGGGTATGTTGAGGACACTAGGCGCTGATGGAGATGTGAGGCTGCGGTGTGTAGCACAGCTACTTAGTAAGCTACCCTGAACATCAAGCAGAGTTCCGCAGATTTTCAACCACCCTGACCAAAGATATACCATTATAGACTTAGCCAACTGGTTGAAGTACAAATCTTTGTGTCAAGACTTCGATGGCCAACTACCATCAAGAAGAGTAAGGGTTAAACTGCAGGGTTGGGTAGGCGTTCCACTGCAGTGCTTCATGGAGCAGAAACCAAAGCTCAATAACTTAAATCTCCAAGCTGTGTCCAACAAAAGACCCCACCACCATATTGTGCTTACTGTGACAACAGAAATCATCACTTAAGTCAGTGTGTAGCCATCGGTAGGCTGTCAAAAGAGCAGCTTACTGAATGGATCAAAACCAACCAAAGGTGCTGGCGCTATGTCCGCTCTCATCGTGCTGCAGAATGCACCCTGAAGAAACTTTGCAGCTTATGCCAAGGTCATCACTTAAAGGTTCTCACAAGTCCCTCTAAGGTCTCCAAAGACCACAGCACACCAACCACAAGACAGAGGTGAGAAATGCACTGGGGTGTTGTATCTTGACAGGCCAACAACCAACAGCCGTGTCCTCCTCAAAGTTGTTCCAGTTCTCAGCCGTCTCAGCCGGAACAAGGGTCAGATTCTGGATACCTATGCCATCCTAGATGATTGGTCTGAAAGTACTATGCTTCTACCTAGTGCTACCCAGTAATTGGGGCTTCCAGGTGACCCAGAGACCCTTCCTCTATGAACAATTAGGCAAGATGTAGAAAACCTGTGAGGCTCCTGAATATCCTTTACCATTTCATTGATCTAGCTCAGGGGTCGGGAACCTTTTTGGCCAAGAGAGCCATAAACGCCACATATTTTTAAATGTAATTTGAAATAGAGATACAATAATGTAGTGTCCCTTTCCCACACTGAGGCACGGAGACTTTACCTCTTTTCATGTTCTTCATTCTGGTTACCCGCAACAAACGCTGTACAATTAATTCAGCAACTCTTTAATCTCTCCCGCCAAGAAGAGAACGCTTCTCCCAACTTTATATTCCCTCACTGCCGTAACGGCCCTCCCATTTCCCTTATTCGGCCCATAGCTGAACCCCATTGGTCCATACTCCCCAACGACAGGCTGAGCGACAGAACTGGGGGCCAATCAGATCTCTGCTTGATGCGTTCAATGAACTCCAGAACTCATAATGCGACCCAACAACAGCCACCCAGTTAAACTCAGTCTGCTGCAATATGTTTAAAACTAAATATACAAGTGAATGTGAGCATTTGATGTAATTTCAACACTTTTAAAATACAATAAGTCTGTGGATTCTTTTTAATAACATTGTTATGCTGTTGCTAATAAATAATGAGCATTTCTTAGCATTAATGTGACTTCTGGTGGTGGTTTTGCTGATGGTCTAGTCTGGTTGATACGTGGTGAGTTTCAGCTTCACGCAGGCGTTGAGACTTCCATCCGTTAATCGTGATCGTAGGTCTGAATGTTCTTTAGATGTGACAAAGACACATGCAGACGTGGAGATAAACACACACTCACACTCTGCAGTATGTGACGGGTTGTGTGCTTTAAGTTATGACAATGTGCCCACTACCCCCCTTCTTCCTCACACATCCCGTCCTTGCATCAGCATCCTCTGTCTCAGAGACGGGAGTGTGCAGTTGCAGGGACGGCAATTCACAGGTTTCTGGCTGGTACAAACTCTGTGAAATAACAGATGATAGTAAACCAATAGTGCTGGGCGGCAGCCATTGGGGCCACCGGGCGCCGGAAATCGAGACGATTTAAACATCAAGGATGAAGCCAGGATTCAGAGGACCCAGGAGCCGCCCACCCCCCAGCTGGATCCCCGTCATCGCAAGCCAGCTCCAGCCAGATCCAAGCAGCCCAGAGATCACTGCGCAACCACAGCTCCACCCCATCCCCCCACACTACTCTACCCTCTACGACCCCCTCACCCGCCATATTCCTGAACCCCTCCTTCCATATCACCCCTAATGCCCTCCCCACTCTGTTATGGGGAGGGTGAGCCCCAGCAGGTCCTGGCAAGCTAGCTCCCAGGTCAGTCCCCACCCATCCACTCTCGCACACACACTCTTCTGGTTGCCCCCCGCCCCCGTCACCACACAGTAACCCCCTTCGGCTGATCGATCCCCCAGCGCTGCACGCCCAGCCACCACTACAGCCAACAGGATCTCCACAAGCCAGGCCACCCTGAGAGGAGCAGGGGGGTGAAGACCGGCCGGCCCTCCCCAACCCCACCTATGTATGGTGGTGTGGGTGTGTGTGAGCTGCAGGTAAAATAGGAGGTCTCAAGTGTGGCGGGCCCAACTTCTGCAAAGCAACAGAGCCCCCCCACCCCGGGGTCCCTCTGTGTGTGGTGTTTATTTGCTGTGTGTGTGGTGTCCACTAATCGTCTTCTGATGGGACGGCCCAACGGATCACTGTCACAAGTGGTCTACGAAAAGAATGAGCTCCTGAGCTGAAGACGGTGGAAACATATTCAGGTGTTTTCAGACAATTTTTGGTCCCGCTTCATCAAACTGTACCTTCCCGGACTGCACATACGTCAGAAGTGGCAGTCCTCACCAGACCGGATAACTGAAGGCTCAGTCACCATGATCGTGGATCCCCAGCTCCCAAGGGCACTATGGCCAGTTGCACATGTCATCAAGGTGCACCACAGCCCAGATGGGTGTGTCCGGTCAGCTGACATGAAAGTAAAGAACACGACCTACACTCGACCTGTTGCATGCATAGTCACTTTACATGAGATCCCTGCGGAGGACTCTAATGGGACTTTGTTTCTGTGCTCCGTTGTTGTCTTCTGTTGGACCAAACTGTGCACCTTTCGAGGGCAGCTGTACAAAAGACTCAGATGATTGTTAGAAATAAGTTCCATATCTTTAACTTGTGAGTAGAGTTAGATGCATGATCATTACAAAAGTGATGACATCATCATGTTGCTGCACAGCACCTTTCTATCTGCTTTGCTCCGTGCATCTGAATGTGCCGCTGCGTGGCAGGTTGAAATTCAAATTCAAATTAATTTTATTTATAAAGCACCTTTCATGTCAAACAGACAAGACAAGACACTCAAGGTGCATTCCATAAAAAACAAACAAGAATATAATCAAACCAATCCCCACATGTGTAATAAAATAATTAAATAAGCCCCTCATAATGAAATACACAAAAAACAAGCACAAATAAAAGAGAAATGACAGAGCTTAAGAAAAGAGAACCCAGAAAGTGCTGTCCGCCCTGTCCTCCTGTTGGCTGGGGTGACAGCATCTATGCAGCACAGGCACAACTCATCCCCAGCACCTCCCGCCCCAGAGACCCCCAACCCCCAGGCCCAGTGCACCCAACATGGACACACCAGGCCAGGCAGCCCAGAGGAGCCGGAACAAGAGATGCCAGAGGACAAGCATGGCCAAAATCTCTGGGTGCCCGAACACAAACCCCCCAGCCAAGGGTGAGAAAACACTCGTAAACAGTTTAAAATGTAGAAGTAATAAAATAAGAAAGTTAAAATATAAAAACAAATAAAATATGAAAATATTAATTGAAATAAAATAAGATGATTTAGTGCGTAAAAAAGTCTAAAATGTAAATTAGAATAAGTTAAGACACAAAAGGACTAAAAGGCATTAAACAAAATTGAAATGAGGAAGTTTTTCTCTTTTTCTCTGACAAAAGACCTCACACACGTATGTTCATCCACCTATGGAAAGTCTACCTTCATCTGTACGTCAAAAGCAAGAGATGTAAAGCTTGAAGTGTGGATTACAGTTACTGAAGCCATCCTCCTGCCTGCTGTCATTCATTTTCAAACACCAACTAACAGAAGCAGCATCATTAGTAGCACCAAGTAGTGCTCTGGCCGACCCTGCTGATTTGAAAGTGGTGTCACCTACGAACAGTGTTTTAACCCAGATCCTCATCTTCCAGCAGAGGGATGAGAATTTGCAGAGAAAGAAGAAGATCTTCTCCAAACATTCAGAAACAAACAGTCAAGTTAGTGAAGACAAAGTTCCAGAAACAAACTCACTTCAGTTTCTGCAAAGAGATGAAGAGGAAGAAGAGTCTCCCTCACCGTGTCAACGCAGCTGCAGCACTGATCACTGACTCACAACAAAGAAGAGTCCACCTGGATGGAGGCGGGGCAGCGCAGGTGGGCGGGGCAGCAGGTGGAGCAGCCTCAACCAGGAACCTGCTAGTCATTGGGAGGAGGGGCGGAGCTTCAAGCTGTCAGATTGACAGATAGTTGATGTCAGTGAAGGTCATGTGACCTTCTGCTTTCTGTTCTCATCTTTCCAGATGTGCATGACCCCCCCTCATCTGTCATCTACTGACACTGAAGCAGAAACTCCTGATGGAGCTGAAGGGAGGGGCCTGACTATTTCCTGGAAAAAGCTCCTTCTGATCATCAGTCAGACTCAGAGGTCCAGAGAGTTTGTTCACATGCAGCTCAGGAAAAGTGCTGACAGTGAAGCTGAGAAGCTTTTCTTTCCATGTCTGTTAGAATCACAACGTTTGAAATCCACAAGATCCTAAAACTGAAGGAAAACCACTGAAGAACAAATGGATTTGATGATGAAGAGTTCTGAGTTTGATCACAGATTCTACTGGATTTAGAGAGGAAGATTGTGGATTCTGTTTAGGATTTAGATGTTTTCAGGATTTAGATGTTTTCAGGATTTAGATGTTTTCAGGATTTAGATGTTTTCAGGATTTAGATGTTTTCAGGATTTAGATGTTTTTAGGATTAAGATGTTTTTAGGATTTAGATGTTTTCAGGATTTAGATTTTTTCAGGATTTAAATGTTTTTAGGATTTAGATGTTTTCAGGATTTAGATGTTTTTAGGATTTAGATGTTTTCAGGATTTAGATGTTTTTAGGATTTAGATGTTTTTAGGATTTAGGGGCCAGTTGGTTCAAAAAGTTTAATCTGGATCAAAATGATCCGGATTTGGAAATCACATTTTCTCCTATGCAGGATCAGACAATCCGTCTTACTTTTATGCCGGGTTTTTAAAGCAACAATGGACTGGATCACCCTGATCCAGATACACAGTTTTCAAGATTACCAAATCCAGATTACCTGTGCTCTAAATGGGACAACATATCACAACACGGGCTACCAGCCATGTAAAGAACAGGTAGAAGAGCCAACATGGGGTCACTGTAAGAGTTTGTTATTCTGAGACAAAACACAAAAATAACAAACATCCACTTCCATTCATAATTTCTTTTATGACCCCTTATCTGAGTCACAAAAAATAAAAAAAAACAAATATACATTAACAAATACATTGTGGATATTTTGAAAACGTCTTAAATAAAATGGCTAAATGTCCAATAGATAACAAAATAAAGAATGTTCAGGGAGTTTATCAATCTGAGGAGGAGAGACCAGCATTTCCAAGCTCTGCTTTTAGGAGGCGGATCTGCAGTTCAGCTTTGGTTGTTTTTACTTTACTGAATAGCTTAACTGGTAGCCTATGTCTACTGTATCTACTTCATCACTGTTACAACGGTTTCACAAGTCAAGTGCAAAATATAAATAAAAGTATAAACACTAAATGAAACAAATGTATTATTTGACCAATTTTAAAGTTTTTCTACATTTCCTTCCTGGAATCCACCTTTAAATCCTATCCCCTGTTGGGATCAGGATAATCCAGTTTTTTTGGATCAAAGTTATCCAAATCCTACTGACAAGTTTTGAACAACACAAACTGAAGGTTTGATCCAGATTAGAACTAGGATTCTGTGATCTAATCTGATTTCAGATTCCTTCTTTCCCTTTTGAACAACCTGTTTTCTAGATTTGATCCAATCTGATCACCAAAATCCGATCAGCTTACCTTTGAACAACTGGCCCTAGATGATTTCAGGATTTAGATGTTTTCAGGATTCAGATCATTCTTAACCTTGTTGGAGCTACTGACCCCCCCCCCCCCCCAGGTTCATATGTGCATTCACTGAACCCTACTTTATTGTAAATAATATATGGTTTGTTTTGTTTTTTGAAATTAAAGACGTTTACTTTTACTACTGGTGCACAAATTGAAGCGTGCAGAACAAACCAACAAAGTTCATGAACTCTCAACAAATGACATTCCTGCAGATCAGTGGGACTTCTGCTGTTGTCTTTGAGAGAGCAGTTCAGATCTGCGTGGCTTCACCTTGACTAGTGCTCCTCTCATGTCATTTTCACAGCAAAGTCTGTCCTTTTCTTTGTTTTTATGTCCAGCTTCATGAAAAGGATTCCTCGCACAGACGGCCCAACATAAGAGAGCTAACTGAAAAATAAAAAAATAAGCATTACTTACTTGCTCTGGAAGTTCTTACTGAGGAAAGACTTTGAACCCCCTCTACTAGTAGCTATTTCTAACGCCATGCCGAAACGGGATACGCTCAGAGGGATCATGTTAATGGACACAGATGAAGGTTCTGCTTTCAAAGAAACAGTGTTCAGGAAAAAAAGAAGAAAATGTATAATGCTGATATTCTCAATGCAATTAATGGGCAGATTTGCTTCCCTTGAAGAGAAACACTGTAGATCCTGTAAGCATCAAAAAAGTGGTAGAAAGTTTGGATCACCAGGTTAAAAAAGCGGGAAAAGGATGCATGAGGTGAATCGCAGATTTTCAGATCTGGAGATGAAGACCGATGAGATGGAACGGTACAGTCGCAGGTGGAATCTGAAGATGTTCAACCTTCCTGAATCCACAAATGAAACGACAGAGGAAACCAAAGAAAAGGTTTTCGAGGTTTTTGCCCGGATTGCTCCAGAAGAAAGACAGAAATGTGGCTTTCTCATTGACAGTGCATCGCGTGGGACAGCGTAAAGATGAAAGCAGGCCTCTACCATCATCATTCAATTCACAATGCGTGTCTTCAGGCAGAAAATCTGGAGAGCGTCAAAGGATGCTGCAGTCATGAAGGAAAAGATGCTCAAGTGTGCCGTGGGAAATTGCCCTCATTCACTGATCTAAAAACATTTTCCATCTTCAGGATTTCAGCTATGTGTTCATCCAAACAGATAAAACACTGAGTAGTTAGGAATATAAAATATCATAAAATACTTTTTTCTTTGTGTTTAATTTATTTTCATGAAGACACTTTGATAAGATTGACGATTTAGCTGCAGCTAAAACGGTTTTCTGAAAAGTCCCGCCCCTTTAACTGTCTCCACCAATCATTCTTGGAGGCTTAATCACATGTCATCAGTCTGACCAATCAGAAGTGGTTAAAGTCTTCACTTCCTTGTTCTGATTCTGCTCATAAAGTCTCTCAGTTCCAACAGAAATACCAGCTAAAGCTCGTCTTTAGTGGTGTAGCTTTCCACAGAATCCGGTGTCAGACCGTGGAACAAGTGAACAAAACCATGAAGCTCAGAGAAGAGAGTCTGTCTGCATCACTACATCTCCCATGATGCATTGGGTTAAAAGTAAGCGTGGATCTCGGCGCACAACTCGTCTCTCCTCTTTACGTCTTGAAACCACAACGAACACAAATGAAACAGTTTTTAAATCTTTTAACTTAACTTTTATTACATCTTTTAGAGAAAAAAACAGCTGCAGCTTCCAGCTGTTTCTGTCACAATTATATAAAAAAAAAAAAAAAGAATGTGAGATTGTGGAGGAATTGTTCAAAACAGACTTGAGTTTCTCCCGTTTTTATTTTTTTGAATGCTGGTGTGCCGCGGGGTTTTTGTCAAGGTTATAGTGTGCCGCGGCTCAGAAAAGGTTGAAAAACACTGATGTAGAAGAACATATGATCATTTAACATGGGCCATGTTAAATGATCATATGTTCTTCTGCCATAAACAGTATAGAAACCATCAAATAATTAGACCACCATTTACTTGCATTAAGCAACTCTATAGTTATAGTTTATCATGAGTATTAATATAATTGTTATATAATGTATTGCCACACTTATATATGTGAATTATATGATCAGAAAACTGAACATTTGGCGTTGTCAGTCTTTTATTTGTGCTTAATGGATAAAA
>CM074505.1:16821089-16837348 GCA_037389245.1 Oryzias sinensis | reverse complement strand
TTTTTTTTTCCAGACAGACAACAAGCTTTTCCATGGTTGACCTGCAGTTCACCCTGACCTCCACAACATCCCAAACCACAGACAGTCAGGATCCGGGGCGCTGCAGCCTGCCTGTGTCCTGGTCCAGAGAGGGGGTCCGACAGCGCTGGTGGAGAGTGTCAGCTCTTTCAGCTCTTTTCTACTCTGAACTCATGTGGTCCCACAAACTCCGCAGACATTCCTGCTGCATAAGTATAGTNAGGTTACAATAGTCTGTTAGCTGGAAGTCCACATGTTTACTACAGATGTTGTTATGATCATACAGAGAATATACACACCAGCAGAACTATCTCCTCTTCATTTAAAGCATTTAAAGCATTTTTTTAAAACAAGAAACGTATATTCTAGGAAACGAGTTCCTCCTTTACTTGAATCTGAATATGTAAACGTTACACAATAAAGTGCTCCTCACATCACAACAGTGAGAGAATACAATGGATAAGGATGCATTTCCCATCAAACCAACGGCTGCACAGCTTTCCTGACGGGGTCAGTGTCGCTGTTAGGGAGGGGAGGGGGCCTAAAGAGCGGCTGTCAGGGGCAACGAACTGATTCCAACAGGCCAGAAGGCACTTTGATGATGTGGGCGTGTTCACATTCAAACGCAAGGCTGCTGTCTTCATCCAGACGGGTTTCTGCTCCGTGATCCGTCCGACACGGGAGTGTTGGCGAGAAGCTCAGCAAAGCAGACGTCACTAAACACAGCTGGGAATGTCGCAACTAAATATGGAGCAAAGGGTTGGAAACCATGCATCTGACGACAATTACCATCTATCAATGCCATTCTAGGGGGCTGCTCTCTGGGGAGGGGGTCAAGGCCTTTATTCGGAGTTCGTGTCTTTTCAAAAGCCACAAAGTGCAGATTTGATTCAATTAACGACTTGTGAAAAGAAATAAAAAGAACCCAACTCCAACTGAAAACGGCGAACTGTGCTGCCAACACAGCTGAGCATCTCTTCTTAAACAGAAAGACGGATGGGATGACAAAAAGCAAACAAGGTGCGATAAAAGTGTCCATCACGTTCAGTTGGTTTTGACCAGATCATAAACATGAATGTGAAAGTCATCGTCATATTTGATGTAGTACACGGAGGGCTTGGCTGGCACCTGATAAATGACCAAGCCCGTCCTCTTCACCCCTTTGTCGGTGACGTACTCCACCTGCTTCCCCACCAGACTCTCCGTCTCCTCCCCTGGTTTTCTGTCTGCAGGCAGCAGGTGCTTGTTTTCTGAGAAATGACAAAGACGGTGAGGAAAAAACGCTCCTCAAACAGTTTTGTGGCACCAAACGTCTGCTTGTTTCCCTTTTGTGAGGATGAAATGCAGGGAGATCGTCAAGGAGTTGACAGACCTGTTTTGAATCGCACCGGAAAACAGGAAGTGACGCAATTCTGTCTGTGTGGAAACGTTTCTGAATCTATTCTATTAAAGTCTATTTTTGAAAGGACTTATGGAAATAAAAACACTTCAAAGATATTCTAATTTTGGGAAGGTCCTGTTATTACGTGATTCATTTGTAACCGTTAATGATCATTAGGGCTGTAACGGTACATTAAAATCTCAATTCGATTCGGTACATTTTCAGTGTTTTTTTTGGTACAAAAAAGGCAGAAGAAAATGACTTGCAAAGTGCATTTATTGGTTTTACATAAAAATAAATAAAATTGACCTATGTAGGTGATCTGCTATATAAAATAATACAACTATTAGCTGTCAGGAACCAAAAACACTGGCCTGAAAAAAAAAACATTTTAACTTGCACTTTTTTTTCCTTGTAAACATGATTTTTACAGTCGGGTGATGCAGTTTTAGGTGCGTTAGTACAGTGGTCCCCAACCACCGGGCCGCGGACCAGTACCGTGCCGCGGGAAATGTTGGCACCGGGATGCACAGAAAGAAAAAATAATTTCCATTTTATCAAAAAAAAATTTTTTCGAAAAAAAAAAAAAAGTTTTATTTTGAAAAGTGACCGGATTCTCTCTGTTACACCCGTCACACTAAACCCACGTCAAAGTCGCGACACCAAACATCACGTGATACACACCTTGCGTTGCACCTAACTTATGTTTTTTTTGTTTGTTTCTGACAACAGCCCATCTGTAACATGACAACTAAATTCATCTGCTTTGTCTGCTGAGATTCTAAAATAAAAACCCAAGCAGACAGATTTCTTCACAGTTCATAGAAGGATTGGATCAGAACTTTCAGAACAGGTTCTTCCGGTTCTGCGACGTACCTGCTTCAGGTAGGATCCTCAGGTCTCCTTCAGCGTAGTCGTCCCATAGCTGATACATGTACAGAACAGGGTCCTTCTCGTACGTTATATAGTACCAGTTGGTCATGACCGGAGCTCTGGAGAGGACCATGCCTCTCCACTCGTTTTTTTCTCCATCCTCCTTCTCGAACAGATGCTCCACTGCTTTGCCCACCAGCTCTTCTGCCCCTAGGGGCATCTTGACCTTGTTATTTACTGTGGAGACATTTGAAGCTTCAGACGGCGGATAAAACCGAACCTTCTAGTCGCGGTAGAGGAAAAGCTTCTGCAGACTCACCAACTTGCTCTGGTAGGACCTGCAGGTTGGAAACCCTTTCATCTTTGAAGAGCTCGATGCCGTAGACGCAGTCGAAACCGTCGTACTTCACCATGAAGAGCGAGGGGCTGACGCTCAGCCTGTCCAGCACGGTTCCTTTCCACTTGCTGTGGTTCCCCCGTTCTCGCCAGTTATGCTGGATCCGCAGGCCCAGGATGCAGTTTGGGTCCAGAGGTGGCGTCTCGCTCAGTTCCCCGCTGCTGCGCTTTCTGCACAAGTGAGGCCGGAACGCAGATCAGCCATTCAATAGAAGAACAGAGTTCAGAGGAAAGGGGTTCTGACCGGAAGCCTCGGGTTCTAGAACTTCATCTTCACGGCGTTAAAGCCACTTTTAACCAAATGAGGTTCAACACTCAGAACTACTTTGTTTTAGCGTTCTCTAGACTGTTCTCCGGTCACGTGATCAGACCAGAGGCTGCTCCAGTTTTTCCCTTATTCTAATCTGATGGTTCCAACACATCTCATGGTTCCTTCTTGAGAACCTCGAGTGGCAAAGGATCCATCCATCATCCAGGCCAGGAAGATCAAATCATCCTGGCCTGGACATCTTGGACCTTTCAAAAGATTTGGAACATGAAACCATAACTAGTGAGGATCCTGGGGGTCCCACCACCGCCCCCTGTTGTTATGGGTAAATTGCAGCGGTCAAAGGCAGTGAATATATTAACCAGGAACCCCTCAGTTATTGATCAATCTAGAACCTTTAAATGAATTTAGTCCTACCAATTTTGCACCTCACCTTCTTCTTTTTTTAGATTGTTTTACTTAAACTTAACTTCTAAGACCTGAAATTACATGTTTACATGTCAGACTTGGATTTGGTAAATGTATTTAATAATATTCTCTCAAAGTTATCCAACTGTATTTTTTCGAAGTAACCTTTACGTCAAATTCTGACCGGACAACAGTATAAACTCAGTGAAGCAGTGTAAGCTTCATGAAGCCCCTGAAGCAGCATCACGTGTCGGACATACCTGCCCCTTTTCTTGGACATGCCTGCAGGAGTTCACCGGTTCACTACAGGAGGAAACGGGAGAAAACGTCACAGCTTACGTCAGCGTGGGACTGACAGCACAAACGACCAATCAGCGACAGGCATCTACGTCATCAGACGGTGAGAATGCAGAGGTCACAGGTATTTACGGTTACCGTAAACAGGGAGACTGTCGTCGTTACTCAGCCGCTGTGATAAATATCCGGCTGAGGTATAGAAACACTAATGTACCGCTTAGATTAGTGACACTGCAACTTTCTCATTTAAAATAAAAACATGGATACCCTGAGCAGGAGCCCCCTCTTCCTGGACTAAATTAATCCCACTAATAAACTAAAGCAGATTATTATCTGTCTGGTTATGTTAGCTCACGTAAACAAAGGGTATTAAACATGTCCGCCACAGGCGGAGGACGCACGACGGGTTCCTACAAGTTCCGGCGTTCCTCCAGAGAGAACAAAGTTCATTTACCTTCAGTCTGAGCTCATCTTCCCGCTCTCCGGTGTGTCGGTGGACAAATCTTGCCGCACCGCAAACCGCCGCTGGAAATCTCGCGAAACCAGCGGAAAAGACATGACTTCGGTAACTAAGGAACTTCACTTCCCAGCAGGCCATTGGTTGCCATGGCTGTTGGAACAGACGTACTCATGCGCGCAGTGATTTATGGGTATTAGTGTCTCTTGTTGACTAAAAAAAATCACAGTTTTCTTGATTTCGGGTGATAAATTTAGCAAAATTAGAATATCAGACAATGTTTCACACTTAAATTCACAGAATTATTTGTAGTTACAATAATCAAAATACAAATAACTTGAATATAAAGACAGGACACAATTATTAACCAACACTTTACAAATTTACCAGAGAGAGAACTTTATTGATCAGATTAAATTGAAAAATAATAACCCCTAAATTATACCAGACTGTCATATAAGTGTACATATAAACTAGTTCAAGATTTCAGCTAATAATCATGACGATTCCAGCAGAGGTCGCCATAGCTTTAAAATGTACCTTAACATTTAATTAAGAAACAGTAAAACATTTGAAAAGTATTACTGTAACCCAGAAATAATCACCAGTAATGTAATTATGACAGGGTGGTGACCTGTCCAAGGTGTACCCCACCCTACAGTAGCTGGGACAGGATCTGGCAAACCTGTGAGTCTAAAAGGGATGGAGCAGGTTCAGAAAATGGATGAATGGATGGATTATATAAAGGTGCATTGCAACCTCAAATAAACAGAGTGTTTGTAGATAAAAAGCTGCACGATGTGACAGCAGATTCAGAAGGATTCAACATTTCTAAGAGACCAAAGGAGAGTGATTGTGATGAGCCAACCAGGAGGTAATTGGTGTTTTTAAACATGTTCTTGTATTTTTCTGATGATGGACGACATAAATAAAGAAAATCAAGAATCTAACTGGATCACAATTCTTTATAAACAATTTATGAACTGTGTCAAATGTTTTGAGTTGTAGTGTGTTGTGTTTGCTGTGTGTTTTTTTATTTTTGACATAAGTCTTTATTGTGACTTCAAAGTGAGCTTTTGAACCAAAAGTAAAGTATTTTGTATGTTTAGTCCTTATTTTGCAAACTGTGTCGGGTGAAATTGATCTAATGTATCTGAAAGTGTGTTTTAGCACAAGAAAACTCAGACCACTGAGAAGAACGCTCCGAAAATGGATCAAAATATAATTGGAATGGAACTGAATTCTGGGATTCATCGCATCCAGATTTTGGATCTTTAATTTAAAAATCCAGAAAGACCTCTTTGGACCACTAAACAACAGTCAGTTCTTGGTCCAAACCTTCTGACCCGTCTCTGGTTTAACAGTTGAAGTCCATGTTCTGGTTTTTGGTGGCTCTTTAGGCCATGAACCCTAACAGAGATCCATTCCTAATGATTCTTTCCCAAATTCTGGAGCAGGTTCCGTAAACCTTGTGCTATTTTAGATGACCCCACCCTTACATTGACGTGTTCTTCCTACCATGACAAAGGTGGATAAAGGTAGAAAGATTTCATGTAATCCATGGACACCAGTGAAGATTACGAATCATTGAAGAAAAAAGGTTCAGAGCACTGTCTAGTGGGTCTAGATGACCCAACTCCCTATGGTAAAGCAAAGTACCTAGGATAGCACAAAGGATAACTTCCTGCATTCTGGACTGTAGTCATGTCTGTTGTGTTCTTCTTTGCACATGTTTCTGCTGCTGAACTATGCATGGAGGCTTGACCCAGCAGCAGCTGTGTTATCCAGACTGACTGTACATTTAGATCTTCTGGAAATTCATGCACAGCAGGTTTTCTGAAATTAATATCTGAGAAAACACGTGATCATGTTAAGTCACCATCGTTGAACTTTTGAATAATGTTTTATTTTTCTGCAATTTTCTGAATTTTGTGGATTGATCAGCTTTAAATTGTTATATCAATATACAAATGAGCACTTGAAATACATCCGAGCACACTCAGAAAGCTAGATAAAGTGTTAGATTTTTTTTAACTTAATAAAGTTAGTGACATCATTTAATTTTAGATGTTTCAAGAAACTGAAGCATAACTAGACGGCACACATCACAGCTTTCCTCATAAAAATAAACAGAACCAAACATGAGCTTATTAAAGGCTGATAATTTACAAGAACTTACAAGAAATGGTAACTCATTACTTTTTACTTTTACCAAAGCAAGGTGATTATAAAAAGGTGTTTTTCCTCCAATAGGTTCAACATAACAGAATTTATCTGACTGAAGGACGGAGGACCAGAAAAAGCATCAGTTTTATTCCACAGAGGAAGACTGTTGGAGAAACTTTTGGTCAGAAAGAAATGACCTCTTTTATTCAAAATGACTTTTTCTAATCAAATTGCCCATTTTTAATAACTAAACAAAGATTGGGATTATTTCTGACAATCACTAAAATCTGAGCAAATAAACTCACACAAAAACATAGAAATAAGACGATGTTGGAGAGAGGACCAGCTATAACAGATGTCCTCCTCTTCAATCTGAGGAGCAGGCAGGTCTGTCCACGGCGCCGCCACGGTGCAGTTAGGAGTTGTTGCAGAACGTCTGGATCATGTAATCTGATAAGGAAGGACACCAGTCTTTGGTGAGAGCCATGACCTGCGTGAACCAGGGGTAGAAGAGCTCCCTCTGCCTCGTTGCTCCTGTGATGATGATGTTCAGCGCGGCGTCTGTTGCAGGGTAAGCTGGCAAGTCCGTGAACTCCGGGGAGCTCTCTGGAACTCCCTATTCACCACCGCATAGAAATTGGAGGTTCAATACAAGGCTGTTGACAGATCAAAAATCTATGGAATTTACCAATAAACACATTGTTTTTTTTTTTTTTTTTGAAATAAATAGCACCCCTGACATCATCCATGGCACGCTTTTGGAAACCTTCAAGGCATATATTAGGGGACAAATAAATTCTTATAGTGCGCATGATAAGAAACAAAAGCTTAAATGTGCTTCTGAAATCAGCAATCACCTTAAAGTTATCAATCAATGTCAAACAACCTCACCATCCCAGGAACTTTGGAAAGACAGAACACTGCTTCAAACAGAATACGATCTTATCATGAATAACAAAGCCATAGAAATACACTTTCGATCACAGCTACAACATTATGAACATGGCGAAAAAGGGGGTCATCAGCTGAAACAAAAGGCAGCTGCCAACCATATTGCATCGCTTAAGAATGATAAAGGAAATATAATCACCGATCAGAAAAACATCAATAAGCAATTTGTGAACTTTTATTAAAGGTATATTCCTCTGACCAGTGTGACACTGTAATGATAGAAAACTACTTGGAAATAATAAAATTGCCAGGTTTGACAGAAGCTGATAAGACCAATTTAGAAAAAGATATACAAATAATAGAAGTTGAATACGCAATGCGCAAAAAGAAATCGGGTAAATCACCAAGCCCAGATGGCTTCCCAGTCGAATTTTACAGAGCTTTGTCCCCTTAACTCCTCCCCTATCTATGCAGTCTCTATAAAGAAGCTCTGGGTGCGGAAGCATTGCCACCCAAGGTGGATAAAGGTGGAAAGATTTCATGTAATCCATGGACACCAGTGAAGATCACAAATCATTAAAGAAAAAAGGTTCAGCGCACTGTCTAGTGGGTCTAGATGACCCAACTCCCAATGTTAAAGTTACTAGGATAGCACAAAGGATAAATTCAAAATTTTATTGATCTGTTTGGCAAGATACCAAACATTTCCACAAACAGCAGAACTCTGCAGACTAGATCCCAAAATGCCAATAAAAGAAAATGTATTAAAAAAAAGTTTTTAAAAATTAGGAAGAGAAACATAGTCACAGGAGTAATCAGACTGAGATGAACAGTTTTTAAAAGAGCACCGGTATCCTTGACTGAGATACTTGCTGTCACGGTTGAACATTTTTTTTAAAGTTATTGAGACCGCTCTTCTATTTAGACATATTTTTAACCTTCATATGACAGCAGAAGAAAAGCAACAAAACTTTTACAGTAAACAGTATGTCTGGGGGTGGATGCTCGGCCTCAGACTTTAACCCATTTTTCAGGATTCTGGCAAGTTTATCTAATGTTCAGAGAAGTCTGGTGAGCTGGCCTTATTTTGGAAATTTCCCCCTACAGTAAGTTATCTTCCTCCAGAGTTTTGTTTTACGTTATTAAAATGTCACTGTGAGGACACACAGAGTAGGTTGTGTGTCTTCTGGAGGGTCACAGTGAAAGGGACTCATTTTGTCAACAGTTTTATTGACACGAGTCTCTTTTACAAATGTGTTCCTGAGAATTTTCCTGAATCTTTCCAGAAAGGCCAAAAAGAAACCTGTGAGACGTCATGAAGATTGAGTCCTGATCTGCGTTTGGAGAACTAGGAAGTTCTAGTGAGAGAAAAAGAAAACCTTTTTAGCAGCCGTGGTTCCAGAACACCCCAGATGACAGTGGTTCTGAATCTGGTTAGGGTTTGGGGGAAAAAAAGGTTTAGTTTTCTGGAGGAAGTTTTTTCTTCTTGAACAGTTAAAAAAGAACATTCAGGTTTTGTGCATCTTCATTTTTATTCATTTTAAATGTGGAAGCATGTTTTTACTAATTTCTTGGCTAAAATGATAAAAAATCTTTGGAAAAAACTGTTCATTTTTAAATGAGGCCAGAAAACCGCCTCTGCTGGAGTTAAACGTTGTTTCAAAGGTTCACATGAGAGCACATTTTGTTCATAATGAGGTTGTTGAACCACTGAACATATTCTCTGATGTCCGTGTAGACGTTGGGCACATCAGGGTATGTGCAGTTTCTGTTTCTGTAAAAAGAGACAATGCCAACAGCTTTGCCGTTGCACACCAGAGGACCACCACCATCCCCCTGTAAAGAGCAGACATCATGAAAATCTCAATCCATCACTAATCTGTTATACTTACAAACTGTTTTACTGAGAAAACAGACCTGACAGAACCCATTGCCTGTAGACTTTCCACCTGCACAGATCACATTGGGGGGAAGGCCGCCCCAGCTCTGCTTGCAGTCATTGTGATCTATGATGGGCACATTCGCCACCATCAGGTCATCCACAAGGCCGTTAGTGCTTTCCATCCTCCCCCATCCAGCCACAGAGCACTCCTGATTTACATTCAATTTCATGTTCTTTTCTGCCAGTGGAATTGTTTTAATGTTCTGTCCCATGGGAGCTTTTTCAGCCAACTGCAACACAGACATTTTTGGTTTTAGCTCCTGAGACGGTAAAAAGCGTTCAGTGATAATTCAATTGGAAGAATCCATAGCACAGGTGGGGCCAGCTAACAGAAATAAGAAAAGCTTAAAACTACAAGCATGTATTATTAGCAGACCCTCTGGATTACGTAAATATATACTTACTTTAAGTAGCATTATGTCGTAACCATATCCAACATCACTGTAATTTTTGTGCTTGTATTGGTTGCTTATTTTAATTGTCTTGACATTGCTGTTCTTCAAGTTGTGTTCTCCCAGAATGACGTGCTTCAAACCACTGAAAGATTAGGAATTGGACAGTTATTCATAGTTTTACAAGTCAGAAGCTGATTGACAGACCTTGATGAGATGATTTGTGAAGTTTAATTCCTCACATGTCACAGTGAGCAGCAGTGACCACAAAGACCTCGCTGATGAGGAAGCCTCCACACACGTGTCCGTTTTTGTTCTGAACAGACACCATGAACTGCATGGAACCTTCTGGAGCATATTCCCCATTAATGATCATTCTTTGAACTGTAGTAGGAAGTTCTAGTGAGCGAACGTTGTCCGTTGGTTGTTGGTCATTGGTCGTTGGTCGTCGGTCCTTGGTCCTTGGTCCTGGGTCCTTGGTTCTTGGTCTTTGGTCTTTGGTCTTTGGTCCTTTGTTGAAGGTCCTTGGTTGTTGGTCGTTCGTACTTGGTCCTTGGTCATTGGTCCTTGATCGTTGGTCGTAGGTCGTTGGTCCTTGATCCTTGGTCCTTGGTCTTTGGTCCTTTGTCGTAGGTCCTTGGTCGTAGGTCGTTGGTCCTTGGTTGTTGGTCCTTGGTTGTTTGTCCTTGGTCGTTGGTCCTTGGTCATTGGTCTTTGGTTGTTGGCCCTTAGTCTTTGGTCGTTGGTCGCTGGTCCTTGGTCTTCGGTCCTTGTTCCTTGGTCCTTGGTCCTTGGTCTTTGGCCATTGGCCGTTGGTCCTTGGTCCTTGGTCCTTGGTCCTCGGTCCTTGGAAGGGAGAGCAGAAATCATGAAACACTCAACCCATCATTAATCTGCAGACAAATATATTCATGAACGTCTTTATTTTCCTCGTTTGAGCTGGAATCTGGATCTAAACTGTACGGCTGAATAGTTCTGATGTTGTTGCCATTGTTGCTGCACCGCAAATGTTAGGTTAGGGGCTGTAAGCTAGAATGAGAGGGTGTAAAATTGGAACTCTTAGGAACTTCTGCTGCTCTGCAGAAACTATGTCCCAGAAAACCACACAAGTTTTTAGATTTTGGCTAAAAATAATATCACTATAAAAAGAGGTTTGAGTCTGTTTGCTATGAATCAAAGGGAAGCCAAACCATGTGAAAAAACTGCTCATCAGTGTGCCCCCCACCCCCAACATCACGTAACCTCAGCCTGCCACAAAGTACTCGTGAGTTACACTTGTAGACACCTGAGGTCAAAGATCAAGCAAAATCTCCAAATATCTTGTTATTCCTTTATATGTTTGTAGATTGCTCATTTTGTATTACCTTAACTGTGTTCCAAGAATAGAAAGTAAGAGACACAAACAAATGAAGGATGTCAAATTCGTGAATCAAAGTACAAGTGAGAACACGGATGGAGGTCACCTGCTGCGGTGTTGCAAAGACAAAGAACAACAACATGAACTCCAGCTGGACGATAGACGAGCAAGAAGAGCCAGAGGTCAAAGGGAAACGCCACGTTAAAGAGGAGTTCTCCATTGAGTGATGTATCGAAAGTTTGTCTCATCTTCAAGCTGCCAGCTAACTTTGCTCAGGTGTTCTGATGACATCAATGCCCCCATCTGCATTCAGGAGATGACAGTAGAAGAAGAGCATCAAGACTATCACAATAAGCAGTTTTGTCTGGGGGTGGATGCTCTGCCTCAGACTTTAACCCATTTTCCAGGAGTCTGGCGAGTTTATCTAATGTTCAGAGAAGTCTGGTGAGCTGGCCTTTTTTTGGAAATTTCCCCCTACAGTAAGTTATCTCCCTTCAGAATTTTGTTTTACGTTATTAAAATGTCACTGTGAGGACCTCCTCCCCGAGTATCTGGAAACACAGATCAGGTTGTGTGTCTTCTTGTAGGTTCTGGAGGGTCCCAGTGAAAGGGCCTCATTTTGTCAACAGTTTTATTGACATGAGTCTCTTTTACAAATGTGTTCCTGAGAATTTTCCTGAATATTTCCAGAAAGGCCAAAGATAAACTTTTGGGACGTCATAAAGAACCAGGAAGTTTTACTGAGAAAAAGAAAGAAAGAAAACCTTTGTAGCAGCCATGGTTCCATTGAACCCCAGACAACAGAGGTTCTGAATCCTGTTAGGGTTTGGAAAAAAAACGGTTTTGTTTTCTGAAGGAAGTTTTTTACTTCTCGAACAGTTATAAAAGAAAAGTCATGTTTTGCACATCTTCACTTTTAATCTTTTTAACCCTTGCGCTATCCTATGACCCCACCCTTGTACTATCTTAGATGACCCCACCCTTACTTTGACGTGTTCTCCCTACCATGACAAAGGTGTATAAAGGTGGAAAGATTTCATGTAATGGACACCAGTGAAGATCACAAATCATTGAAGAAAAAAGGTTCAGAGAACTGTATAGTGGGTCTAGATGACCCAACTCCCAACGTTAAAGTGCCTAGGATAGCACAAGGGTTAAAAGTGGACTCCATGTCTACAACTGTTAGAAATCTTTAGTACATCAAACAGCTGATACTTGGAATGACGTACAAACAGTAAAATCATGTTTTTACTGGTTAATAAACTAAAATGATCAAAAATCTTTGGATTTTTTTAAATGACACCAGAAAACCGCCTCTGCTGGAGTTAAACGTTTTAATGGCTCACATGGGGCAAACTTTGTTCGTGGTGATGTTGTTGATCCACTCAACATATTCTCTGATGTCCGTGTAGACGTTGGGCACATCAGGGTATTTGCAGTTGTCGCCCTTGTTAAAAGAGACAATGCCAACAGCTTTGCCGTTGCACACCAAGGGACCACTAGAATCACCCTGTAAAGAGCAGACATCATGAAAAACTCAACCCATCTTTAATCTGTAAAATTTAAAATTCGAACTGTTTTACTGAGAAAACTTACATGACAGATTCCTTTGTCTGTATACTTTCCACCTGCACAGATCACATTGGGGGGAAGGCCGCCCCAGCTCTGCTGACAGTCATTGTGATCTATGATGGACACATTCACCACCCTCAGGTCATCCACAGGGCCGTAAGTGCTCTCCGTCTTCCCCCATCCAGCCACAGAGCACTCCTGATTTACACTCAAGTTCATGTTCTTTTCTGCCAGTGGAATTGTTTTAATGTTCCTTCCCATGGGAGCTTTGTTGGCCAACTGCAACACAGACATTTTTGGTTTTAGCTCGTCAGACGGTGAAAAGCGTTCAGTGATAATTTAATTGGAAGAATCCATAGCACAGGTGGGGCCAGCTAACAGAAATAAGAAAAGCTCAAAACCATAAGCATGTATTAACAGCAGACCCTCTGGATTAACTAAAGGTTTACTTACTTTAAGGAGCATTATGTCGTAACCATATTGAACATCACTGTAATTTTTGTGCTTGCATTGGTTGCTTATTTTAATTGTCTTGGCATTGCTGTTCTTCCAGTTGTGTCCTCCCAGAATGACGTGCTTCAGACCACTGAAGGATGAGGACTTGGACAGTTATTTATACTTTTATAAGTCAGAAGCTGATTGACAGACCTTTATGAGATGATTTGTGAAGTCTAATTCCTCACATGTCACAGTGAGCAGCCGTGACCACAAAGTCCTCGCTGATGAGGAAGCCTCCACACAAGTGACCGTTTTTGTTCTGGACGGACACCATGAACTGCATGGAACCTTCTGGAGCAAGTTTCCCATTGATGATTCCTTGAACTGTACAATGAAATCAGGTTGCTGTTTATCCATTTGTTGGAGAATTACAAATTTATTCATTTTCCTACCATGTGATGCAGCACAAATCAGAGCATGGAAAAGCAGAAACTGTCCCTTCATGGTCTCAGGAAATCACACTTAAGCTTCAGATGGTCTCTGTCTGACAGATATTTATACAAGTACCGCCCTCTGCTTTGATCAGAACATAATTTATCTGAACGCCACGTCAGACCAATCCTTTATGCTGAACGGTTGCGTGTTTGAAGCTTGTTTAATTTTTTTATCACTTGCTGAATATCTTAATTATCAACAGAAAACAGTCTGTAGTTGAAGTAAAGAAACTTATCAGAATATCAGGTTGTAAGATTTTGTCGCTTCTTACTGAACATGAACAAGGTCATTGGTTCCATGCAGACCAGAGTTAATCTGTTTACTGAACTCCAAACAAATTTTCTAAAGACACAAACTCATGTTTGAACCAGACAGTCTGTGTTTCCACAAAATACATGAACGGCTAATATGAGCTGTGGTTACTATCTTGACAGTTCTGCGTGAGCACATGGAGGCAGGTATTCTGAAGTCTGCTAACCTTGACGCACCAAGATGCATGTAGGTGTCACAATACAGGCTTATGTCAATGTTCGGATGGGATTATCCATCAACCTGCATCAGCAATTAATGACAACACTCAGAATTGTGTCTACTGTGCCTCAGCAACAGGAGCTGCAACCAAACAGGGCAATTATATTTGCTTATTTAAAAATAGGTCAACATGATAAAGCAACAAACTCACCATCTTTTATTTCTGAACGGGTTGAAAGTTTTACAGATAAAAAAACCACAGTTTTCAAATTTCCGTGCCACAACAGATAAGATGGTGACTGTTAAGGGTTTTGTTTTCCATTACCGAAATGCTCTGATTATGTTCTCAACAGCATGAGTACACCATAGCGTTGCTCACAGCTTATTTTGGACATTGTGCTGTAGTTAAGCACCTCCTACAAACAGTTCCACATTAGTTTTATTCATGTTTCACTGTAACTTGAAGTGCAGAGACATCTGCATAAAAACCAAAGGCTGCAACACGTTTACACTCCAACAATGGAACAGATCTGTTCGCTAAGTACCATGGTAGGTTTGAACCCAGACTGCACGGTGGTGCAGTAGGCCGTGGTTTGAAGCCCAGCTGGGTTCTTCCTGTGCATGTGTGGATTTTCTCTGGTTTCCTCCAGCAATCTGAAAACATGTCTAAAAGGTGAATTGGTATCTCTGAATTGCCCTAGATGTGTGTGAGAGTGTGAGGCCCAGCCACAGGTGACCTGAATGGATGTAGGTTTGAAGCCTAACAGCTCTCAACATCCATACTAACAACACTTTTACAGTATCAGGCAGATGGAACCAGAGCTCAGTTGTCGTCATGGACCAGAGGGGGGGAGCCCTTTATCCACAATTTCCAATGTCCCTTGTAACGAACAGGAGAGCCACTGATTGTGGGACAGGATGCCCCCTGCTGGTTAGTTGCGGACTGATTTGCTTCATCTAGAGCAGTGTTTTTCAACTAGTGTGCCGCGGCACACTAGTATCTCCACCAATCATTCTTGAAGGCTTAATCACATGTCATCGGTCTGACCAATCAGAAGTGGTTAAAGTCTTAACTTCCTTGTTCCAATTTAGCTCAAAAAGTCGCTATGTTCTAACAAAAATACCAGCCAAAGCTTGTCTTTAGCGGTGTAGCTTTTTCACAGAATCCGGTATCAGACCGTGGAACAAGTGAACAAAACAATGAAGCTCAGAGGCGCTAGTCTTTCTGCTCTTTTGGGGCAGTTTTCACACTACATCACCCATGATGCATTGGGTTAAAGTGACAGCGCCTCAGCGTACAATGAGTCGTCCTTGTTAAACGTCTTGAAACCACAACAAACATACAGTTTGTAAATTTTCTAGCTTAACTTTTATTACATCTTTTAGAAAAACAGCTGCAACTTCCTGCTTTTTCTGCCACAATGATCACAAAAATGGACGTCAGATTGCGGGGTGGGGGGGGGGGGGGGCTAGATCAACACAGACCATGAGTTTCTGCTTTTTTTTTTTTTTTTTGGGATGCTGGTGTGCCGCGGGATTTTTGTCAAGGTTAAAGTGTGCCGTGGCTCAAAAAAGGTTGAAAAACACTGATCTAGAGCATGGGTCGGGAACCTATGGTTGGCCACTTCTGGCTTGCAGACAAATCTTTAATTATACAATTTCTTTTTTCATTAGACCAGTACTCCTCAGGAGCGATGCAATGCCAGAGAGGGCGCGCAGTAGTAGCGGTGCTTGGAGAAAAAAATCTGCGCCACTGTTTGTTTACTATTATCTATTATTTTACAGAGTTTGTACCAGCAGGGAATCTTTGAATTGCCGTCCCTGCAGATGCACGCTCCTGTCTCTGAGAAGGAGCACGCAGGTGCAGGGATGTGTCAGGAGGAAAGGGGGAGGGGTAGTGGGCACAGGCAGCGAGGTGAAATGCGCAGATTGTCAAAACTTAGAACACGCTGCCCGTCACATTACACACATTGCAGCGTGTGAGTGTGTGTTTGACTCCACGTCTGCATGTGAGCAGTCTTTCTCACATCTACAGAACATTCAGACCAACCTACAATCACGTTTAACGGATGGAAGTCTCTTAATAATGGTAAGAAACACTCATCATTTATTAGCAACAGCCTAACAATGTTATTAAAAAGAATCCAGATATTTATTGTACTTTAAAAATGTTGAAATTACATCAAATGCACACATTGACTTTTAGTTTTAAACATATTGTAGCACAGTGGTTCCAACCCTCGGTCGGCAGGTCATTTGGTATCGGGCCACACAGAAAGAATAAATAACTAACAATGTTGATAACATTTAAATGTGTGTGTGGCCCTTTTTGTACTACATTTGAACCGTACCCTAACCCTAACCCAACCAGTAAACTTGCTGCTCTATGCTGTTTCATGGTCTTATCCCCCCCCCTCCTATAATCACCCTCTTACCC
>CM074505.1:16797765-16816114 GCA_037389245.1 Oryzias sinensis | reverse complement strand
GTGTGAGCACTATCTGTTTTGTGTACATGTCGACAGATGGACATTTTTGCAGCTAGCAGGTGTGTTTGACACTTGGGTGTGTGTGTGGACAGGCTCCGCCCTTTTTTGTACTGCATTTGAGCCTTACCATGGTGATTAACAACCAGTAAACTTGTTGCTTTTTGCTGCTTCATGGTCTTATCCCCCTTCCCCTCCTACTATCACCCTCCTTTCCCCCCATCTCTCTAACGTCCCTCTCTCTTCTTCCCCTCTTTCCTTTTCCGTCCGGTCCAACACCAAAGATCTTCAAACATGTTTGAAATTAATAAAGTTTGGCCTCAATTACAAAAGGGGTTTATTCAGACATACCTTTGGTTTGTCTGAAGATTAATAACCCCTCTTGTTAAAGTAAAATATGTCCAACACAAGAGGCCCTCAGCTCCCATCTGTCTGCCCAGCTGTTGGACAGGACAAGCTAGGAAAAAAAAAAATAATGAGGTGTATAGAGCTATAAAACATATTTTAAGTCGATATACCAAGAGATTTGATGGTAGCGCTCCTTGGTATCATCCCAGCACAGATACGAGGGCGGACAGAATCATACCTTCTGAATGTACTTTTTACAGCAGCAGTAAAATGCATTACAATTAGATGGATGAAAACAGAGCCTCCCACCCTAGATACCTGGATTCAGAAAGTAAGAGAACTCTTTCAAATGGAAAGAATAACTTTTCTATTAAGGCATCAAATGAAAACTTTAATGTAAGATGGGGCCCACCAAAATCATTGATACTGTCATCAGGTTGATAATACCTCTTGCTAGTCAAATGCTGTCATGTTTAGATTTTATATTTCTGTTTAAGATGAAGAGTCTTATAGTAGTTCAACTTCCTGTGTGTATCCTTGTTCGAATGTACCCACTGGGTTAAGGTTGATTATTGTGGAAACCATGGAGACAACCGTGTGTAATGCTCTGTTGCAAAATGTTTGAATATAATTTAAGTTCTAAAAAAATAAGTATTCTTTAATCCGAAGAAGGCTCTTAGACTCGTGAAAACAGAGGGTCGACGTTGCATTCACAGCAGGGGTTAAGGGGCTCACGTGGGTGGGTTTATTTTATGACGATTTATCGTATTTCGGGCAGATACTCGCGCAGTGTTTTACAGGTAAATACTCTAGGGCGGTTCAGTTAATTAACTCACCTGTTCAGCGTCCTATTTAAGCCAGGTGCGCAGTTCATTCTTTCTTACCTTCAGCGCTCATTCTTCGCCGGTCTCAGTGCCCGCGGGTCTCCGTCTCTTCGGCGTCTTGCTGTGTTCCCACCGTTCTTCGGATGGATGATCCCCATTTTTTATGATGTGGGGTTTTTCGTTTCGCCGCGTCTGCTCTGCTTTGCAGTGATCCGCGGGCGGCTGCCGGCGCGCAGCGCGTTCGTTTCGCCGCGGTCGCGTGCATCTGCAGGGGGTGTGCGTTCCGCGATGTTCGGGATGTTCGTGGCCCCCGATCAGGAGCAGTCCGGGTCTTCTCGTCTGCCGTGGTCAGCCGACTTTCTGCGGTGAGCGGCAATCAGTCCTTTCCCGTGTAGTTTTCTAAGGCTGCGTTTTTCTTCCTGTTTACTTCTGTGACGTCACGCCCCTAAGGACCCTGGGAATTGTAGTTATGTCTCCGGGTCTTTCATGATGCACTTCTGATTCCTTTTCTGCTGCGTAGTTCTGCGTCGTCCGGTTGTTTTTTTTCAGGGGTTGTGGGGTCCTTTCTGTGGTTTTGAAGGCTGGCAGTCCTCGTTTGGACAGGTTTCTCATGCCGGCTGAATTTATCGTGGCTTTTAGCATTTGTTTTTCTGTTGCTGTTTTGTTCTTTGGGAGCTGAGTGTGAATCTTGACTGCTTTTTAATTTGATGCTGGCTTTATTATTATGGCGGTTCTTCTTCGTTGTTGTAGCTGCTGGCTAGTCAGAATGTGTATCAGTGTATCTTGGACCAGTCTCTGCTCTGTGGACATTTTCCCTATGATTGGTCTCTCTTATGCAGCGTCTATGGCTCATTTTATTCACTCGGCGATCCTCGTTCGTTGCCCCCGCATATTCTGCATCTGGTTCTGCTCCGCCTGTTTTTTCCCGCTCTGTGTACCCCGGTGGGTCCTGCCCTGGCTTCAGGGACTTGCGTCGGCCGCACTGGTGAGTGTGTCAGTCTCGTCGCGGCCTTGTTTTCTCGGCTGGACAGTTAATTTGTTATTCCCTCTAGTTTGGTTGGAGGTTTGCGGGGGCTATGTGATGGATTCTTCCGGGGCATCGTTTTCAAAGCCGCCACTGAGGGTGGCACCTAGGAAGTGTTCAGGTTGACGTGTCTTGATCTGGACCTGCTAGCGCCTCGCAGTTAATCTTCTGGGCATCAGTGGCCTGGTTCCCCATGCGCCTTCAGGATTGGTATATATTTTCGTCAGCTCCCCATGCTGTCTCCACGAAATTCCTCTGAACGCGAAATAAGGCTGCGGGTGACTGTCACTGATGGTCTCATTGTTCTGCCTCTATGCCTCTCAGTGGCGTCTCTTGGCCTTCAGTTGGCGCTCGAAGTGTTTGTCGGTTTACCTTTCCGCTGTCATTCTTTCCCTCTTTATGCCTGGAGTGGTTTTGTGATACCTGTTGTGTCTTCAGGCTCCCTCCACTTGTTCTCTTGAGTCTGCGCCTTCTGGTTTGGGGGAAAAGGATTTAAGAAGAGTGGTTTGTGTTTGTCCGGCCGCCAGAATCTACGGCTCTGATGGTTCTTAAGGGGTCGTCCGGTTATGAGAGATTTCAGCCTTGGAGATTATATTAAGGCTGTTTCAATATTGAATGATAGTATTGTGTCATCGGTTGACTTGGTTAATGTTTAAATAACACCTTGAGCAACTTCTACCCTGACCGTAGGAAATTTATCACTTGCGCTCTCAAGCTTAGTTCAAGAGTTAAATCTTGTGTCCACAAGTCAGTCTTCTGTCTGCCTTTTCTAAGCAGATGGCACTCTGCTAGATGCATCCCCATTTAGAGGCTTGTTATACTCCGCCTCTAAATGCTTAAGGTTCAGTCTAGCAAATATAATATCAAAACCTATGATCCCTCATAGCTCTCAAGTTCTCTTTTGCAGTATCCAGTCTCCCTTGGCTAAATAAAAATTTGAGAACCATTAATATCATATACAAGGCATCAAATCCAGCCGAGCTGTAATCCTCTGCTACGTGGGATGTTGACCTTCCTCGTCTACAAATCTCCTTGGCTTCTCTTCCTATCTACTACTCCTACTCCTCGATGGCCTCCTGAAGGTGCGTCCCTCTGAAACTGTCAAAGGTTACTTTTGTCATCATTGGAATATATAAAAAATTGGTGTTAAGATTTCGTGCAGGTCATATATTTCACTATTATTTCACTTTTGGAATTTGTAATTATGGTGGTTTCTAGGGTGCGATAAATCCACAATGGGTCTTTACCTTAACTATCTACTAAATTCACTTTCTCAGATTTGTTTTTTAAAAGCACTGTTATTTAATTTATCTCAATCATTTTGAAACTGATCAGTTTCTGGGTTATTTATATATTCTTGTCAAGACTAATACTGCTTTGTTTTTTATCTATGCATCGCATCCTGAGCCTGCGAACCCCTACGCCCCGATCAGCTTCTCCGTTTCCAGGAAATGATGTCACCCATGCATTCCTTGATCTGGTGCTGCAACGATGACTGCTCGACGTACCTATTGCTGCACTGAAAGTGACGGGGCGTTGGACCTCCTCTGCATTCCAATGACACTTCTGACTGAATTAATTAATCAATGTCAACCGCAGCATGAATGTAAATTCTTTGATTGTAGATGTTAAAAGAAGATTATAGCCAGGTGGAAGCCTAAAAAATTTAGGATGTTCTAAAGTGTATTATAGTATGCGATGGGGTTCAAAAACTTTTGGTTTCTAAGCTCAATTACGCCAATTAAGCTTCGGACATATGGCGTTGAGGTTGTTCTTGATACTTAGATGGAAATCTCGAATAAATGGATGTTCTGAGCTCGTATTATGGTATGCCAAATGGGGAAACATTATGGCAGTTAAGCTCGTTCGTAGTCCTGTCGTTGGATTAAGCTCGTTAAATAGTATACCAAATGAAATGACATTTATAGCTGTTAAGCTCGTTCTTAGTATTTGATGGAAGCTACGAATAATGGATGTACTTAAGCATGTTCAGCATGCTTTTGGAAGCTTGGATTGGATGTTAGGTAGTGTCTTCATACGGGTTGTTCTTGGCGGTTCAAATTATAGTTCCTTACAGCGTTTTGCGGATGTGGATTTATGTTCTTAAAAAATTAGGTATGAGTGATTCTTATGTTGGCTCCCTACTTTGTTTTGTTTCGTTTCCTTTGTTTGGCTCTCTCTCTCTCTCTTTTGCAGATAGTATGTTCCCCTAGTGGTTCACGAACGGGAGCGGCCCAACGGTCAAAGGTGCCGGGTCACACATAGCAGTTCCACTAGATAGTGTGTCCCCTTCGAGGCGCTGTACTCGAACGGGGGCGGCCCAACGGTCAAAGGTGCCGGGTCACACATAGCAGTTCCACTAGATAGTGTGTCCCCTTCGAGGCGCTGTACTCGAATGGGGCGGCCCAACGGTCAAAGGTGCCGGGTCACACATAGCAGATCCACCAAATAGTGTGTCCCCTTCGAGGCGCTGTACTCGAATGGGGGCGGCCCTACGGTCAAAGGTGCCGGGTCACACATAGCAGATCCATTAGATAGTGTGTCCCCTTCGTAGCGCTGAACTCGAATGGAAGAAATAAAAAGAAGGGGGCGGCCCAACGGTCAAAGGTGCCGGGTCACACATAGCAGATCCATTAGATAGTATGTCCCCTTCGTAGCGCTGAACTCGGATAAAAGAAATGGAAAGAAGGGGGCGGCCCAAACGGTCAATGGTGCCGGGTCACACATAGCAGTCATACTGGGAAATGAAATGAAATGAAAATGATGAAATGAAATGCTGCCGAAAACACACCCCATTTTATTACACACTGATTTTACATTCACATTTTCTCTTCTTCTGGATGATTTTAGTGTTGGGGGTGTATCATACGGGTTGTTTGGCGGTTTAAATTATAGTTCTGCACAGCGTTTTGCGGAAGTGAGCTTACGTTCTAAGATCAGGTATAAGTAATTTTATGTTGGCTCCCCTTTTATTTCTTTCCCTCTCTCTTTCAGATAGTATGTTCCTCTAGTGGTCTCCACGAACGGGAGCGACCCTACGGTCAATGGTGCCGGGTCACACATAGCAGATCCACTAGATAGCATGTTCCCTTCGTGGCGCTGTACTCGAACGGGGCGGCCCAACGGTCAATGGTGCCGGGTCACACATAGCAGATCCACTAGATAGCATGTCCCCTTCGCGGCGCTGTACTCGAACGGGGCGGCCCAAACGGTCAATGGTGCCGGGTCACACATAGCAGTCATACTGGGAAATGAAATGAAAATGGAATGCTGCCGAAAACACACCCCATTTTATTACACACTGATTATACATTCACATTTTCTCTTCTTCTGGATGATTTTAGTGTTGGGGGTTTTGTTACCCGAAAGTTTTATGGAATTTTATGGAAGTTTTATGGAATTGAACGGAGCCTTATGCCAAACGAAAATATGTGAATGCCAACTTAAAGAATGTCAAATAAATATTTCTTACTGCAAGAGTTGTCTGACTGAAATGACGATTTATCGTATTTCGGGCAGATACTCGCGCAGTGTTTTACAGGTAAATACTCTAGGGCGGTTCAGTTAATTAACTCACCTGTTCAGCGTCCTATTTAAGCCAGGTGCGCAGTTCATTCTTTCTTACCTTCAGCGCTCATTCTTCGCCCCACCCTCCTCCCCGGCTTCCACCTGTGGGCTCCGTAAAGGGGGGTTTTGTTACCCGAAAGTTTTATGGAATTTTATGGAAGTTTTATGGAATTGAACGGAGCCTTATGCCAAACGAAAATATGTGAATGCCAACTTAAAGAATGTCAAATAAATATTTCTTACTGCAAGAGTTGTCTGACTGAAATATTATTATTATTATTTTTTTTTAAATGTATTTATTATTTTTTCTTTTTCTTTCTTTCTTTCTTTTATTTATTTATTTTTCCTTTTTTAATTGGGGGGGGGCTGGGGGGGGCGGTGTGCTAGTCCTTAGGGAGGTCAGGGCATGAATGGTGGGGCTGGACCTCCTGCCCNAGTCCTTAGGGAGGTCAGGGCATGAAAGGTGGTGCTGGACCTCCTGCCCCACCGTTTTGGCACCGGGCCCCTTCCTTGCTGGCTGTCTCTCGGCGCTGCGAGGCTCTGGCCTCCATCTGCGGCTGGCTTGCTGCCTCCTGACTGCCTGGCCGCCCTGGGAGGGGGGGCGCCTACCGCGGCCGGCTGGGGGGGCCGGTCGCTCGGGGGAGCCTTTCTTCCCCGGTTGTGCCCATCCGCCTGCTCCTCCCCGCTCTCACCCAAGCAAATGTTGCACACAGTCACATAGGGCTCCGGGAACTGGATGGGTGGGGTATGCTGGCGGGGCTCACTGGGGATGTTTCTCTCTGGGGTCGCGTCGGCGCCCGCCCTCTATCCCGGTTTAACTTGCATATTAGACACCCCGATTCATCTAGGGCCTGGTGGAGGGGGGGCATGGTGAAACTTCCGTGCTCATCTTTCACTGGTCCACCCCCCAATTTTAACTTCCACTTTAGACACACACACTGCACTCCTATTTTATCTGCAGCACACACACAGCACACCCACACCTCCATACATGGGTGGGGTCGGGGAGGGGCGGCCGGTCTTCACCCGCCTGGTCCTCTCAGGGCGGCCGGGCTTGTTTGTATCCTGTCGGCTGCGGTAATTGGTCGGGCATGCGGCACTGGTGGGTCGGTCGGCCGGAGGGGGTCACTGCGTGGCGGCGGGGGTAACCAGAAGATTGTGAGTATGTGTGCGAGAGTGCATGGGTGGGACGGACCAGGGGGCTGGCTCGCTGGGACCCTCTGGGGCTCTCCCTCCCCATCACAGAGGGGGGAGGGCATTATGGGGGTTGGGGAGGGGGTCTTAGATAATATGGCGGAGGAGGAGGGTTGTAGAGGGTAGGGTTATGGCGGGTGGCTGTTGGTGCGCGGCGATCTCTGGAAATGCTTGGGCCGGGTGCCGAGGCTGGCTCGCGGAGGCGGGGCGCCGGTTGGGTGGTTGGCGGCCCTTGGTTTCTCAGGGCCCTGGGGTTGTCCCTGGCCATTGTCTCGGTGTCCGGCGCCGGGGTCGCTTATGCCTTTGGGCGTCGGGGGGGCCCCTGTAGGGGTGCATTTTCTGCCCCTGGCTCCCCCCCCCCCCTCCCGGGCTGCCTGGGTCCGGTGCCGGGGGGTTCCTGGCCTGGGGGTCTCTCCTCCCCTCTCCTGGTCTGGCTGGTCTGGCTGGGTAGGATCTGGTTCCCCTTATGAACACACGGTTCACTTTGGCAGGGTGCATGTATCTTAACCTCCACGTGCACATGCACACTACCACACCGCTCCCTGTCTGCTTCATCCCTCGTCTTAACCACAGTGTATTGATGGACAGATGTTTTCCACTCATCTTAGTGTCAGAATTTCACCTTTGATGTAATATTTGTCTTTCCAGCAGATCTGGTATAATTGTTACAGCTTAAAATAATAACTTATTCAAATCAGTACTTGTATCCCCACCTTCTCACCTCTTTTCCTTTTATTGTCTTCCAACCCCCCCCCCCCCCCCACATTCTTCCCCTCTCCCTACCCACACACACTAAATGTAACAAATAAATAAAAAATAATACAACAAAAAGGGGTTTATACAAATCTACACCCTGGTTTCTCGAAAATATATATACTCTTTTTGTGATAGTAAAACCTGTCCAACACAAAAAGCCTTCAGCTCTAATCTGTTTGCTCAGCTGTTGGACGGAACAAATTAAAAGAAAGATGAAAAAAAAAAACGAAAGAAAAAAAAAAAACGAGGTGAAACAAGTAGGACGATCCGGTGACAAGTGAAACACAAACAAGAGCTTATATACACATCATAAATTGTAAACAGGTGGGTAGACAGGTGCTGGTGATGACCTGAGTAAGTTAGCTAAAGAACCAACGGAAGACAGAACATGAGTTAACAAAATAAAAGCCTGAACCCGGAAGTGAGACACAAAATAACCGCCCTGACCCAGGCTCCTGACAGTACCCCTCCCTCAAGGGGCGCCTCTGGGCGCACCACCAGGCTTGTCAGGGTAACGCCTGTGGTACTCCCTGAGCATGTCTTTGTCCAGGATCCTCGATGTGGGTTCCCAGGACCTCTCCTCAGGGCTGTAACCCTTCCAGTCAACCAGGTACTGCAGTCTTACGTCCATGGTACGCCTGATTGTCCATGCGGGCAGACCGTCGATGATGCGAGGTGGCGGAGGTTGAGATGGAGAGGGCTGGAGAGGACTAGTAACATGGGGTTTGAGTTGGGACACATGAAAGACTGGATGTATGCGCATGGTCCGAGGAAGGCTTAGTCGGATCGCCCCAGGGTTGATGAAGCTTTCTTGACTCTGTCCGCAGCTTGATGTTGGCAGTGGACAGAAGTACTAACTGACCTGGCACGTAGGTAGGCGGCGGTAACCGATGCCGATAAGCCAATCTTTTGTTAGCTGCGGACGAGCAAAGAAGAGCAGTGCGAGCCTCCCTCCAGATGCGTCTGCAGCGGCGGACCTACCCGAAGCAGACGACGTCATTGAGTTGTGGGCATACTCAACCCAGGGCAGAAGGGTGCTCCAAGAGGTCTGGTGTTGGGAACAGATGCATCGGAGGGCCACCTAAAGGACTTGATTGGTCCTCTCGGCCTGCCCATTGGACTGTGGGTGAAATTCAGAGGAGAGACTGACCGTGGGACCAAAAGCTGCACAGATGGCCTTCCACACTCGTGATACGAACTGTGGGGCACGAAGGCACGAAGTGAGCTGCCTTGGAGCTGCCTTGGAAAATCGGTCAACAACAGTCATGATAGCGGTTTTGCCAGCGGATGAGGGAAGACCGGTCACAAAGTCTAGGGCTATGTGGGACCATGAACGGTTTGGAACAGGTAAGGGATGCAAAAGGCCAGCTGGTGGTCGATTGTTGACCTTGTTTTGGGCGCAGATCGTGCAGGCAGAAACGAACTCCCGGGCAGCCCTCGCCAAACTGGGCCACCAGAAGCAGCGACGCAGGAAGGCGATAGTCCTGTGTACCCCGGGATGACAGGTGAGCCGAGTAGCGTGCGCCCACTGAAGGACCTGGCTCCTTTCGGCCCTGGGAACATAGAGTCTGTTAGGGGTCCCCCACCAGGGTCTGGTTCCCGGGCCTGGGCAGTCTTGATATCCTTCTCCAGCTGCCAGGAGAGGGTACCCAGAACAAAGGAGGCAGGTATCACAGTTTGAGGGAGGGAATCCTCCATAGCAGGTTCCAATTGTCGGGAGAGAGCATCTGGTTTGATGTTCTTGGAGCCAGGGCGATAAGACACCACAAAATCAAACCAAGCAAAAAAAAGTGACCACCGTGCCTGCCTCGGGTTGAGCCGCTTTGTGGTCCGGATGTAAGACAGATTTTTATGGTCCTTCCAGACCACAAAAGGCTGACCCGCCTCCTCTAACCAGTGCCGCCACTCCTCCAAAGCCAACTTGATAGCATGAAGCTCCTTATCCCCCACGTCGTATTCCATCTCCGCTGGAGTAAGCCAGCGGGAAAAAGAAGCGCAAGGATGAAGCTTGCTGTCCGCACCCTGCCGCTAGGACAGCACAGCTCCAACCCGACTTCCGAGGCATCAACCTCCACAATAAACTGGGCGGAGGAGTCCGGTTGGATGATAAACGGTTGGATAATAAAACGGCGTAGGTAATTGGCAAACCCCAGAAATCATTGAAGCTGCTTCCGATTGACCGGAGTAGGCCAATTAACCACTTTACCGACTTTAGCTGGGTCCAGCCGCACCTCCCACCCCGCAATCACAAAACCTAGAAACGACACACTGGAGGAGTGAAAGTCAAGTTTTCTGCCATGACGAAAAGCTTGTTCTCCAATAGGCGCTGAAGAACCAGATGAACATGCTGCCTATGTTCACCGGGACTCCTGGAGAAAACAAGAATATCGTCAAGGTACGCAAAAACAAAACGGTGGATGTAGTCCCTGAGTACATCGTTTATCATGGCTTGAAATACAGCGGGGGCATTTGATGGGGCATTTTGATAGTCCAAAAGGCATCACCAGATACTCGTAATGTCCCAAATGTGTGTTGAAGGCGGTCTTCCACTCGTCACCCTCCCTGATTTGCATTGTACAGAATCCGTAGGTCCAATTTGGTGAAACACCGGGCCTCCTGCAGAGACTCAAAAGCAGAGTTTCTTAAGGGGAAGAGAATAGCGTTTTTTTTTACCATAATGGCATATGGCATTTCAGTCAGACAACTCTTGCAGAAGAAAATTTATTTCACAACATCTTTAGGTTGGCATTCACAACTTTGTTTTGGCATAAGGCTCTATTCAATTCCTTGAGATAATTCTTTTTTCCTTAAACCTTTGGGTAACAAAACCCGTAACGGAGCCCACAGGTGGAAGCCGGGGAGGAGGGAGGGGCGAAGAATGAGTGCTGAAGGTAAGAGAGAATGAACATTTGTACACCTGACTTAAATAGGATGCTGAGCAGGTGAGTTAATTGACTGGCCCGGGGGAGTAGGGGAGTAACCTGTAACTCTGCAGAGTGTGCCTGCCCGAAACGCAACGAGTCGCTATTTCAGTCAGACAACTCTTGCAGAAGAATATTTATTTCACAGCATCTTTAGGTTGGCATTCACAACTTCCTTTTGGCAAAAGGCTCCGTTCAATTCCTTGAGGTAATTCTTTTTCCTTAAATTTTCGGGTAACAAAAGCCCCCAACACCAAGATCATCCAGAAGAAGAAAATGTGAATGTATAATTAGTGTGTAAATAAGATGAGGTGTGTTTTCGGCGGCATTCCATTTTCACTTCATTTCATTTCATTCCATTTTGCAGTATGACTGTTGTGTGTGACCCGGCACAATTGACCGTTTGGGCCACCCATGGCCGGCCCTCCCTATACGCAAAATACGCAGCCGCATAGGGCCCCCGCCACCACCAAGGCCCCGAAGTGGCGGAAAAAATAAAAAAGAGCCAAATCTGGCAACCCATTTCATAGCGCGTCCGTACCAGCGTGCGCTCTGAATGTTGTGCAAAAGAAAGTTGGCTGCACTTTAATGATCGCCCCCTTCAACACACCTGAACAAATCTGGCAACCCAAATGATGACGTTACGCCACTCTTAGCAACAATTGGTCAACATCATTGCATCTGAGCCTGGCACAGTGTACATTTACGCATTTTGTTTCAATAAAATTTGGAAAAAGAAAAAAAAACGAGCGCATTTTGTCACTGATCAACGCGACAACAAGAGAACTTTATGCCAAAGAGACTTTATCCATCAGGAGCTGAAAAAAGATGAAGAATTTAAACATCAGTCATAAGGTAAGTTTGGAGGATGTTGGGGTCGTATTCTTCTCTTGCCTTTCTGTGCAGCTGCGCGATTTACGTCCAGGACCTCAGGAGACTGAGGTGGTGTTTCTTTTCTGGCTGGCATGTGGCACATCATACAGTGTGGTAGCCAGGGCCTTTGACATGCCACGGTCCACTGTAAGTGACGTTGTCCACAGGACGGCAGACCGCATCCTCCAGCTGATGAGCAGGGTCACCCAGCATCCAGTGGGAATGAACTGCCATTAGTCACCTCTGGTTTTATAGCAGCTTGCTTGGTCTTCCACCTTCCAAAAGGTCGTGGGGAACATCGATGGCTGCCACTGAAGAATAAAGGCCCTAAAAGAAAATGCAGCTTGTTATTTTAACAGGAAGCTTTTTTATTCCATTCAACTGCAGGCTGTATGTGACTCTAAGCCAAATTTAGAGATATTTTTGTTGGGAATCAAGGATCAGTCCACAGTTCACAGGTTCTACGTAAAAGCCCAATTTATGTAAATCAAACATTACCCACCTGAAGGATCCTTTTGGGTGATGGTGGGTATCCCTGCATTGCTCATCCCATCACGCTGCTGACACCCTACAGGGAACCCATGAGGAATGCAGTTCAGGCCCGTTACAACCAGCACCACGCCAAGGCACGCTCTGTGGTGGAGAGAGAGCATTTGGCAAATGAGGAGGAGAGCAATATTTCTGGGGGCACTGAAAGTAACACCAACCTTTGCAATGAAAATCATTGCCTGCAGTTCAGTTCTGCACAATATGTGCATCAGAGAAGGGGACTGCTTGGAGCCACAGATGTTGAGCCACACCAGGAACCAGTAGGTAAAGTGGCGTCCGTCTGCGAGGACAGATCTCTGCTTTCCTTTTAGCTCCAACTGTGACACACATGACTCTAGAAGACCAGGATTATTGTTAAGATGTATAAAAATAAATGTTAACATATAAAACGAAAATGTAAGTATGTACATTTGATATTTATATGAAAATCCTTTTGAGATTGTTAAAAATGGCTCAGATTTACATGTAAATAATTCATTTTTGTTCATTTTTGTTCATTTATTAAACAAATTGCAAAAACAACGACGACGTTACATTTTGTGAACAATATTTTAAACTCAGATAAGCTTAACAGACTCTCCTGTCACTCTTTGTCCCTTCTTGCTCTCTCCTCCTCTCCTCTTTCAACAACAACCTTTACCCCAACATGACAACGATTACAGTTTAATGATAAATAAATACAAATCTGATCATGTGTCTCTCACTCCCATCCGGTGTGGGTACCGGATGTTCTCGGGTTGCCGTATGTTCTCGGGTCCTTCGGGGTCCTTCCAATGAGTTATATCACTAGAGGAGACATCGCGAGGAGAGCACCGCCATCTTGGTGAGGTCAAGTTTTGAAGACCAAACCACTTTTTATAACATTTAATAAAGAGCTCTGTTTTTACTTTCAATCACTTCATTATATGAAAAAAGAAGAATGGCTTGAAATTGCTTAGTTTTGTTCAGAAATACAAACTTCACGAGTACCCCTAACTTAACTAGTATTAGACTATTTAGATTTTTTCTATGTTCTTTTATTTTATTTTACTTATGTTTTTATTTATTTGTGTGTTATGTTCATTGTTTCTTTTTTTCCCCTCTATTCTTTATTTTCTATGTTAATATGTTATGTTTGGCTTCGAAGCAATATTGATTACATTGTTATTGTTCGTTGTTAACGTTAATGTCATTGTTAATGTATGATACCGCAATTATCAATAAAGTTTTTTAAAAAAAACGTAGCGACGTTAACTCATTGGTCGTGGCAACTTACAGCCAATCAAATTGTGTGACGTCATCATTGGTCGAAGGACCCCGAAGGACCCCGAGAACATACGGCAACCCGAGAACATCCGGTACCCACACCGGCACGAGCTTGCCTGATAACAAACAGGTTATCTGTCTCCATCCACAGATGGATCAGATTTTCCTCATCCTCGTCTGTCCCTACATATATGAACACATTTTAAAAATGTGTAAATAACTTATTACTACGGTTAGAACTCACTGCTTTTTGATGTACTATCAACAGCGTTTGTTTTTAGCCTTCAATGCTAATTCGCGATAGCGTTAGCTTTAGCATTACCGAAATTGATGAGCTTCAAAACAATGTAGATAGTCGATTGAGGAATATAACATATTAAACACATCATCTTACGTATTTATAAATATATTTTACAACATATACAAGATAGTTTTAAATATACTTACATTTTTAAGTCCTCTTTCTAGCGCAACCGTCCGCCATCTTTGAATAATTCAAAGGCAGTGAATTGTGGGTCACACGCAATGCATTCTGGTATGAACGCAGTGCATTCTGGGCAATATTCGCCGATCGAGTGAGCATCGATCCACACTGGTTTTTCGTAGAGAATTCTGGGAAATTTCTAGTGCACATGATTTTTGAACTGTAGATTCGGACAGCACTACAAAATGGCGACCGCACTATATAGTGCACTATATAGGGGTTAGGGCGGTAATTCGGACACAGCCTCTGACTTTCCCAAATCCCCATCATTGAGCTGTTGTGTTCTTTATTTTGGATTGTTTTATCGTTATTTGATTTTCTATTAAGCTGCTGTTTTTAATAAGTTGGAGTTTTGTGAATGTCAATTGTTGAGTGCCTAATGTTACATTAAAAAAATATATATATCTATATACATTTTTCTTTCATATTTTTTTCTTTTCACTTTTAATTTTTTTGGGCACCACTAAATGTGCATCCAACATGCAAGCAATAAACTGTATTCAATTCTTCAGCAGCAACAATAATACATTCACAAAATGTACTAATAGAGAGATCTCATTTATATTACAATAACAGTTGCATTTTGTTGGTGCTACTGATCAGTTAGAGGGCCCACAAATTAAATTTGCCTCTGCTGTCAATCAGACAGACCTCCGCATCACCACGACGCTCCGCCACCCCTTTACACTTTGTGCCGTCAGCCAGACCACATCAAACAGTGTGGTCCAACCTGGAAGTTCTCATCAAAACGTCTGAACTTCCTGTGATCAGTGATGATATGTGAAGTTGCTCCACAGTCGACCATCTAATGTCTGCTGCCTCCCTCACTTGGAAAGCGAACTCCTGCTCCTGGTTTATTGTCTCGCTGCAGGTTTTGTGTGAGTCTGCAGGTGCTGTCTGCGTCTGCAGGTGCTGTCTGCGTCTGCAGGTGCTGTCTGCGTCTGCAGGTGCTGTCCCGGTGCGTGCTGCTTTTGCACAAGCTGCACCACAGTTTGCGCTGGCAGGTTCTGGTTAGGTGTCCCTAACCGCATCTGAAGCATACAAAGTCCTTTGTCGCCTTCTCTGCTCCTCGCTCACCTGGGCTGGCAGGTCTCCCTCTGGTGCATGCAGGCGTTCATCACGTTGTCACCTGCTGCGGTCGCACGCATGTTTTCAGTGTCCTCACAGCTCCGTAGCTTTGTTTTAGATTTTGCAAATGACATGGTCTCATCCTGTTGTGTCACATGGATTGCAAATGGTTGGAATGACTCAGGTAGCCCCTTCAGGACCATGGCAACCAGCAGACCATCGCTCAGGGTTTCACCGTCGTTTCTCAAGGCCGTGATCGCTGTCTCAGCGCCGATTATATATTCTGTCACGCTTTCATTGGCTGGCTTTTTCAGTGAAGTCAGTTCAGTATAAAGACTGATGAAACAAGGCTTTCCTTTATTTTGGTAGGTGTCTCTCAGGATCTGTAGCGCCTTGCGGCCGTCATCTGCTGCCTCACGCATCACCAGCGACAGGCTCTTGTCATCCAGAAACTGGATCAGTTCAGCACATGCCTCCACATTTTTAGCTGGATCCTCATCGTCATCATCAGGGTCAGGCGCATTCAGAATGGCGTCTTCCAATCCTTGTAGTCGAAGGTGACCCAAGAACTTGGTTTCCCATAGGTCATAGTTCTTCTCATCTCCGTCGAACAGAAGCCGGGACCAGCGGCTTGTATCAGCTGTTCGTCTGCTCATGGTGTCAACTTCCTCACAAAAGTGGAAAACACACTTTATAGTCTCAGGCGTCTCCTGGGCCCATAACCTGTTAGCAGGTTGGTAACTACACTGCGGTGCGGTGCTGCTGGAACTGGGTGGAGTTTTCTGCTCTGCGTTGTGTTCCAGTGAATAAACGACCACGCTTGGATGCTGAGTCAATCTCTTTTAATCTTGGTTAACAGAAAACAAAAATTCACAATGCTGTCCAGAGTTTCTTCTGTGTTTTTCCCCCTCGGCCAGAGCTCGCAGCAGTCTCAGTGCGCATTCTCATTAGCACCTTCCCCCCACAGCATGTAGAGTAACACAAAAGAACATGATAAAAGGAGAAAACTGCACCGTACCTGGTTAACAGAAAAAAAAATGTAATTAAATAGAGAGTGCCATACTTTAGTGAGACGGAGTCAGAGATTTTAATGACGGCGTATGAAAATTATACTCCCATCAAAAAAGTAATATGGCTGCATCATCAGCAAAAGAAAGAGTTCTTGCTTGGAGAAAAAGAACAAAGTAAACACACAATTTTCTATCACACGCTTCACCAAAGCCTCCATCCACCCGTGATCCACTTTCAGGATGTGCACCAACGCTCTTTTAAGGAAAAAAACAAACAAAACACTTCCAGTGAAGCAGCAGCAACTGGTGATGTGAGGTCGTCAACTGTCAATCAAACTTCTGCTTCAAGGTTCCACTGATGGAGATGAAAGGAGACAGTAGAGCAAGAAGGTGCTGGTTCAAATCCCAGAAAGCACCAGATGGAGGAAAATGGTGATCGTCAAAGTGCTGACTGATGTACAGAATAGTGCGATGGAACTGACTTGATCTCCAAAGCAGAGAAGCGCTGGTTCAATTCCCCGTCTCAGTTTTGTTGTTTTCGGTTTTTGCCGCTCCTTGACAGTCATCAGCTCAAAGGAGACAGGTTAGCACAGTGGGAGTGTTTCTGTCCTTGAAGCGGGAGAGTGCAGGTTCAAATCCCAGTCAGGAACATCGAGGTTGTTCTGTCGCCTCATAATTCAAGCCGCAGCTAGGAGGAGTCAGGACGCCAGGAAAAGGGGGCTTCATCTTTGCCCCCCACCCTGAGGAAGGAGGACCAGGAGAAGAGCATCTCAGAAGAAGATGTGCATTTAGATAGATCCATGCAGAATGCAGCTTGGATGTGTGGAGGGTCTGCGTAGATGCAATACAGGTAACACCTGGAGGTGGTGGGCAGGCGAGGAGATGTGGTGTAAGTAACACTTTTATTTATAGACTATTAATTTAATCAACATTTTTAGCTTTCTATATTTCTACAAATAATTAATAATACAAGCACCAACTTTTCAGAGTTAGTAGGACAATATTTAGAAAGTATAGTACCATAATGTAGTGTTTGTAGCGTGAAGGTACTATCATGATCTAGTTGCAGCTTCTAGGTATTAGAAAAAGCTACACCCCGCCCCCCCCAGATAATAGTACACAGTCCAGTTGGTTTAGCCCTCCTGTCAGTTCTAGTTTTCTAGGTACCTGTCTCACTACCAGTTAGCTGTAGCTCTAATGTCAACCTTCATCACCTATCTTATAGCAAGGGAAGTCATTGATCTCCTACCAGACTAAAGATGAAGCCACCACCCCTTCCCAGCATCCCTGACTCAATTCACCCCAAGCATGAGTTGTGATGCAACTACCCAGGACTTGAACCTGCACTCTCCTGCTTCAAGGACAGAGACACTACCACTGTGCTAATCTGTCTACACCAGAATTGTGCTGCTTTGTTCCTTTGAGCTGAACACGCTCCACATGTTTCAAAAATCAACACAGACTATGACATCTACTTCCTAAGGACCCTTATTCTAATTGGGAATTGAACCAGCACATTCTCACTGGAAGCACAGAGACACTGCCACCACACTACTCCATCTGCATCAGAGTAGGGATTCTGGTCCAAGAAGGATCTTCACGCAGTCAGCTTTTATTGCGACGGTTTGTTAACGAGTCGGGAATTGAACCAGTCACTCCCACTGCACTATTTAAAGCACCACACAGGTCCAAAAAATGTTCTTTATCAGTTTTTAAACTAATTTGTATTTATTACTACATGACAGTTGTTTAACTTAGCGGTACATCCTTTTATCCGTTTGTAACGTCACACTTAAACATAAAACAAAGTCAAAGAGATTTCATCATTACACAGAACATTCTTCTAATGCTTTATTTCTGCTTTAGCTATAAAAATGCCCTTATAAACTTACTTGTAAAACCTGTAAAAATTTCAAATCATTTAAGGCACTCCAAAATGTCGAAAGCTTTTATCAATTTAGGGTCTATCCATCTTCAGAACCAACTGAATTATTTTCAGGGCCACATAGTTGCTGGAGCCTATCTTAGCTGCTTTTGGGCAAAGGCAAGATACGCCACGAAAAAAAACCCTCCCTTTTATGTTTTTTGCTTTCATGTTGATGCTAAATGTGGGTAATTTTGGAGCCAAAGAATGCGCATTTATTTATGATGCATATTTATAGGCATTAAGGGATGAATGCATTGTTTTTGTCTATTATTCAGGATATAAACTTATTTATTTACCTTCTGTCATGGTATATTTGGGATGCACGAGCAGCATTCCAAGGAAACGGATATCCAATCTGTTTTGGGAACGTTCTGAAGGTATGCACGGATTTCAGGCAGCAACACCAGCTTTACATGTCAAAATGTAAATTGTTTTAGCTATTCTACTCACAAATATCATAATGAAACACTCCAAAACCGTTTTTGGAGGTTAACTGCATATATTTCATACTGAAAGCTGGCTGGCTGGCTGGCTGGCTGGCTGGCTGGCTGGCTGGCTGGCT
>CM074505.1:16745080-16792928 GCA_037389245.1 Oryzias sinensis | reverse complement strand
TTCTTAATCCTTTTTCCCCACAGTTTGATGCTACACCAGCAGCAGCCTGCCTAATGGATCCAAGCGTTTCACTGGTTCTTCAAACACCAGACACAATGCCACTAGAGAGGGCAGCTCAGTCTTTTGTGCAAAAACTGGCTACTGCTCAGAATAACCCTACTGCTTCTCAGGATGATGTTGCCACTGCAACGGCCAGTCAAACAGCAACAAGATCCCCTCCGACTATCCTACAGAAATATTGCTTTCTTGCATCCAGGATGGAGGTAAATGCGTCACTGACAAATCAGCCTGATGTGACCAGTAGTCTGTTGACTGAAATAAATAAGTATGTTGAGGATGTCAAACACGGTGTCTTTAATGAGACACCACTGCAGTTCTGGAGGTCAAGAATGGGTGTTTATCCAAAACTTGCCCCTGTGGCATTGGACCTTGTTAGTGCCCCTGCCTCACAAGCCTTTGTGGAGCGCATCTTTTCTGTGTGTGGAATGTTGTCATCTGGCCTTAGAAACAGAACAACCTCATCTCTTGAGCAGCGTGTCTTCCTCAAGATCAACAACAAATTGTTGCTTGACTGAAGTTCACTCATTTCTGTTTACACAAACACACTACATTAAAAAGCTGCATTTTAAAATTGTTCATTCATTCAAAATGCAAATGTTGTTGAATTGTTCAAGATTTTTTACATTGAGCTCCCTGGGTCTCTTGTTTTCCGTTTACATGTTTCTTTAGTCTGTTGGCTATGTTGATTTGTACTCAGCACACTGTATCTAACATCAGAAGCAGTACTGCTCAAATATTGTACCTAATGCTGTTATAGGCTGTTGTATTTTAATTTAGGATGGTTGTCCTTGTGTCCTCTGAATAACAAGTGTTCCAAAATGTATATTTGATTGAGTTTTTTATTATACATACACATACATATACATACATATTCTGGTGATTTTGAATCATGCACCTGACAAATATCCTAATTTACCCAAAAAAAAGAAAAAACTAAAACTAACACTAAAACTAATAAAAACTAAACTAAAACGAAGCAATTTCACAAAAAAAAAATTAAAAAAAATAGTAAAGCTGAGTCTAAAAACTAATTAAAACTAAATAAATTTAAAAACAAAAATTCAAAACGAAATAAAAACTAAAACTAATAAAAAATCTGAAACTATTATAACCTTGATACGGACGAGAGAGTGAGGTCGACGACGCGCAACTCTTCTTCACTTAAATCAAACTCTCCGCGCAATGTCATCTGATCATCAATCCCCATCTCATCCCATAACCCTCGAAGCCCTGTGGCGATGGGCGAGCGGCGAAGCGACAGGTGTGGGTGCACTGGAAGTCGTAGTCGCTACCCTGCACACAGGCGGCACAGGCCATAGGGTTGTTCAAACGCTGTAACGGAGCAGCAGCGTGGTTCGGCAGCCCCCTGAGTAACTGACCAGTCCTCTTCAGGACAGCACTGCTCACCTCCCAGCAGGAGGAACGGGCTAGAAAAGGTGCCCCAAACATTGCCTGCTCCATGTTCTCCTGGCCAGCATACTGCGGCTGGCAGGGACCCCTTCACAGCGGTCGAACAGAAAAAACATGAAACAAAAGAAAAACAACTCGACTTACACTAGGCGCTTGGAAAGTGCGCACTCTCCTGGACAGTGCTGCAAACAGCAGACCCCACAGAAGAACAGCCCTCATTGGCATGGAGCTTGCAAGATACAACATCAATATTGCAGCTCTCAGCGAAACTCGACTGGCTGACCAGGGTGAACTATGTGAAAGAGGATCAGGCTACACTTTCTTCTGGAGTTGCCGCAGTGGCAACGACAGACGAGAGACCGGGGTAGGTTTCGCTATTAAGACTACTCTGGTGAAGAAACTATGAGGTCTTCCAAAAGGCCTGAATGACAGACTGATGACCATGAAACTACCTCTATGTCAACGGAAGAAACACCTCACCATCATCAGTGTCTATGCGCCCACCATGACCAACCCAGAGGAAACTAAAAACCAGTTCTACGAAGAGCTCAACACTGCCATTGCCACTGTTCCAAAGGCCGACAAACTCATCATTCTCGGTGACTTCAACGCCAGAGTCGGCTCTGACAGTACTTCATGGGAGGGAATCATTGGAAAGTATGGCATCGGCAGCTGCAACGGCAACGGCCTCCTCCTTCTGCAGACTTGTGCACAGCATGAGCTCCTTATCACCAACACTGTATTCTGCCTCCCTACCCGAAACAGGATATCATAGATTCACCCTCGCTCTAAACACTGGCATCTCATTGACTACGTCATCGTCAGGAAGAAAGACAGGCAGGACGTACGGGTGACCAAGTTCATGTGTGGCGCAGACTGCTGGACGGACCACCGTCTCATCATCTACAAACTTAATCTTCACATTTTACCAAAGCGGCGGCCGCAAGGTGTGAAACCACCCAAACGCATAAACATCTGTAAACTGAAGAGCAGGATAGTGTCAGAATCACTTGGCGAGTCGCTAAAAGAAAGCCTGGACTCCACCCAGATGACCAACCTTGATGTGGAAGCAGACTGCGCTGCCATACGCTCGGCTGTATACAACACTGCAACAGAGCTTCTTGGGTCCTTAAGTAGTTGCCACAAATACTGGATTGACGAGAACAACATGGAGATTCAACATTTGCTTGTAGAGAAACACAAAGCCCTTAAGGCGCTACATGAAGACCCAATGTCCGTTAGCAAAAAAGATATCCTGAACAATATTCGCAAAGTAGTCCAACAAAATCTACGCCAGATGCAAGACTCGTGGTTGAGGAATAAGGCTGACAAAATCCAGGCCTATGCTGATCAACATGACATGAAAAACTTCTATGCCAGTCTCAAAGAAGTCTACGGCCCGACTTCATCCGGATCGTCACCACTTCTCAGCGCAGATGGCTCAACCCTGGTCACCGACAAGCAGCGCATACTAGAACGGTGGGCTGAACACTTTGACAGCATCTTGAATCGACCATCCACCATCAACGATGAAGCCATCGATCGCTTGCCACAAGTAGAAGTGGATGACTCGCTTGACATACAACCCACTCTTGAAGAGGTTCAGTCAACAATCAAACAACTGTCTAGTGGCAAGGCGCCTGGCGCAGATGCCATCCCAGCTGAAGTCTTCAAGGAAGGTGGAGTGGAACTGTCGAGCAAGTTTCTCCAGCTATTTGTGACCATTTGGCAGACAGAGACAATGCCACAAGACTTCAAAGACGCTTCCATAATACATCTGTACAAGCGCAAAGGCAACCGTCAAGCCTGCGACAATCATAGAGGAATCTCCCTGCTGTCCATCGCAGGAAAAGTTCTCGCCAAGCTTCTTCCTAAATCGTCTTACAGCGCAGCTTGACCAGGGCCTATTGCCAGAAAGCCAACGTGGATTCAGGAAAAAGCGAGGAACAATTGACATGGTCTTTGCCACCAGACAACTCCAAGAGAAGTGCCAAGAACAAAACATCGACCTATTCTCTACGTATGTCGACCTCACCAAAGCCTTTGACATTGTCAGCAGAGAAGGCCTCTGGAAGATCATGGCCAAATACGGTTGCCCCAGGAAATTCATCACCCTATTGTGCCAATTCCATGATGGCATGAAAGCCAGAGACCAGGACAGCGGCGAAGCATCCCAGCCATTCCCCGTCACCAATGGTGTTAAACAAGGATATATGTTGGCCCAAACTCTTTTCAGCCTCTTGTTCTCGGCCATGCTGTCTGATGCATTCAGAAATGGCGATACAGGATTTGCTATTCGCTACCGAACGGATGGGAATCTGTTCAACCTGAGGAGGCTCCAAGCAAAAACTAAGGTTAAGAAAAACATCATCAGAGAGTTCCTGTTTGCCGATTACTGTGCCCTCAACGCAATTTCAGAAGCTTACATGCAACACTGTGTTGATAGGTTCGCAGAGGCCTGCTCCAACTTTGGTCTTACCATCATCACCATGAAGACCGAAGTCATGTACCAGCCAGCCCCAAGAAAACCTTACGTAGAACCAAACATCTACGTCAACGGCCAGAGACTAAACACAGTGGATAAGTTCACTTACCTTGGCAGCTCACTGTCCCATAGCGTTGTGATTGATGACTAAATCAACGCAAGAATTGCGAAAGCCAGTGCAACCTTTGGCAGACTTCAATCCAATGTCTGGAACAGAAGAGGTATAAGCCTAGCCACCAAGCTGAAGGTGTACCGTGCCATGGTCCTGCGCTACTGTATGCCTGCGAGACTTGGACATTGTACCAGCGCTAAGCCAGGAAGCTGAACCATTTCCACACCTCATGCCTCAGACGCCTCCAGGCCATCAGGTGGCAAGACAAGGTCCCTGATACCGAAGTCCTTGCCCGTGCTGGCCTGCCCAGCATCCATACCATCCTGATGCAGTATCAAATACGTTGGGCAGGCCACGTCGTCCGCATGCCAGACCACCGGCTGCCAAAGAGACTCCTGTATGGTGAACTGTTGCAAGGGAAACGCTCTGTGGGATGTCCCAAGAAACGCTTCAAGGACACTCTTAAATAGTCCCTGAAAGCCTTCAACCTGAAACCTTTCTGCTTTGAAAAGGACGCCATGAACAAAAGCAGCTGGTGCTCCCAAGTCCAAAGAGGAGCAGAATGGTGCGAAGCAAACAGGACAGCTGCTGCTCAACTGCAGCGCCAAGCCAGGAAGGCCCGTGCGGCTAATCCCCAAACAACAGCCTCCATTCCCTGCCCTCACTGTCCCAGAACCTTCCGTGCGCAGATAGGACTGACTAGCCATCTGCGCACCCACGCTTCCTGACCCAGATGATCTTAGATGGTCCTCATCGATTACGATGGATGAACGACGACAACCTTTTTATACTTAGTTTCCTTATTTCCTATATTTATTAGTAGTTTTGGTTTGTTGCTGTTATGTCGCTTTTTAGCTCCTTTGCTGGTAAAATGGACGTTGTAATGATCCAGATACTGATATTCAAATAAATTGACAGATTTATAAATTAATTATTTACAACAGAACTTTAACACTATTGTGGTAGCAGTTTCATGACTAAATAAAAATAATTAGAAGAAATTACTGGCATTTTCATAGAGATTTTAGTGAAATTCTAACTCAGAAATAGGACAGAAAAAAACATCAGGGTCATTTTTTTAACTTTTTATTTTAGATTTATTGAAAATAACATTAAATTACAAAACACAACATCAAACAATCAAATAGATCATCAGCCGCAACAACCAATGCCATCATTCCAAACTTATTCAACCACAGCAAGTAATAAACATAACAGAAACATCAAAATTAGAGCTTACTGGTAAAATATTAGGGTCATGAATTTTTATCACGAACTGCAAGTGACGTCAATTTCATGCGCGAACTAGTTTGTACTTTTACTGCAATCTGTAGTTTCCTCTGCGACATGATACCTTCCCTCTGAGAAACATTTGATGTTCTGTTTCTTTTCTTTAAACAAAAATTTGCATTAGTAATCGAAACATTAATTTCTGTGAAAAAAAACACCTGTTCATCGCAGGGCGGATTTTTAGAACTTAACCCTATCTATAAACGTGGGACCAATCACAAAACCAGTTTAAAGAGCCAAATGTCATTTTTTAAGATTATTATTTACAGTCTGTTTCGAAACTCAATTGGTTAGTGTTGAAAAATTACGATTCAATGGACGTTATGACATAGTACATGGGTCCCGAGAAATGTTATCAAACGTAAATACTAAGCCTCAATCCATCTTATTTTCAGAGAGTGAAGAAAAGTCCCGCCCCTTTAACTATCTCCACCAACCATTCTTGGAGGCTTAATCATACGTCATCAGTCTGACCAATCAGAAGTGGTTAAAGTCTTCACTTCCTTGTTCCGATTCTGCTCATAAACTCTCTCAGTTCCAACAAGAATACCACCCAAAGCTCATATTTAGCGGTGTAGTTTTCCACAGGATCCGTGTCAGACCGTGGAAACAGTGAACAAACCAATGAAGCTCAGAGACGTGAGTCTGTCTGCGTTTTGCGGCTGTTTCCACTACATTTCCCATGATGCATTGGGATAAAGTGACAGCGTCTCAGCGCACAATGAGTCTTCATGTTAAATGTCTTGAAACAACAACGAAAACACATCAAACAGTTTTTAAACCTTCTAACTTAAAATTTATTACATCTTTTAGAAAAAAAACAGCTGCAACTTCCAGCTTTTTCTGCCACAATCATCACATAAATGCACGTGAGTTTGCGGAGGGACTGTAGATCAATACAGACTATGAGTTTCTCCTTTTTATAATTTTTGGATGCTCGTGTGCCGCTAGATTTTTGTCGAGGTTAAAGTCTGCCGTGGCTCCAAAAAGATTGAAAAGCTCTTATCTAGACATCGTAGTGGAAATTAGATGAGTTCAATTTTTCCCATCCGTAAGGACAGTGTTAGTAATTATCATCTTTGCTTGTTTGACAACTTCTCAATCTGAAAGTCTCTGTCCCTGAAGGCAACAGATTACAGAAGAGAAGAGAGATTCTGTTAACTTTCACAGGGGCCAAATGGCAGCAGTACAATGAAGGACAATAGGTCAGAGATTTTAGGGTCTTTTTTTATTTTATTGTTTTGTCTAAAAATCATGATAAATATTAGCTAGAAACCTTTATTGCCAAAAGTTAGTGTTGTGTGAAGTGACAACTACAGCGCTGCCTTATGGTCACGTTGTGTCTGCATTTATTAAAGCTGAGAATCGGATTGGGTTGGAGTTTAGAAAATGTGTGTAGATGCGGAAGAAAAATCAAAAATATTAGATTTTTTGAAACACTGTATTAACTTTCATCTGTAGGGTGCAGAATAATGGATCCCAAGTCAAGCTTCAGCAAGGCTCTTCCTACGCCAGAATCACAGCGCAAACCAGCAATAAGCTCACCATGTCAAGACCAAACAACAAAAGAAAACATTCACATAAGAAAACAGCACACAACAGTCGATCCCTGAAGGTGAAGAAGAATACTCCTAGTATTCAACCCCGTAAAATTTCCCGTTTTTCCAAAATCTGTGTCCGTCAGATATTTACAGTCCGCTGATGTCCACAAAAAATAGAATTCCGTTCAGAAAGAAATGAATCCGGCAAAAATGAAATGAAGTCCCATCTTCACATGGTACAATGACTTTCAAAAAATATACTAAAAAGAAAAACAATTAGGGTCGGTCTCACTGCTTCCGGGCGTTATATGATGATGACGTCCTTAGGTGCGCTCCTTGCGTCCAGAACAACCTCCGGGAAATCCAGTCCTGTTCTGACAGTACAAGCGATGTATCTCCCACTATCCTTCCAAATTAGGCATGGGATGAAAGAGATATACAACTGAGGCTGCTGCAGACTTTCCGCGTCTGTCAACAGCACGCCCCTTCTCTCTTCTCCCACTCCTCTCATTCAGCTTTTTTGGTCTCCTTCCCAATTGCCATGATACCAAATCACACGTACTTTCAATAATGACGCTGAGCATATTCATATATAGGCAGTGTATTTACAGCATTTCAGTCAGACAACTCTTGCAGAATAATATTTATTTACAACATCTTTAGGTTGACATTCACAATTTGATTCACAACTTCGTTTTGGCATAAGGCTCCGTTCAATTCCTTGACACACTTATTTTTTCCATACACTTTTGGGTAACAACCCCCAACACCAAGATGATCCAGAGAAGAAAATGTGAATGTGAATGTATAATCAGTGGGTAAATGAGATGAGGTGTGTTTTCGGCGGCATTCCATTTTCACTTCATTTCATTTCATTTCATTTCATTTCACTTTCCAGTATGACTGCTATGTGTTTACCCGGTACCATTGACCGTTTGGCCGCTCCCTTCGAGAACCACTCTACGAAGGGAACATTCTATCTAGTGTATCTGCTATGTGTTTACCCGGCACCATTGACCGTTTGGCCGCTCCCTTCGAGAACCACTCTACGAAGGGAACATGCTATCTAGTGTATCTGCTATGTGTTTACCCGGCACCATTGACCGTTTGGCCGCTCCCTTCAAGAACCACTCTACGAAGGGAACATTCTATCTAGTGAATCTGCTATGTGTTTACCCGGCACCATTGACCGTTGGGCCGCTCCCCTTCACCAGGGGAACATACTACCTGAAGGAAGGGGAAGAATGAAGGGGAGCCAACAAGATTACACAACCTGATTCAATTTTTTAACACCAATGCAGTTAATCCTTCTCATTCGCAGCTTCCACCTGACTTAACATATTCATCATTCAAACCAGACCTAATTTTTTCTTTAAACCGCTAATATTTCATCAGAATTTAACCTAACATATCTCTGAAAGGCGGAAAAGGACCACCTTCCCATTGCTTTCAGCGGAAATGATGGCACATGAAGAGCAGCAGCTGTAGCAGCGCCTATTCTCAGGGAGTGCAGGGTGTAAAGGTCTGACGGAAGACCGCAGAACAAGCAGATGTCTTTGCAGCACCAGATCAAGGACTGCGGGGTGACATCGTTCGCCGGAAACGAAGAGCAGACAGGGAAGTAGGGGTTCGTAGGCTCAGGATGCGATGCATAGATAAAGACAAAGCATAATTAGTCTGGGCAAAAGAATATAGAAATAACCCAGAAACCGCTTAGTTTTTTAAATTCTTGATATAAATGGAATAACAGTGCTTTTAAAGAACAGTCCTGAGAAGTGAAATTTAGTTAGTTATTAAGTAAAAGTCCCTTTATGGATTCATTGCATCATAAAACCGCCAGAATCACAAATTCCAGTAAAGAATTGATAGAGAAATATAGAACCTGCAAGAAATCTCAACACCAATTTAATGTACACTAATGTAAGAGATGTAACCTTTAACAATTCCAGAGGGACGCACCTTCATTAGGTCATCGAGGAGCAGATGATGGAAGGGTAACCAAAGACCAAAAAAATATTTGTAGATGAGGAAGATCATCATCCCAAGTAGCAATGGATCGCAGCTCGGCCGGTTATGACATCAGTGGTCCTCAAATAGGTGGACAACGAAGCACAGACTATTGAAGTTTTAATTAGCCAAGGGCATCTGGATCCTGCAAAAAAAAAAAAAGAAGAACTTCCGATCCACGAGGGATCGTAGGTTTAAGTATTTTAGCTAGACTGAACATTAACATTTAGAGGCAGAGAATAACGAGCCTCTAAAGGAGATGCCTCTAGCCGAGTGCCATCTGCTAAAACAGGGCAGAGAGAAGACTAATGGACACAAGATTTAACTCTTGAACTAAGTTTGAGAGAGTGTAAGTGATAATTTCTCCGGTCAGGGTTAAAATTGCCCATGGTGTTATTAAACACTACCCAGTCAACCGATGACACATAAGATTATCATTTCACATAGAAACAGCCTCCATATAATCTCCATGGCTGAATTATCTCATAAATTGTACTATGCAAAATATAATAAATAAAATCTCATCTAACTACACGATCCCTTACACACCATTAGAGCTGTGAATTCAGGCAGCCGGACAAACACAAACCACTCTTCATAAATCTTTTCCCCCAAAACCAGAAGGTGCAGCCTCAGAAGAACAAGTGGGGGGGCCTGGAGACACGACAGTCATTACCATAACAAAACCACTCCAAGCATAGAGAGGGAAAGATCGAACGCAAAACACAAAATCCAGAACTGGAACATGTAGCCCATTATCGAGCTACCCAGAACAAGAACACAAGATGAACAGATTAGCGTGAGAACCAAGCCACAGCAAATTTCAGGTGGCCCAATCATTGACAAATCATATTCAACCAAGAATGAATAAACAATACACTGCACAAAGCTAGAGATGACATAATGGGGAGCGGCAAGCATCAATAAACCATCCAGAACCATAGAAGAAAAATAAAACCGGATGGGTGGAGGACCATACAGTATAGACAACGTGGAAATACATTTTTTCCACCGAGATTCAAAAGATTAGGGATACAGAGGAAATTTGGCCACCCAGAAATCATCAATAACTCGCAAAATGAAGGGGACCCGTCGCCTATAAATATCCATTGCAGGGCTTCTGATAATAAAGTTCATATCATCAAGACTGCCACGACAGCTGAAAGGTAAACCGACAAACACGTCGAGCGCCAACTGAATGCCAAGGGACACCACTGAGAGGCATAGAGGCAGAACAGTGATAACATCGGCGATAACAGTCATCCTCAGCCTTATATCCCGTTCGGAGGAAAATCGTGGAGACACCATAGGCAGACGAAGAAACTTTTATACTAATCCTGAAGGCGCATGGGAAACCAGGCCACTGATGCCCAAAATGAACTGCGAGGTGCTAACAGGTCCAGATCAAGAACGTCAACCTGAACACTTCCTAGGGGCCACCCTCAGTGGCGGCTTTGAAAACGATGCCCCGGAAGAATCCATCACATAGCCCCCACAAACCTCCAAACCAAACCAGAGAGAGAATAACAAATTAACTGTCCAGCCGAGAAAACAAGGCCGCGATGAGACTGACACACTCACTAATGCGGCCGACGCAAGTCCCTGAATCCAGGGCAGGACCCACTGGGGTACACAGAGCGTAAAAAAACAAAACAAAACAGGCGTAGCAGAACCATTTGCAGAACGGGCGGGGGCAACGAACGAGGATCGCCGAGTGAATAAAATGAGCCATAGACACTGCATAAGAGAGACCAGTCATAGGAAAAATGTCCACAGAGCAGAGACTGGTCCAAGACACTGATTCACATTCTGACCAACCAGCAGCTACAACAACGAAGAAAATAAACAGAAGAACCGCCATAATAATAAGGCCAGCATCGAATTAAAGATAATTAAGATTTTACACTCAGCTCCCAAACAAAACAGCCACAGAAAAAAAAAAAAAAAAATGCTAAAATCCACAACAAATTCAGCCAGCATTAGAAAACCTGTCCAAACGAGGACCGCCAGCCTTCACAACCACAGAAAAGACCCCACGACCCCTGAAACGACAACCGGAGACGCAGAACTACGTCGCAGAAAAGGAATCAGAAGTGCATCATGATGGACCATGAGACAAAACTACAATTCCCAAGATCCTTAGGGGCGTGACGTCACCGAAGTAAACAGGAAGTAACACGCAGCCTTAGAAAACTACACGGGAAAGGACTCCATGAAGCTCACCGTAGATTATAGGGGTGACCACGGCAGACGAGAAGACCCGGACCGCTCCTGATCGGGGAGCACGGACATCCCGAACATTGCGAAAAGCACACCCCCTGCAGATGCACGCGACCGCGGCGAACGAACGCGCCGCGCGCCGTCAGCCACCCGCCGATCGCCGCAAGGAGAGCAGACGAGACGAAACGAAAAACCCCACATCAGAAAAATGGGGATCATCCATCCGAAGGACGGGGGGAACACAGCAAGACGCCGAAAGATAAGGAGACCCGCGGGCTCGGAGACCGGCAAGAATGAGCGCTGAAAGTAAGAGAGAATGAACAATCGTACACCTGACTTAAATAGGACGCTAAGCAGGTGGGTTAATTAACTGACCCGCCCTAGGGGAGTAACCTGCAATTCTGCCGAGTGTCTGCCCGAAATGCGATAAATCGCTATTTCATTTCTTTTTTTAACACTTTGCTCTCCCATCAAACAATTGACTTTTTTTCTTTGCACATTTCATTCATTCATTTAAATTTACTTCAATGTGGCGATGTCACAGAGAGAAACAAGTTTCGTCAGCGGGCTCAACGTGTCGGTGAGTCAACTGCTCAGTATGCTGCTGCCTTACGTGAGCTTGTTACTACGTGCAATTTTTGGCGGGCTGGCTGATGATATGATATGTGATTAAATTGTGGAAAAAACAACAACAGGAGTTACAGATGACTGCATCTAGATCAGTGTTTTTCAACCTTTTTTGAGCCACGGCACACTTAAACCTTGACAAAAATCCCGCGGCACACCAGCATCCAAAAAAATTGATAAATAAAAAAAAAAAGAAAAAGCTCAGTCTGTATTGATCTACAGCCGCTCTGCAATCTCACATGCATTTTTGTGATAATTGTTGCAGAAAAAGCTGGAAGCTACAGCTGTTTTTTTCTAAAAGATGTTATAAAAATTAAGTCAAAAGATTCAAAAACTGTTTGATGTGTGTTCGTTGTTTTAAGACGTTAAGAGGAGAGACTCATTGTGCGCTAAGACAGTCACTTTAATGCATCATGGGAGTTGTAGTGCCGATAATACGCCGATCGCAGAAAGACCAGCGTCTTTGAGCTTCATGGTTTTGTTCACTTGTTCCAGTCTGATACCAGATTCTGTGGAAAGCTACACCGCTAAAGACGAGCTTTAGCTGGTATTTTTCTTAGAACAGAGAGACTTTTTTGCGCTAAATCGAAACAAGGAAGTGAAAACTTTAACCACTTCTGATTGGTCAGACTGATGGCATGTGACTAAGCCTTCAAGATTGATTGGTGGAGACAGTTAAAGGGGCGGGACTTTTCTTTACACAGTTATAGCTGCAGCTAAATCGCGGTATCCCGTTATTCTTATCAAAATGTCTTTAATAGAATCATATGAACACAAAGAAAAAATAATTTTATGATATTTCATATTCTTAACTTCTCAGTGTTTTATCAGGGCCTGTTTGGATGAACAAAGAGCTGATTTCCTGGAGATGGTAATTGCTTTTAGATCAGTTCATGAGGGCAATTTCTCACGGCACACTTGACCATCTCCCACGGCACACTAGTGTGCCGCGGCACACTGGTTGAAAAACACTGATCTAGATATTAAAGAAGAACACAATTAGAAACAATAGACCACAACAAGAATCAAGTTTCTCATGCACAAGGGAGACGAAAACCAGTGTGACAGAAGTCAACCACCACGCTGCTCTTCTCAAAGGTGCTTCTCCCTGTGCTCCTTTTATTAAGAACACAAGAAGGAAGTAACAATTTCAAGACAAAGAGAAAAAGTTCATTAGGGGGTGTCGTATAATGACCCATTTTGGTGGATTCTAACTTCAGACAGTATTCCTTATCAGCTCAGGACAGTGTGTCGTAAAACCCCCTTTCTTGCTGGGGAAGAGAAGCAGATGATCAAACACACAACTGTTATATAAAAAGGTAAAAAGGTCAATCTGAGTTAACATTTAAATAAATACATTTAACCAAATACATTTAAACAATGATAATAATAAAACAATTTCCTTCACAAGGAGGATCCGAGAACGCCTGCTAATGGAAGACAATCTCACTCTACAAAAAGCTCTCATTATGTCTCATTATCTGCTCAGATTGAAAGTTCCCTGGCAGAAGCTAAAGCTATGGCTACACCAGCCTGTGAAGCTGTATTGGCATGGTGCAGGGGACTTCCACCGGCGGTGGGAGGTACAGACATGGTCACGGCCTCCACAAGTTAAAGCACCACAGAGAGTCCTGCCAAATGGACCTGGGTTTGCTGGTAAGACATGTTACCAGCAAACCTGGTGGATCTTCAACACACAATGCACGTTTTCCAAAATGCCCTGCTAAATCAGCCACATGCAGAAAATGCAGTAAACATGGACATTTTGAGAGAGTCTGTCGGTTGAACAGCCTGATACAATCCAAATATTACTAGTGGAAGAAGACGACATGATGAGCCTTAACAGCAGGCTGATGTGCAAAGTCTCTATGCGTGCAGCTGACAGACTTACAATTACAGTTGACCTGCTGGTTGATACTGGATCTGCAGTTTCCATTCTCCCTATGCGCCTGTACCAGAAACATTATGGTCATATTCCACTTTCCGCAGCAAAAAGAAGACCAGTTACTTACTCAAGAGAACCTATTTCTGTCTTAGGCTCCTTGGAACTGACTGTGACCTGTGGGACAAGCTGTGCCACAATCAATGTGTATGTGGTGTCAACTGGAAACCCACTTTTGGGTTTGGATCTTTTCAATGCTCTGAACCTAGTTATCAGAGATGGCCGGGTCAGTGCAGCAGTGCCTTCTCCAGTTGTGCCTTCTTCTTCAGAACATCCTTCGGTCTCTGTACAGTACACAGGAACCCCAAAATAATTTGGACCAACTGGGACTAGTCACATGTTTTGCCCACAATGTGAAGGTGAGACCGGTAGTTTGCTCTGTGCAACAAAAGCTGCGCTGCCTGCCATTTGCTGTGGGGGATGCAGTTTCCAAGGGACTACAGAGATTGGAGCACGAAGGCATCATTGAACGCATTGACTCATCCCCATGGGTTTCGCTTATTGTGGTTGTGAAAAGAAAGTCCAGCCGTATAGACTTGCAGAATGCTTACTACCAAGTACCCCTTCATCCTGAAAGCAGGGACCTTACTGGTTTCATTACACATGTCGGACTGAGATACTTACCTTTCGGTTTGGCTTCAGCCCCCCAGTGCTTTCCAAAGGATGATGACACAGATTCTGTTGGGTTTGGATGGTGTTCAATGTTATTTAGATGATGTGATTGTGTTCGCTAACACGCCTGATCTTCATGAAAAGCGATTAAAGGCTGTGCTGCACCAGCTGTGCAGTAGTGGGCTGAAACTTAACATGGAAAAGTGCTTGTTCAGACAAACTGAGCTGTCATTTTTGGGGCATGTTGTTTCTGCTGCAAGTCTTAAACCTAATCCTGATCACATCAGTGCTATCACAGATGCTGCTTCCCCTTGTGATGTCACAACTCTACACTTTTTTCTGGGCCTCACAGGGTAGTATTCTAAGTTCATTCCCAGTTATGATTGTGTTGTGGAACCACTTTGTGCCATGTTGTGTAAGAACGCAAACTTTAAATGGACTGAGGAGGCACAAGTGGCTTTTGAGAACTCTAAAAAAACTTATAGCTACTAGCTCTGCTCTTTCTCTGTTTGATCAGGCTCTTCCCACCATAGTTACTGCAGATGCATGTGATTATGGTATTGGTGCAGTTACCCAGTTACATGGGGACATAGAAAAAACCATTGCGTTTGCGTCACAGTCTCTTTGTGAGTGTGAAAGGAAGTACTCTATTGTCAGATAAATGCATCTAGACATTAAAGAAAAACACAACTATAAACAACAAACCACAACAAGAATCAAGTTTCTCATGCACGAGGGAGAGGAGCAAGAGTGACAGAAAACGTCTACCACGCTTCTCTTCTCAAAGGTCTGCCTCTCCTCGTGCTGCTTTTATTAAGAACACAAGAAGGAGGTAACATTTTCAAGACAAAGAGAAAAGTTCATTAGGGGGTGTCGTCAAATGACCCTTTTGGTTGGATTCTAAGTTCAAACAGTATTCCTTATCAGCTAAGGACAGTGTCGTAAAACCCCCTCTGCGGAGTGTGTGTGTGTGCTGAGCGGGGCGCTTGCCACGAGAGAGAGGGGGAGGAACCAGTGTTGCCAGATTGGGCTGTTTTCCGCCAATTGTGCGGTTTTGGTTCCAAATTCGCAGGTAAAAATGGCTTTGGGCGGGTATGCATAATTTGGGCAGTTTTAGGGTTGGTTCGGCTGTTTTTTTCCCCTCATGAATATATAATAGCAGACTACGTTAGGCTGGCACGCGCCTCCTCCAACGAGCGCGTGCAGGTGGAGATGGGTGTGTGAGAACGGAGCGGAGGTGTGGGGGGGTCGATATATTGTGTGTTCGGAGGACAGAGCATTTTAATAAATAGAAGGTGCCCCCCCCAGAATAACTATTTGGAGTCGGCTGAAATAGACGGTTACCTGATCCGTGGATCTCGTCGTCTTGTCATTCCCACATTGCTGCGATCTCGGCTTAGACAGCTTGCTCACAACACACACCAAGGTATTGTTAGGACCAAACAATGTCTGAGAGAGCTCTATTAGTGACTGGTATGGATGTGGAAGCTGCTGTTAAATCATGCACAACCTGTTCCCAGCACGACAAAACTGCTATAACTAGAGCTGCTCCCTTACAACCGGTTCCCCTTCCCAGTACAGCGTGGGAAAAGGTAGCTATAGATATAGTGGGACCCTTTAACTCTGCTTCAGCTGGTATGTTATCACACTGATAGATTAGTACAGTAAGTGGCCTGAAGTAGTCTTCCTCTCAAATCTGACTACTGCGACTGTCACTTTGTTTTTGTCTGCTGTGTTCAGTCGTGAAGGTAGTAACCTCCTCGAATTAGTGACTGATAACGGTTATTGTTTTGTTTCTGCTGAGTTTGAGGACTTATGCACTGCGTAATGTCGCGGCAGCAATCAAGGCTGGAGAGCTTTTCATCAATCGAATCCAGGATGTCGCTTACACCGCTGCCTGGAGAGGAGGCAGCCCCAGGAGAATCTTCGGGCCGTCCCCCAATGAATTTCTCCAGGTCCTCCAGGCTGACAAAGGTTAATAATCTTATCAGGTTATGTTAGTTCACTGGAATTATTTTAATATGGTGGAATAATGACACAAGGTTGAAAATGTTTGTTCACCTGCTTACGCACCGCCAAGTTGACTCACCACACTCGTCTCTTTGGGTCTCGCAATACTACGGCATCAGTCTCCCCACCTTGGTTTTCAGTTTTAGATCAGAGGAAGGCGTATCACCAGGGTTTCCTTGATGAAGAGAGCTGCAGTTAGCCTTCATCACACCCTGGGGGCTCTATGAATGGCTGCATATTCCTTTTGGTCTGAGCTCTGCACCTGCAGAGTTCCAAAGGAGCATGGAACATTGTTTGGCTGGCCTTAGAGATACGATATGCCTCCCTTACCTGGATGATAACCTTGTGCACAGTAGCAGTTTTGTATGGAGTGATATTTCTGCCACCACGTTGCACACAAAACTTTCTAAGTTGCAAAGAAAAATGTAAAATATTTGCTTTTCAATTATTTCAAAAATCTTGCTTTCAATTTTTTTTGCTTGTCCGCCTTATGCATTTTTCACATTAAGATCACCTAAAACTGTCCTGTCCTGTTCACAAACCGCTGGACCTGGACTGCTCAAACCTGGATTCCTGGATCTTAATGCGAAAAATGCAGCAGAATGTTCCTTTAGTGCCCTCGTGAATCAGAAGCTGTGAATCGCAAGCCAACTTCAGCGTTGTCTGACCGCATAGATTTACAAACATATGATCGAGCAGAGCAGGCCCTTAAATATAATTATAACTGTAATAAAACCACATTTAGAAGATAATCTCCTGCAGCTTCGCACTGAGTGAGTGTTGGTCCAACCAGCAACCGTTATCATCTATCTGTTGATGGAGCTCCAGCTGTCATCAAACAGCAAAATCAACGCGAAGTTGCAAATAAATTTGTAAATATTTAGGAATTACATCAGTCTTTATTTTTGTTCTTGACACCACTGGAAACAAATTCATATGATGGTTTCTCAGATCGCAGCAGCATTTCCGCCTTCAGCGATCATCGGAGCTTCACGCTCCGCTGTGCGAAGGCAGCTGGCGGTCCGAAGAACAAAAGCTTGTCCGCGATGCATCAGGAGGAGGACCGCAGAAGGCGGACATGCTGCTATGTAGTCCTGAGAAGCTGTGGAAACTCATCAAAAGTTCACAACCATCACAAAGCTGTTTTCTCTGCCGCTAACAGAAAGCTCCACTGCTTCTAGTCTATCTGTGTCTCTTAGCAGGCGGACACACAGAGAAAGCAGTGACGTCATCGCCCCGCCTCCCCTCTGCTGATGCTCACTGTTAATGAATTTTGCTACAGATTTTGCTGAAAATGAAAAAGCATTTCTATTAATCCATTTTAAATGTCAAATTAGACATTTCTAAACAAATTATGCAACACATTTACCAGAGAATTAAAAATGAAATTTCAAATACCATTTTCATTTTAATTTTAATTAAGTAACAGAATAAGCTGTGTTGAGGAAGGAAATGAAAAAGCATTTTGGTGGATTGCTTTTTCATTTTAATTTTGAGTTAAAAAATGCAGCTTCATTTTGAAAATGAAAAAGCATTTCTGGTTTTGTCTTGGCTTTTTAATTATGCTACACAATCGCTTCCATACCAGGGTACTTCGCGAACAGATCTGTTCCATTGGTGGAGTGTAAAAGTGTTGCAGCCTTTGGTTTTTATGCAGATGTCTCTGCACTTCAAACCAAGAGTTACAGTGAAACATGAATAAAACTAATGTGGAACTGTTTGTAGGAGGTGCTTAACTACAGCACGACGCCCAAAATAAGCTGTGAGCAGCGCTATGGTGTACTCATGCTGTTGAGAACATAATCAGAGCATTTTCGGTGATGGAAAACAAAACCCTTATCAGTCACCATCTTATCTGTTGTGGCACGGAAATTTGAAAACTGTGGTTTTTCATCTGTAAAACTTTCAACCCGTTCATAAATAAAAGATGGCGAGTTTGCTGCTTTGTCATGTTGACCTATTTTAAAAGCAGCAAATATAATTGCCCTGTTTGGTTGCAGCTGCTGTTGCTGAGGCACAGTAGACACAATTCTGAGAGTTTTCATTAATTGCTGATGTTGGTTGATGGATAATCCCATGTGATCATTGACATAAGCCTGTATTGTGACAGCAACATGCATCTTGGTGTGTCAAGGTTAGCAGACTTCAGAATACCTGCCTCCATGTGCTCACGCAGAAAACTGTCAACATAGTAACCACAGCTCATGTTAGTTCTTCATGTATTTTGTGGAAACACAGACTGTTTGGTCCAAACATGAGTTTGTGTCTTTGGACAATTTATTTGGAGTTCAGTAAACAGATTAACTCTGGTCTGCATGGAACCAATGATCTTGTTCATGTTCAGTAAGAAGCGACAAAATCTTACAACCTGATATTCTGATAAGTTTCTTTACTTCAACTAAAGACTATTTTCTGTTGATAATGAAGATATTCAGCAAATGATGAAAAATTAAACAAGCTGCAAACACGCAACCATTCAGCATTAAGGATTGGTCTGACGTGGCGTTCAGATAAATAATGATTGGCCTCTGATCAAGGCAGAAGGCGGTACATGTATAAATATCTGTCAGACAGAGACCATCTTAAGCTTAAGTATGATTTCCTGACACCATGAAGGGACAGTTTCTGCTTTTCCACGCTCTGATTTGTGCTGCATCACATGGTAAGAAAATGATTTTATTTGTAATTCTCCAACAAATGGATAAACATCAACCTTATTTCATTGTACATTGTACAGTTCAAGGAATCATCAATGGGAAACTTGCAGCAGAAGGTTCCATGCAGTTCATGGTGTCTGTTCAGAACAAAAACGGTCACTTGTGTGGAGGCTTCCTCATCAGCGAGGACTTTGTGGTCACGGCTGCTCACTGTGACATGTGAGGAATTAGACTTCACAAATCATCTCATCAAGGTCTGTCAATCAGTTTCTGACTTATAAAAGTATGAATAACTGTCCAATTCCTAATCCTTCAGGGGTCTGACGCACGTCATTCTGGGAGGACACAACTGGAAGAACAGCAATGTCAAGAAAATTGAAATAAGCAACCAATGCAAGAACAAAAAGTACAGTGATGTTCAAAATGGTTACGACATAATGCTCCTTAAAGTAAGTATTCTTTTAGGTAATTCAGAGGTTCTGCTGTTAATAACATGCTTATGTTTTTGAGCTTTTCTTATTTCTGCTAGCTGGCCCCACCTGTGCTATGGATTCTTCTAATTGAATTATCACTGAACGCTTTTCACCGTCTGACGAGCTAAAACCGAAAATGTCTGTGTTGCAGTTGGCCGAAAAAGCTCCCATGGGACGGAACATTAAAACAATTCCACTGGCAGAAAATGACATGAACTTGAGTGTAAATCAGGAGTGCTCAGTGGCTGGATGGGGGAGGACGGAGAGCACTAACGGCGTTGCGGATGACCTGAGGGTGGTGAATGTGTCCATCATAGATCACAATGACTGTAAGCAGAGCTGGGGTGGCCTTCCCCCCAATGTGATCTGTGCAGGTGGAAAGTATACAAACAAAGGATTCTGTCAGGTCAGTTTTCTCAGTAAAACAGTTTGTAAATTTGACAGATTAATGATGGGTTGAGTTTTTGATGATGTCTGCTCTTTACAGGGGGATTCTAGTGGTCCTCTGGTGTGCAACGGCAAAGCTGTTGGCCTTGTCTCTTTTAACAAAAACAACAACTGCAAATACCCTGATGTGCCCAACGTCTACACGGACATCAGAGTATATGTTGACTGGATCAAATACATCACCATAGTAAACTCGTGCCCCATGTGAGCATTTGAAACAATGTTTAACTCCAGCAGAGGCGGTTTTCTGGCCTCATTTAAAAATCCAAAGATTTTTGATGATTTTAGCTTATAAACCAGTAAAAACATGAATTTACTGTTATTAAGTCGTTCAGAGTATCAGCTGTCCACATTTAACCCTTGTGCTATCATAGGCACTTTAACGTTGGGAGTTGGGTCATCTAGACCCCACAAGACAGTGCATTGAACCTTTTTTCTTCAATGATTTGTGATCTTCACTGGTGTCCATGGATTACATGAAATCTTTCCACCTTTATCCACCTTTGTCATGGTAGAGAGAACACGTCAATGTAAAGGTGGGGTCATAGGATAGCACAAGGGTTAAAAAGATTAAAAATGAAGATGCGCAAAACCTGACTTTTCTTTTTTAACTGTTCAAGAAAAAAAAACTTCCTGCAGAAAACAAAACCGTTTTTTTCCAAACCCTAACCGGATTGAGAACGAAGGTTTTCTTTCTTTCTCTCAGTAGAACTTCCTGGTTCTTCGTGACGTCCCACAGGTTTCTCTTTGGCCTTTCTGGAAATATTCAGGAAAATATGCAGGAACACATTTGTAAAAGAGCCTCATGTCAATAAAACTGTTGACAAAATGAGGCCCTTTCACTGTGATCCTCCAGAACCCACAAGAAGATACACAACCTGCTCTGTGTGTCCTCATACTCAAGGAGGAGGTCTTCACAGTGATATTTTATCAACGTAAAACAAAACTCTGGAGGGAGATAACTTGCTGTAGGGGGACATTTTTCTAAAATATAGCCAGCGTGTGCGCTCGCCAGACTTCTCTGATCGTCAGATAAACTCGTCAGACTCCTGCAAAATGGGTCAAAGTCTGAGGCCGAGCATCCACCCCTAGACAAAACTGCTTACTGTGACAGTTTGTAGCTCCTCGGCCGTGGTGCAGCAGTAGGGCGGTCGACCCATGATCATAAGATTGCAGGTTCGATTCCCGCCTTGCACGCCCATGTGTCGAAGTGTCCTTGGGCAAGACACTGAACCCCACCTTGCCTCTGGTGGGAGGTTGGCGCCAGTGTTTGGCAGCGGAGCCGCCATCAGTGTGTGAATGTGTGTGTGAATGTGTGTGTGAATGGGTGAATGGGACTGTGACTGTAAAGCGCTTTGGGCCTTCATAAGAAGGTAGAAAGCGCTATATAAGTATACGCCATTTACCATTTACCATTTCTGCTGTCATCTCCTGAATGCAGATGGGGGCATTGATGTCATCAGAACACCTGAACAAAGTTAGCTGGCAGCTTCAAGATGAGACAACTCTTCTTACGTCGCTCAGTAGAGAACTCCTCTTTAACGTGGCGTTTCCCTTTGACCTCTGGCTCTTCTTGCTCTTCTATCGTCCTGCTAGAGTTCATGTTGTTCTTTGTGTTTGCATCTCCACAGCAGGTGACCTCCATCCGTGTTCACACCTGTAGTTTGATTCACGACTTTGACATTTTCCATTTGTTTGTGTCTCTTACTTTCTATTCTTGGAACACAGTAAAGGTAATACAAAATGAGCAATCTACCAACATAAAAGGAATAACAAGATATTTGGAGAATTTGCTTGATCTTTGACCTCAGGTGTCTACAAGTGTAACTCAGGAGTACTTTGTGGCAGGCTGAGGGTACGTAATGTTGGGGTTGGGGGCACACTGATGAGCAGTTTTTTCACATGGGTTAGCTTCCCTTTGATTCATAGCAAACAGACTTAAACCTCTTTTTACAGTGATGTTATTTTTAGCCAAAATCTAAAAACTTGTGTGGTTTTCTGGGACATAGTTTCTGCAGAGCAGCAGGAGTTCGTAAGAGCTCCAATTGTACACCCTCTCCATCTAGCTTACAGCCCCTCACCTAACATTAGTGGTGCAGAAAAAATGGCAGCAACATCACAACAATTCAGCTGTACAGTTTAGATCCGGATTCCAGCTCAAACGAGGAAAACAAAGATGTTCATGAATATATTTGTCTGCAGATTAATGATGGGTTGAGTGTTTGATGATTTCTGCTCTCCCTCCCAAGGAACGGGTACCAAGGACCAATGGCCAACGACCAAAGACCAAGTACCAAGGACCAAGGAAGGAGGACCGAGGACCAAGGACCAAGGACCAGCGACCAACGACCAAAGACTAAGAAAAAACAACCAAAGACCAATGACCAAGGACCAACGACCAAGGACCAACGACCAAGGACCAAGTACGAACAACCAACAACCAAGGACCCTACAACAAAGGAAAAAAGACCAAAGACCAAGAACCAAGGACCCAGGACCCAGGACCAAGGACCAAGGTCCAACAACCAACGACCAATGACCAAGGATCAAGGACCAACGACCAAGGACCAAGTACGAACGACCAACAACCAAGGACCCTACAACAAAGGAAAAAAGACCAAAGACCAAGAACCAAGGACCCAGGACCCAGGACCAAGGACCAAGGACCGACAACCAACGACCAATGAACAACAACCAACGTACAACGTTCGCTCACTAGAACCTTCTACTACAGTTCAAAGAATGATCAGAAATGGGAAATTTACACCAGAAGGTTCCATGCAGTTCACGGTGTCTGTCCAGAACAAAAATGGTCACGTGTGTGGAGGCTTCCTCATCAGCAAGGACTTTGTGGTCACTGCTGCTCACTGTGACATGTAAGGAATTAGACTTCACAAATCATCTCATCACGGTCTGTCAATCAGGTTCTGACATATAAAAGTATGATTAACTGTCCAATTCCTAATCCTTCAGGGGTCTGAAGCACGTCATTCTGGGAGGACACAACTTGAAGAACAGCAATGTCAAAAAAATTAAAATAAGCAACCAATACAAGCACAAAAAGTACAGTGATGTTGGATTTGGTTACGACATAATGCTCCTTAAAGTAAGTATACCTTTAGGTAATCCAGAGGATCTGCTGATAATAACATGCTTATGGTGTTAGCTTTTCTTATTTCTGCTAGCTGGCCACACCTGTGCTATTAATAATTCCAATTGAATAAACACTGAAGGCTTTTCACTGTCAGAGGAGCTAAAACCGAAAATGTCTCTGTTGCAGTTGGCCAACAAAGCTCCCATGGGAGAGAACATTAAAAGAATTCCAATGGCAGAAAAGAACATGAACTTGAGTGTAAATCAGGAGTGCTCTGTGGCTGGATGGGGGAGGACGGAAAGCACTAGCGGCCTTGTGGGTGACCTGAGGGTGGCGAATGTGCCCATCATTGATCACAATGACTGTCAGCAGAGCTGGGGCGGCCTTCCCCCCAATGTGATCTGTGCAGGTGGAAAGGATACAGTCAAAGGATTCTGTCAGGTCAGTTTTCTCAGTAAAACAGTTTGTAAATTTGACAGATTAATGATGGATTGAGATTTTCATGATGTTTGCTCTTTACAGGGGGATGGTGGTGGTCCTCTGGTGTGCAACGGCAAAGCTGTTGGCCTTGCCTCTTTTAACAGAAACTCCAACTGCAAATACCCTGAGATGCCCAACGTCTACACAGACATCAGAAAATATGTTGACTGGATCAACAACATCATCATGAACAAAATGTGCTCTCATGTGAACCTTTGAAACAACGTTTAACTCCAGCAGAGGCGGTTTTCTGGCCTCATTAAAAATGAACAGTTAGTTCTAAAGATTTTTGATCATTTTAGCCAATAAAATAGTAAAAACATGATTCTACATTTAAAAAGATTAAAAATGAAGATGCAAAAAACCTGATTTTTCTTTTTTAACTGTTCAAGAAGAAAACACTTCCTGCAGAAAACCGTTTATTTTTTCCAAACCCTAACCGGATTCAGAACCACTGTCGTCTGGGGTGCAATGGAACCACGGCTGGTAAAAAGGTTTTCTTTCTTTCTCTCAGTAGAACTTCCTGGTTCTCCAAACGCGGATCAGGACTCGATCTTCATGACGTCTCACAGGTTTCTCTTTGGCCTTTCTGGAAATCTTCAGGAAAATCTTCAGGAACACATTTGTAAAACAACCTCATGTCAATAAAACTGTTGACAAAATAAGTCCCTTTCACTGTGACCCTCCAGAACCCACAAGAAGATACACAACCTGCTCTGTGTGTCCTCATACTCAGGGAGGAGGTCTTCACAGTGACATTTTAATGACGTAAAAGAAAACTCTGGAGGAAGATAACTAACTGTTGGGGGAAATTTCCAAAATAAGGCTAGCTCACCAGACTTCTCTGAACATTACATAAACTCGCCAGACTACTGAAAAATGAGTTAAAGTCTGAGGCCGAGCATCCACTCCCAGACAAAACTGCTTACTGTGACAGTTTTGATGCTTTTCTTTTGCTGTCATATGAAGGTTAAAAATTCTTCTAAACAGAGGAGCGGTCTCAATAATTTCTAAAAAATCATTTAACTGTGACAGCAAGTATCTTAATCAAGGATATCGGTGCTCTTCTAAAAACTGTTCATCTCAGTCTGACTCCTCCTTTGATTATTATTCTCTTCCTAATTCTTAAATTCTTTTTTTAATACATTTTCTTTCATTGGCATTTTGGGATCTAGTCTTTGCAGAGTTCTGCTGTTGGTGGAAATGTTTGGTATCTTGCCAAACAGATCAATAAAGTTTTTTCTTATCTAATCTAGTGATGGTCAGACGTCATTTCCCGCAAGTTGCTCAACCCGTCAGCATTAACATTTGTGCACAGACATCTCCATTCTTGGAGTCCTCCTGAGGCCTTATCGTCAGCATTCCATCAGTTTAAACCCCGCCCCCCTGATCACAGTAAGAAGAGATTCTGATTGGTTAACTTCCACAGGTGCCACATGGCAGCAGTACAATGAAGGCCAATAGATCAAAGAGGGCATTTTTTGTATTTTATTGTTTTGTCTAAAAATTACAATAAATATTAGCTAGAAACCTTTATTGCCAATAGTTAGTGTTGTGTGAAGCGACAACTACAGCGCTGCCTTATGGCCACGTTGTGTCTGCATTTATTAAAGCTAATCAGATTGGGTTTGAGTTTAGAAAATGTTTGCAGGACGCAAAAAAAATCAAATATATTTGATGTTTTAACACTTTTATGTTTTATTAGATTTTCACATGTCAAAGTACAAAGATCACAATTCCCACCCATCAAAAAAAAGAAACCCTCCCAAAAACAAATAAAACAAGAGGAAAAATAAAATATATTTTCTGCAAAAATATAAAATTAAAAAAAAAATAGTAAGGAGAGCTCATCATAGCTATAATATTGCCGCCCTTATTCAGATTTTTTTTACATGGTCCAAGAAAGGTTTCCATGTTTTACAGAAGGTCTGTGCTGACAAATAGACAAACCAAAGGTATGTCTGGATAAACCCCTTTTGTAATTGAGGCCAAACTTTATTAATTTCAACCATGTTTGAAAATTTCGGGTGTTGGACCGGACGGAAAAGGAAAGAAGGGAAGAAGAGAGGGATGTTAGAGAGAGGGGGGGGCGATAGTGAGATGGGGGGTTGTGACAAAGTAGTTTTCTACTTGTCACCGGTCTGTCATAACTCTTAGACACATAATGCATAATCACTAAATGTTTAAGACTTCTTTGATTTTTGTAATGTTTCTCACCTTCTCTTCCTGTTGCCCAAGGAACAAAATGGTGGCCAAGGCTTTTACTTCCTGTTTAATAGTTGGGCACAGGAAGTGGAAAGAATTTGGATTTCTTTGTATATACATTTTGTTGTAATAATTTCAGTTGTTTGTTTTATTTATGTATGTCTTTATTTGCAGGACTTTAACTGTATTATTTACAAGACATTTCTATCTTTTGTTGTAATTATTTGAAATGTTTGTTTAAATGTGACTTCCTTCCTGGGCGTGGCCAGCCAATTAACTGGAGCCCATAAAAGAGAAGGAGCTCAGTGTGAAGGGAGTGTGATCTGTGCAGCCAGAGTGTGAGACCAGAGAATAAACCCTGTTCCTGAACTTAAGAGTCATCTGCCTCCTATGTACACCAGGCCACTCTTGTCACATCGCATTGTGACAGGGGTTAAGACCATGAAGCAGCATAGAGCAGACAGGTTTACTGGTTGTTTATCATTACGGTAAGGTTCAAATGTAGTACAAAAAGGGCGGGGCCTGTCCACACACACACTGAAATGTTATCAGCACACCTGCTAGCTGCAAAAATGTCCACGGCGACCGCTGAGTCCGGTCGACGTCCAGGGGGGTATTCCAGGAAGCATGTTTAAACTAGCCTGACTTTAAGCCTGAACTCTGGCTGAAATCCGCCTGAACTTGCTTACTCTGGGTATGTCGGTTCCAAAAGACCGGATATGAGTTGGCGTAATTACGCTCGACTTGGTAACCCTGGGTTAACGCACGGTACATAAAGACATTGTCAATAGATCGCCGATTTCTGGAGTCACCATGGAAACGCATGGAGGAAAAAAAAAAGAAAGCGAGACACTTGAGACGGAAGTGAGACGGAGTCTGAGATTTTAATGACGGCGGATAGAAATTATAACTCCATCAAATAAGTAACACGGCTGAAAAATAATTTAAATAATTTAGTTAAATTTATTCAAACTCAATAAATGTTTATACAACTCAAGTTTACGTATTTATCTAACTAAATGTCACATTACTTCATTAATCTTTTTTCCATCTTAATTACTTATATTTCTTGAACTTTCATATGTCTAAGTTTGAGCCGGCAGATATGCTCATTTTTATAACACTAAAAAGAACAGAAAAAATGCACGGAGTGCAAAAATCCATCTCGGAATATTCCATCAAAGTCATAATATTACTAGGTGGTAGGGGTGCTATATAAACTCATCACCCTCTCTTGTACTCTCACTCATGGTGCAGAGACGTAAGCATAGTCGGACAAAATAGCTCGGCAAAACACGGTGAAACACAGTAAAACAGCTAAACAACTAAACACATTTTGTAAAAAACCCACACTTAAACCCAAATCCGTCCAGACAGGCAAAGGAAATGATATCCCAGAATCCCTTGCGGTGCCTATCTAACAGCAGCATCAAAGTTACACCTACTTAATTGAATTAATTTGAACGAAAGGAAAATAATTGTCTGAAAACTACGTGTTATTTTTAAGGTGACCTAAGAAAAAAAATGATTTCTCTTAACTGAAGCAAATAATTAAGTTAGATCAAAGTAAAAAAGTTTATCTTTCCAACATCCATACGTGGTCTTATCACCCTCTCATGGTGGAAAAAGTATTATCTGAGCTTTTTCATCCACTAAATCATCTTCAAATGGACACGCCATGCAGCTTCACCTCTCTGAAAACAAACTAACCTTCAACTAAACCTGCTCCAGACCAGGTTATGTTCAGAGCATGAGTTGCCATGGTAACTTGACCTACCCTGAAACATACCTCCATTTCTGGAACCGAAAGCTGAGGTTATCAACTTCCTTAGCCTCAAACTTATCGTGGGAGCTAGCATAACCTGCTTTCTGGAATACCCCCCAGGTCGCTCCGCTTAGATTATGTTTTTATTTACTTTTTTACCTATTTTTGATTTCTCTTTTTACACACATTACCTCTGCACTGATCATATACGACAAAGAAACACTTTTGGACATTGGACACCGCCTCACTGACCTGTTTCAGGACACTTTATCCTCCAACCCATCGTGGCCATCTGAGATTCTCCGTAACACCGAGATGATCAATGGCCACCTGAATAACCACCCGAGGCGACGGAAGAAGAAGCACCGCGGGAAACGTGCTGGGATTCGCAACAGACTAAGGAAAAGAGCACACAGCCCTCCTTTACCGAGCATTTTGCTTGCCAATGTCCAGTCTCTGGAGAATAAGATGGACGATCTTAGAGCCAGGATTAACTTCCAACGGGACATTAGGGACTGTAACATCCTTTGTTTGTCTGAAACGTGGCTCACGCCCTTGGTCCCGGACGCTGCTGTAACGCCAGCCGAGAACTTCTTTGTTTTACGGATGGACAGGACAGCCGAGGCCGGCAAATCCAAAGGCGGAGGAGTTTGTTTCATGATTAACAAGAAATGGTGTGACCCCAGGAATATCTCCACTCTGTCGCGCTCCTGCTCGCCTCATCTGGAACACTTATCAATTATTTGTCGCCCATCCTATCTGCCCCGGGAGTTTTCATCGATCATCATAACTGCTGTTTACATCCCTCCACAAGCAGACTGTGGCTCGGCTTTGTCGGAGCTTCACGACGCGCTTAGCGGCAACATCAATAAACATCCGGACGCTGCTATCATCTTTGCTGGGGACTTTAACAAAGCCAAACTCAGGCAAGTTATGCCTACTTTCCATCAACATGTATCCTGTCCAACCAGAGGACCGAACACACTGGATCATTGCTACACTCAGTTTAAGAATGCCTACAAAGCTCGCTCACTACCGGCTTTCGGCAAATCGGACCATGCCGCCATTTTCCTCAAACCGGAATATAAACAAAGGCTCGTACAAGATTTCCCGGCACATCTCCAGGCACAGACGGCTTAACCTCTGAATTCTATAAAACATTCTCCGAACAACTTTCTCCTTTCCTCCTCCATTTATTCCTGGAGAGCTTGAACAACAACTTCCTTCCTCCTACTTTAACCCAGGGCCTTATAACATTAATACCCAAACCTAAAAAGGATTTACTCCTCATTGACAATTGGCGTCCAATCTGCCTGCTTAACAATGATTATAAAATACTTGCCTTAATCTTCGCTGAAAGGTTAAAAAAGGTTTTGGATCATATAATAGATGAGACTCAGTCTGGCTTCATGCAAAATAGACACATATCAAATAATATCAGATTAGTACTTGATTTAATTGATTATTCAGATTACTGCCCCGACGAAAGCTTTATCCTTTTTCTCGATTTTTACAAAGCCTTTGACACAATTGAACACAACTTCATACTCCATGCGACAGAAAAATTTGGTTTTGGTCCATTCTTTAGAGGAGCTGTTAAAACCATGTATGCAGGAGGAAACTGTTCTATCAAACTTCATGCTGGGACTTCTCCTCGATTTTTACTAAAAAGAGGAGTCAGGCAGGAATGCCCTATTTCCCCTTATTTATTCCTCCTCTGCACCCAGCTCCTCACTGACTCTATAAAACTCAGCTCACTAAAAGGTATTTCAATAGCAGACCACACAGTCACTATCAGCCAACTAGCTGATGATACCACCCTCTTTCTAAAAGATCAAGAAATTCTCAGGTACCGTTAGCCATTAATCTGATCAATAATTTTTCCGTTGCATCTGGACTCTGTTTAAACATAAAAAAATGTGAATTATTTGCTCTTAAACACTGCGACGTCCTCTCTATCTGTAATATTCCAGTGAAAGAGTCCATCACCTACCTAGGAATTACCTTCTCTAAAGATAAAAAAGCCAGATGCCAGTTAAATTTTGACCCAATTATTAATAAAACACAGACAAAGCTGAACCAATGGCTCCAGAGAGATTTATCATTGAGAGGCAAAGTTTTGCTAACTAAAGCTGAGGGAATCTCCCGCCTAACGTACGCAGCTTTATCCCTCAATGTTGACAAAAAAGTCCTGAAAGCCATTGACAAAATTCTATTTAACTTTATTTGGAGGAACAAAAACCATTACATTAAAAAAACTGTTGTAATGAACACTTATGATAAGGGTGGTCTTAACTTTCTAGACTTTTGCACATTAAATAATACATTTAAAATTAATTGGCTAAGACATTTTATTAAGAATCCAACTTCAATCTGGAATTTCATACCAAATTACATTTTCTCCAAAATAGGAGGCATAAACTTTCTTTTATTCTGTAACTATAATGTACAAAAGATCCCAATTAAGCTTTCTTCCTTCCATAAACAAATGTTACTTTCCTGGTCACTCATCTACAAACACAATTTTTCTCCTCACAGATACTACATATGGAACAATAAAGACATTACTTATAGACATAAATCTTTATTTTATCCATCATGGTTTAATCAAAACATCCTTCTGGTTCATCAGCTGTTTAATTCAAACGGAGCTTTAATGTCACATGAAGAATTCTGCTTCAAATACTCCATCAAAATACCAAAAAACGAATTTAACTTTGTTTTGAAAGCAATTCCTAAATGTATTATTACATTATTCAAAAGTTCGTCATTGCAAAATCCAAATTTATTGCCAATTGATCCGACTAAAATAGAAATAGGCCAAATTTGTTTTTCTTCTTCACGTAACACAAATCGCCGTATACGCTCACTCTTCCAGAAGGATGTTGTCTCCATTCCTTACGTAGTTTCTTTTTGGAATAATTTAGTTTATCATTTAGAATGGAAAAAGATTTGTAATTTACCAGCAAAATACTTTTTAACCAATAAAGTGAAAGAAATCTCATTCAAACTAATCCATAAATTCTATCCAACCAAACTATATCTACAAAGGTTCAAGGAAGATATTGATGTTACTTGCTCTTTTTGTCAAGAATACCCAGAAGATGCTGTACATTTATTTTGGTCATGTCCCTTTTCCACCACTCTCTGGTCTAAAGTTTGTCATTTCATTTCCGCCCACAATAACCCTGACTTCCGCCTGTACTTAGAAAATATTATGTTTGGCATCACCCACTGTCCATCTCATAAAAAAGAACAGTTGTACCTCATTAACCTTTTGTTGTTTTTATGCAAATGGCACATTCATAAATCAAAAGTAACGAATCATACCCCTCATTTCTCAATCTTTATTAATGAGTTCAAACAATACATTAAGACAATAAGAAACTCTGATAATAAGAACGCCATCAAAACATTTGATCTGTGTGTTAGTTTCAATATATATGCATAAAATGTATAAACCCCCTGGCTTGTTCCTTCGTTGTTGTTGTTCACTGTTCAACATTGTTTTGTATTGATTTTTTACATTCAATAAAGTTTGGAAAAAAAAACCTTTTCAAAAAAAAAAAAAAACAAGATTCCCCGGCGCAGAGAGTAAGCCCTGGCTGCAGCCTGCAGAATGGGTCATCATAGTGGAATGCTTTGATTGCAGAGGAATGTAACAACACGCGGTGGAATGTTAACCCCGCCCATGCTGAGGCCGTCTGCTGTGGAATGTTAACCCCGCCCACGTTGAGCCCGTGCCTTTGATTCACCTGCGTCAGTGCAGTTGTGATTGCAGGAAAGGGGAAGAATCAGTGGAGCACATTTTGTGTCATTGGTAATTGTATGAGGAAGGAAGAGAACAGAGGGGAGGAAAATTTGAATGGTGCAATGTCATACTCCAACACAATAGGTGGCGGTAATGCATTTCGTCGTTGTTGCCGGCCGCCATTTTAAATGCAAGAAGAAGACGACGAAGTCAGTGCTGTTTTTCTTCTGTTTCCACGCACAGAGAGACACTTTGAAAATGGAGGAACACATCCATAAAAAACGGTAAGTTAATGAAAAGAAAACTCTTGTTGTGATTATTGCTTGCTTTCCACCACAATTGTTTTTTTTACAAGGCAAATAAGGCTATTATTTCGTATTTTCAAATGTATTGTTCTTTTTTCACCCTGCCGTTCTAACTACGTGGTTCACGTTTGCATTAAGCTTAGTTAGTTTAGCTTTCGGCTCTCCTGCCTGGAAGTTTTGTGTAAAGCTATTTGTGTTTTTCAATGTCGGTAAAACTTTTTTTTTTTTTTTTTGTTTATTCAACCTGTATTATTTCTGTATTTATATAGAGACACGTTACAGTTTTAATCGACGGCGACAAGCCAACGCCAATAAACAAAACAACGTCTTCTCATGTCCATTTTGCTGTTGCAAGATGGATGCAGAGCATGCATGGCCCTCCACATGGAAAGTCATTCTTCTGTGAAACACAAAGGTACATCCAGGCTGTGTCCGAATTCCCACCCTAATCCATAATCCCTAAAAATTTAAGTACGGGACTATGTATGTGTATTACCCTGTATTACTTTGTAATTAAAATCTAATTTCTATGAGCATTTTGCACGGCGTTGAAGTTGGCTCCGGATATTTGTTTAAAAAAAAACACAAGACCTGGACTGCTGAAACCTGGATTAAATTATATTTTAGATAGTAAATATTACATTTAATACAGTTTCTGATTCAACTTCAGCTTCGTCCTTAGTCTTATGAATGTGAAGAGTGTAAGACAGAAGTAAATAATATTTTCCTATCATTCCTCATTTAGAATTCACAGTCATGGCTTAGGATGCCAACGTACATCCCACTTTCACTGTTGCTATTGTCCAGCAACAGTGCTCAATAGGTCACAGTTTTTAAAACATTTGGGAGCACCTCATCAAGAAGAAACACTGAGATGGAAACCAGAGGCCAGAACAGTGGCTCCTCCTCAGCACCTTGTGGCACCAGCACAGCCCTCTGAGCCCCCATCACAGCACCTTCTGGCACTTTTAAACCACTTGTCGTATTTTATTTTTTTAAAGATTTATGGTTCTGTGTTAATTGAATAATATAAAAAATATCTAATCATTAGGCCTGCACAATAAACTGTTAATTGTTATTGCGAAAACATGATTTGCAACACGCAAACTCGTTGGATATTGGAATAAATGGTTCCTTAAATGTTAAAAATGTCTTATGGCAGCTTGAAGTACTTAACGACTATCGTGCATATTGTGCAGCCCTGCTATTCATTTTTAATCGTTGAACTGATGGAAACAGAACCATAGATCCCGTTTGAGTTGGGCAGTTCTGTTTGAGCCCGTTTCAATAAATGACTCAAGTTCCCACCTTTTCCTGAGTTCGCTTCAATTGGAGTTCTTGTGTAAATATATAAAAATGCTGTGCTTTTATTTTCTTCTGTTAACTTACAATGTGCTTTTTTCCAGACACATTGCACACCTCCTCTCCCCTGGACCCTGGAGGGCACTTGGCAGAAATGATATTCCGGTTTGATTTGTCATTGCATCAGCTAAAATTTTCTATTTGATTACTATCCTTTAATCAAAACATTTGTTCACACACTCCCAGGGTCTGGCGAAGCAAGGGTGCTCGAACAACTGTGGCGTGTTTGTCATAATGGTAAGACCAGGGCTTTTCAAAAACAAATGATTAGAAATGATCATGGACATTAAATGTTCTCCTCAATAAAGATCAATAAAACATATACCTAACTTTATTACAATGTCAATAAGGTTTTTATAATGAATTATAACATGCGCTGGGTGAAAACTGCTGCAGTGTGTGCATTAAAAAGTGAAAACAAGAATTAAGGACTAAAAACTGGTTAATATTTATATCTTTTTGTAAGTGACCGTGTTATATAAAGATAACATTTAGAAATGTCACATGGATTCAAAATATTAACATGTACTTTTTGACTTTCAGTACGCTCTGTACATTGTCACGGGAACTAAGTGCGATTTCAGTGAGGTGTGTGTAAATTCTGGTCAGTTTGTGTCGAGTCAATTCAAGACACTTGGGTAGAAGCACAAACTGACGTACTCTGTATTTATTTATTCAAAGGAAAACAAGGTGTCTGTACCTAATAACAAACTTTCCAATGCCGGAAGTGCTCTTCATATGATCACACTTATAAAATCCTTAATATTTTACTACATATTTTACTGAAAACTCTGAATTGACCTTTTTATTAAAATTTTGATGGTGAACATTCATTTTCATTGATTCACCAAGGTCTGAAGAAGAAAGAATGCAGGCCAGAAAAAGGCGTCGGGAGGAGCGGAAACTCCAGGTTAGAGGAGCTCATTTAATTCATGAGGCACACATTGAAGCTCTTCTTTGAGGCTATTGTTAATCCCTCTGCCACTTTCAGGAGGAAGGTGCTTCAATAAAAAAGATGCATTCTGAATCCATCTCCGAAGGTACTATTGAAGTTAGAGCTGTTGTACACATACATAGTTTTCTCTGCTTTCAGTCTCTGATAGATTATTGAGGTGACCTGAGATGCCCCTTCAAATATAATGTTGTGTTTATTATAAAAGTTTAGGAGATGGGATGTCCAGGGTCTTTTGTTAGTGTCATTTCTATCTTTTAATTTTCATTCTATTCTCTTTGTAGGGGAAGGTGACATGACAAGCAGTGGGACAGGAAGGAATGTATGGATCCTCTTGAACTCAACATTTGTCGCCTTCTCCAGTATCTACTCTAAGAATGACCTTTTTTTCTGTGCAGGAAGAAGATGCTTTACTGCACGGCACCATTGAGGCAGCCAAATGGTGCCAGTTGCAGTCCTTTCAAGGAAGATGTTCCCTGCCAGATGTTTTGAAGGTGGATCAAGAACAACAGAAGGATATTCTTAAAGAGCTGCAAACCTGCTCCCTCATGAGCGAAGATGAGAGATTGATGGAACTGAGGGAGCTTTTCACTTTTTCTTTCCAGTTTTTCAGCGACTTTGAGGCCTTTTGTTCTGAAATTATGGACAATAAAAAATTAAAAGTCTATGTTTGTTTTGAGGAACAATAAATCCCAGTGTCTGCTGTATTTGTGTTCTGTTTTATTTTTTTAATATTTCATATTGGTATATGTATAATGCTATATGACTGTAGCATTACATTCATTCATCTTCTATTCAATTTCATTCCTTTTGGGGTCACAGGGCTGCTGGAGCCTATCCCTGGCACTTGCTATTGAAGGCAGGGGACCCCCTGGACAGCTAGCCAGCCTGTCGCAGGACCACAATCACCTATGGACTTTTTAGAGTGACCAATTTACCTATTAAGTATGTTTTTGGACAGTGGGAGGAAGGCACGGAGGAAACCCACACATGCATGTCTAGCATGGGGTCAGGGTTTTTTACTTTAAATGTACCCACCTTAGACTACACACCCCTAGAGATGTGTGAGACTGAGCATAAATACACAACAGTTATTACACAATATTTGTGGAACCTACGTGTGATAAATTATTTTATAACGTGATATAATTTTACATATAACAATAAACCATTGATCAGTAAATCAGACTGTAGAATAACTAATGTTACAGTCAGCAGCTTTGCTGCCCTTTTCTCCTGTAGCCATTTATAAAAGGGGGCATTTTTCTAGAGAAAATTATTAAAACATGATTGTACATATCCTAAATGCAGTTAATTGCATTTACTTCTGTTCAAATACACAAACTTGTGGAAATTAACTTTGGCCGCTCGTAATGCATGCAGAAACGATCCACATTGCTCCATTGTCTGCACATATTTTAAGTGCGTCCAAAGATAAAAGTCGGCCACACATACTTTCTCCTGGTCTGTGAGGCCAGACAAAATTCATTAACTCCCTAATGCATGCACATGGAAACTTGTAAAAGGCATAAGAAGGCAGGAATCATGGTAGAAATTCCCTAATTCAATTAAATATTTTTATTTTATTGTAGCCCATACAATGAAAAAGGGATCATGAATACAAAGAATGCATTAGGATAATACTAAACTCTAACAAAAAAGACTAAGCTAAACTGATATTCCTGCACTTACACCCCCCTTCACAGTAAGGAAAAACTCCTTAAAAACCCGTAGGTGGCAATATTGCACATGGAAACTTGTAAAACCACCAAAGAAGAAGACGGCCTCAGCATGGGCGGGGCTAACATTCCACCGCGTGTTCACATTCCTCTGCAATCAAAGCATTCCACTATGATGACCCATTCTGCAGGCTGCCGCCAGGGGTAGTAGGGCGCAGAGGGTGGTGACGCGATGGTCCGCCCAATCAGAAGGAATGTTACAGGCGGCTATTGATGACGTAGACTGGGACATGTTTCGCGCATGCTCATCTGACGTCAGCGAGTTCACGGATGTAGCGCTAAGCTTTGTAAACACACTAGCCGAGCAAGCTACGACTACAATAACCATAAGGACATTCTCAAATCAGAAACCGTGGGTGGACAGATCAATCCGCGCAGCAATAAACAAACGCACTATTGCTTACAACGCCGGTCTTCTGTCGGGAAACATGAGCGAGTACAAAGCATCGCGCTATGTTCTCCGGCGCGCAGTAAGAGCCGCCAAACACAGATACAGGGAACGCATAGAGCAGGGGTCAGCAACCAGCGGCTCCGGAGCCACATGCGGCTCTTTTATGCCTGTGCTGCGGCTCTCTGTGTTTTTGTAAAATAACTATTATGTTCTAAGATTGTCGTGGTGCCTTTAACACCGTGGTGTAGCGTGAACGGGCAGGAGGAAAAGAGCGGCGTGAACGCGCAGAGGGGGCGTGTCTGCAGCTGTAAACGCCAACCAGAGTCTGTAATGGGATGGAAAGTTCTTCTAAAAAGACAGTCAGTGGTAATCTCGTAGGGGATGAGCGCTCAAAATAAAAGTTTTTTTTTTCCTATACTAAAACCCCCTATTTCCGTGTAAATTAATTAAATGTGGGTTTGGGCGCCCCTACTATCCTGTCACCTTGCTGCTATGCTGTCTGTGTAGTTAGTACACGCTGGAGGGGGGGGGTGTTGCACGCAGGGGAAAACAACGTACATGCTTCCTAAAAAAAAAAATAGTTGTCACCCATAAAATTAATATAATTTTGGTGTTTACTGGATTTTAAAAATAAAAATAAATAGAAAGGAGTCTGCATCAAAGTGAATTTGTTTCCATCATCTCACTTGTCTTAACTCTGGGTGTTTGACAGACAGAAAAGTCTATTCAAGGTTTGTAGAAAATCTACAAAAGATCAAAGGAAAAACCACACTCATAAACAATTAAAGCAAATAGTTAAATAAATATCCTGACAGCATTTTGAATCAATACAAGTATTGCGAAATGAACTATGGCGATATATTGGCAAAAAACTTTTTTTCTAACACCCCTAGTGTTGCGGCTCCCTGTGCTTTCCTCTCAGTGGGAAACTGATCCAAATGGCTCTTTGAGATGTACAGGTTGCAGACCCCTGGCATAGAGTCACATTTCCAGCTAAATGACTCCCGACGCATGTGGCAAGGACTAAGGACCATATGTGACTTTGGAAATAAATCCTCTGCAGTGGTGAGAGGTGACCCGTCGCTGGCCGACGAGCTTAACACTTTCTACGCCCGCTTTGAAAGCAATCTAAGCAGTGTGAGTCTGCCGATCAGCGCATCAGGAAGCAACAGCCGGATCAGCGATCATCGTGCGATCACCGTGACGGAGGACGAGGTTCGGAGGGCGCTAAAGCGAGTGAATGTAAGGAAAGCAGCCGGACCTGATGGGATTTCTGGCCGTGTTCTGCGGTCCTGCGCTGATCAGCTCGCTGGTTTGTTTGAGTTGTTGGAGTCCCTTGCTGCATCAGTGGTTCCCACCCCATTCAAAAAATCGGTCATCATCCCTGTGCCTAAGAACAATAAACCCTCTTGTCTGAATGACTATCGTCCAGTTGCCCTGACATCAATAGTCATGAAGGTCTTTGAAGGACTGGTTAAAAACGTCATCTGCTCCTCCATCCCGGATACTCTGGACCCTCTTCAGTTTGCCTATCGCCCAAACAGATCCACAGATGATGCCATTTCTCACATCCTGCACTCTTCTCTCACACACATCGACAGCAATAACAGGAACTATGTAAGGCTGCTATTTATTGACTACAGCTCAGCTTTCAATACCATAGTCCCCATAAAGCTAGCTTCCAAACTCATAGACCTCGGTCTGAATTCTTCACTCTGCAAATGGATTCTGGATTTCCTCACCGGCAGACCTCAAGTGGTGAAACTGGGCCAGTACACCTCTACCTCCATCACCCTGAATGTAGGAGCCCCACAGGGGTGCGTCCTGAGTCCCCTGCTTTACTCTCTCTACACACACGACTGCGTGTCTTCGCACACCTCCACATCCATCATCAAATTCGCTGATGACACTGTGGTTCTGGGCCTCATTCACAACAACAACGAGACCGCATACATGGATGAGGTAGAGAGATTGTGTCAGATAAATGCATCTAGACATTAAAGAAAAACACAATTATAAACAACAAACCACAACAAGAATCAAGTTTCTCATGCACGAGGGAGAGGAGCCAGTGTGACAGAAGACAACCAACACGCTGCTCTTCTCAAAGGTCTGCCTCTCCCTGTGCACCTTTTATTAAGAACACAAGAAGGAGGTAACAGTTTCAGGACAAAGAGAAAAGTTCATTAAGGGGTGTCGTCAAATGACCCTTTTGGTTGGATTCTAAGTTCAAACAGTATCCCTTATCAGCTCAGGACAGTGTGTCGTAAAACCCCCTCTCTTCCTTGCTGGGGATGAGAAGCAGATGAACAAACACACAACTGTTTTCAGAAGAGGTAAAAAGGTCAATCTGAGTTAACATACATTTAACCAAATACATTTAAACAATGATAATAATAAAACAAATTCCTTCACATACTCCCTCCTGTTTATCATTGATAAATGTCAAAATCTCACATCCAATATCACATCTTTGTCGGCAAATTTCCTAAAAACTGTGCCATTGTTAGTTACGCAATGTGGAAACACAGTTCCTGGTTCCACACTAGCATATGGAGCTAATGATTTCGTCAATTTCAGTTTTTTAAACTGATACAAACTCTTGCAACTCGGTCTTACAAGAGTACCATTGGAAGTGGTGACGGCTCCAGTACTAATATACCCTCTGGTACTATATTCAATAACACAGTCGCTTTTCCACTCAGAAAATTGCTTTGCCTGCAAATTAGGATGTAGGGATGAAGTTGGAATTACAGAACAAACATAGCAATCAGATCTATTCCTTTCTTTAGCCAGTAACATAACATACCTATACCAAGAATTTGTCATATACAGGTGAGTTATGTTCATTTTTGGACTATTCAAAACATCATGTTCATCAATACTCAGCCATCGTCGAGAAATGTTTAGTCTTTCCTCGTTGGTGGTTCTTCTTGCAGGTGGATAATGATTCCAAAAGAACCAAATCCTTGTGGTGGCTCCTGTCAGGAATAGCAGGAACATTAAACAAAATGAACTGTCTCTTAGCCCAGTTGGACACGCCATGGTGGATATGTACCTATCTTCGGGAGGGAGAGGTTACTAGCACATCACCTCCTCAAGACCTCTAACAGTGTAGGATCCGTGTAGTGCAAAAGAGATCTGGTGTGCTTTCTTCCCTAAGACTAGGCGGATTCCCCTGCTTCGCTGACGTTGAGACAAGCAGCTTCTATACAGCTGCCTCCCTTTGTAGTCAGACTTCCCCACCTAGCAGTTGGAATTAGCCTCACCCAGATGCTTTTTCTTGCAGTGTGACAGGTGGATCCAAGACGTCCTTTCAGCAATCTTGACAGCTGTTGGTGTAGTCAGCAGGACTTGGAATGGCCCTTCCCACCGTGGGCTGGACCAACACTTCCTTTTTATGGCCTTCACAAACACCCAGTCACCAACCTGCACTGGTGAAGTGTCCTGTGGAGATAAAAAGGAATCTGGCACTTGATTTGTCCTTTGCACATCTTTAGTGGTAAACATTTTTCTCAAATAATCCACTAAATTTGTATCGTCATCTGGAGAATGTTGCTGTGTAGGATCAAGGTCTGGTAACCTATAAGAACGTCCATACAACATTTCAAAAGGCATTAAAGGTTGACCTGCTGTGCGTGTGATACGCATGCTTAGTTGAACTAAGTCTATGCAGTCAGGCCACAGTCTGTTTGTCTCTTCCATGCATTTCTTTAACTTTGATTTGATAGTGCCATTAGTTCTCTCAACTAATCCTGCACTCTGTGGGTGATAACTACAATGTCTCTTTAAATCAATACAAAGATGTTGAGCCATTTTGTCTATCACTTGATTTACAAAATGTGTACCATTATCACTTCTTATCACTTGTGGTATGCCAAAAGTTGGGATTATTCTTTTACAAATAGCTTTAGCTACTGTAATAGCATCTTGTGTTGCACATGGAAAAATTTCAACCCATTTGGAAAATGCATCAATAATCACTAAACAATATTTCAATCCCTTGCTTTTATTCAATTCAATAAAATCCATATGGATTGTATGGAAAGGAAAAGTTGATTCGGGAAATTTTCCTCTCTTAGGTCGAACATTGCCTTGGGGATTATGACGCATACATGTAACACATTGTTTACAAAACAATTTTTTTGAATAGAGAATAAATCCATAAATTGTATAATATTTCTCTAATAAGTTCATCATCCCCCCTGTTGAGACATGGCAAGGCCCATGACTCAAAATTGCTGCCCATTTGTACATGGATTTTGGTAAAATAGGTTTACCTTCTGTGCTGACATAAAGACTTTGTTCCAACTTTGCTCCCTTTTTCAACCATAAATCTTTTTCTTGTTTCGGTGCACTGTGTTGCATTTCCTTTAAAACATCAGCGGGTGCATCTGCAGTCACATCCTCATTTGTGCATATTTCTACATCTTTTGTTGCAGCTTGCTTTGCTGTCGCATCTGCAAAGGCATTTCCTTTAGAAATATGATCTGTTCTTCGTGTGTGTCCCTCACATTTACATATTGCCACTTTAGATGGTAACATTACAGCAGTTAATAATTCTTTCAGTAAGTCTACATGCGTAACTGGTTTTCCTGTTGATGTTTTAAACCCTCTGTTCTTCCACTGTTGACAAAAAAAATGCACTGTAGCAAATGCATATTGGCTATCAGTATAGATCGTAACTGGCTTATCTTTAAACAGTTTGCATGCTTCAGTTAAGGCTGTCAACTCTGCTGATTGTGCTGAGTAATTTCCAGGCAGGGGTCTTGCCTTCAAAACCTTATCTTGAGTTACAACAGCAAAACCCACTTTGTTCCTGCCTGTCTCATCTTTCTTCGCTGACCCATCAACAAAAACTATTTCCCCCTCAGTTAGTGGTACATCAGATAAGTCTGGTCTCGGCTTGTAAACTAAAGTTGTTTCTTGTAAGCAATTGTGAGGTTCTCCATCTTCTGGTGTAGGCATCAGCGTAGCTGGATTCAATGTAGTACACCTTTCAACAGTCAGGTGAGGCTGTGAAACTAATATAGCTAAACATGATAAGTGTCTTGCTGGTGATAAAAATGTCATTTTAGTTTGTAATAGTAAAACTGAAACTGCATGCGGCACATACAGAGTAAGCTTGTGGAAAAGCACTACTTCAGCTGAGCTTTCCACTGCCATTGCTGCTGCTATCACTGCTTGAACACAAGGAGGTGTTGCTCTTGCTACAGGATCTAATTTTGAAGAATAAAATGCCACAGGTCTCTGTTTATCTCCATATTTTTGTAACAAAACAGATGTCATAAATCCATCTCTACAGTCTACAGTTTGACTGAAAGGTTTACTGTAATCCGGAAGAGCTAACACTGTTGTTCTGGCTAATGCTTGTTTTAATTCACAAAATGCTTTTACACCTTGTTCTGTCCATTTAATTTTATCATAAGCTGCCATAGGTGCTTCATAAATCAATTCTTGCAGTGGGGCTGCTATTTCAGCATAGTTTGGAATCCACATGCGACAGTAATTACATAACCCTAAAAATGACATCATTTGTTTCTTTGTTAAGGGTTGTGGTGCTGATAAAATCGCCACTTTTCTGTCTTCATTTAATTTTCTACCCTGAGATGTTAAAGTATGGCCTAAATATTTAACTTGTGGGGTCCATAGCTGTAATTTGTCTTTGTTTACTTTGTTTCCAGTCTCTGCCAAATAAGTCAATAAAGCTATGGTGTCTTTTTTACAAAACTCCTGTGAGGTTGATGCTATGAGAATGTCATCTACATAAGTTATGATTTGACTTTTCATAGGTGGCTCAAATCCCGCTAAACAGTTTGAAATAGCATCAGAAAAAATGGTAGGACTTTCTGCATAGCCCTGAGGAAGTCTTGTATAAGTGTACTTCTTTCCTTCAAAAGTAAATGCAAACCAATATTGACTATCTGGGTGTAAGGGGACTGAAAAAAATGCATTACTTAGATCGATTACTGAAAACCATTCTGCTCTTGGATCTAAGGTATTTAACAAAGTGTGTGGATCTGGTACATTAGGTGCTCTTTGTACAACTGCATCATTTACTGGTCTCAGATCTTGAACCATCCTCCAAGATGTAGAAGGAGGAGCCTTTTTAACTGGGAAAATTGGTGTTTTACAAGGTGACTCTGGGCACTGTACTAACACTCCTGCTTTGTACAGTTCATCTATCACAGGCCTTATTCCCTCTTTTGCATCATCCTTTAAAGGATATTGTTTTTTCCGTGGAGTATATTCTGTCTTCCCTCTAATGACCACTGGTGGGCATCCTTTAATTAACCCTACATCTGCTGGCCCTTTAGTCCAAAGTGACTGTGGAAGATCTTTAAGAGAATCTTCCTCTTCCTCTGTCAACATAATTTTCACTCAGCTTCTTCTGTCAGTCAGATGCGCATTAGCCTGTGTAATCACTACCCAGTTTAATGCAATCCTTTTAAACTTAGTTTCAGGATTGGTAGAAATCCCAGTTTCCGGATCAGTCTGCCAGTCCAAAGTATAAGTCACTTCCTGCACATGTTCTTTCATTTCTTCCCATTTTTCTCGTGAACCTTTAGAACAAGAAATAAATGGAACTGCATCTGCCATTTGTTTCCAATTTGTCACTCTTTTTGTACTCATCAAGTTTTTTGCTTCTGTTGTAACTGTCACAGTACAGAAACTAGTTTCATCTTTCCAATAAAAATCATTTATTGTACATTTTTGAAATCCTAGTTTACTCACTGCTTCATCATATCTCCTGTCAGGGCCAGGAGACTTTTTGCATCTTAACATGACATACAGATTTTCTGGAAACATAAAATCTGCATGGGGTGACACTCTGGCTTTTGCTTTCTCCATTAAGTTTTTTTGCAGTCTGTCTAAGATCAGTTTTCGGTAGATCTAAAGTCCAATAATAGTGTGGTTCACCTCTGCCTTCTAGCACACAGATGTCTGTATCTGGGCAACGTCGTGCTTGCATCCCCCCTTCTCTGGTGGGGTAAATTCCTAACTTTAATCTTATCATGACATCTCTCCCTAAAAGATTAAAAGGACAGTTTTGGTGCTAAAACCACAGGAATGCTTGTTGTTTCATTAGTGTCAGGATTTTCAAAACAAACTGGTTTACTCAAATGTTTAGTTTCAATTTGACCATCTGCAGATCTCATTTGTATTGTTTTATTTGACTTAGGAAAATCATTGTAATGACTTTTTATCACAGTTCTACAAGCCCCTGAGTCACAAAGAAAAACAAACGGTTGTCCCTGAACATAAAGAGTTATTTCTGGCTTTTCCATAAGACAAACTTCAGTGAGATCTAAAAATTCATCACAAATTGGTTGAATTTCTGGTTCAGATTCATTGTTAATCTTGACATTACTTCTACCATCTAGTCAATCTTATTTCTTTCTTTCAGGACAATCTCTCTCCCAATGATCTCTCTGTCCACAAATCCAACATCCATCATCAACCTGCTCTGACCCTCTGTTGCTACTTCCTCTAAACCTTTTAAAATTTCCTTTAAAATTTCCTTTTTCACGACCACAATCTCTTCCTCTCTTCACATTCCTTCCAAAAAACACATCACTACTTTCCTCCTTCCAAAATGTATCTACACTTTGATTCCTAACTTTCTTTCTATTCACCATCACTTTTTCTGCATGAACAGTAAAATTCATAAACTGTTGTAGCGCTCCTGTAGGTAGCTCTATGTAATGCTTCCTTATTCAGTCTGCAATCTCTGGTCTCATAGCTTGCAGTAAAGCTTGTTTCAGCTGCTGTCTATAGGGATCATCATCATTATCATCATCTCTGAGTCCACTATTAGCTTTAAAACTTCTTCAAATCTGACTCTAAAATCAGACACTAACTCTCCATCTTTTTGTTTAGTTTGACCAATCTTTCCATAATCAGGTCTCATTGGAAAGGCTTCTCTAATTCTTTGTCCTAAAAGTGTAAGACTTTGAATTAACTCTTGACTGTTATGTGGAAGAGGTCTGCGTGGATCGTCATCATTCATAGGATTCCAATTTCCCTTTACTTTTGCCCAGTCTGCTTTCATAGCAGTCATCCATGCTTGCTGACATTCAATGCCATTCAGATGATAAGCTCTCTGAACTTCCATCATTTGCTCATGAAAATCCTGTGGATTTTCCCTGTGAGAGATAACTCCCTCTACTGCCTTCTTAACATCCTCCACTGTCCAGGTCCTAAACACAAGAAGTGTAGGTCTCTGGCCATCTTCTCCAGCTCTAGGATTGGGCACTTCAATCATTGGAAATGTCTCAGTAATTTCAGATGACCCTCCAGCTTCTTCCAAACCAACCCCCATAGTTTTACTCCATTCAAGTTTTTTCCCTTTTCCTCTTAACGTCATTTTTTCTTTTTCTGGTTTATTTAAATCAGTCAGTGGCGGGTAAAGACCCGTCAAGGAAGGAGCAGTTGGCCCCTCATAGGGAGGGGGTGAGAAAACAGCTGGATTCTCTTCCCCCCCTTTTTCATCACGTCTCTGCTCACCCTGCAGCTCAGCTGCAGCCTGCTGCAGGGGTCTTGGTCTTATGACAACTGATTCATCATCCTCTTTTTTAGCAATCAGACATGCTTCCCTAGTTTTACTTTTCTGAATGCCATTCTTTCTTTTTGTTGCTTCATTTAACCACAGTTTAGCACAAATTAATTCTTCACTACTTTTTATTTCTTTTTATTTTTTATTTTGTTTTTAATTTGTAACCTTTGAACTAATTCAGTACATGCCTGTACTCCAAGATTCCCCTTAAAATTGTAGTTTTTATCCCATTTTCTCAAGAACGTAGTTGAGCCTGGATGAGCTCTTTCCATGTATTTTGAATCCCCTGTTAATTCTACTTTTCTACTTTCCCATTTGTTTTTTGTTTTTTTTATTTTTTATTATTTATGTTAGTCACAGAGTGTGATCAGAACCAACAGAGAATTTCTCTCAGGACCGAATTTCACTCCCCGTGCAACAAGCTTCTAGGTCAGACCTATTGTCTGATCCGGTCACACGTTTAGGGTCCTCCCAGGAGCAAAACACGTTTTAGACTCTGGGTTCCTTTCACCTAAAGCCAAATGAGATGAAATCTTGTTCTACTTCAACAAGCAGCCTTGTGTTAACACCGCAAGGTTTCCAGCTGCCCACTGTTTCGAACAAGTTCACTCCTTTCACACATGCACACACATTCACACCAAAAAAAACTTTTTATTTTTATTTATTTTTAAATTTTAATAGGCCTTTTAGGGACTTGAACCCTCTTACGCGTTTTAGGCTGCAGGACTCGAACCTACACCTTTATACAGAATTCTGGACTTTTCCGGGACTTCAAACCCACACGTGTTTCAGGCAACAGGACTTGAACCTGTCCCTCAGAATTCTGGGCCACTTCGGGGACTTGAACCCCTGAAAAAGCGCTTTACTTGCCTTGTTGTTGTGGTCTGACTGGTTCACGGATAACGTCAATCCGGACCCAGGGATCAGACCAGTTGATTGGCCGGCGTAGAATTCACTACGACGGACTTTCCTCCGGAGACCTAGTCTCACTGGCTGTGCACAGACTTCAATCGGTGTGGTCCTCCCCCCAAGGACGCAGATATGTTGTCATCCGGCTCGAATGGACCAAAGAATGTCAGATAAATGCATCTAGACATTAAAGAAAAACACAATTATAAACAACAAACCACAACAAGAATCAAGTTTCTCATGCACAAGGGAGAGGAGCCAGTGTGACAGCAGACAAACAACACGCTGCTCTTCTCAAAGGTCTGCCTCTCCCTGTGCACCTTTTATTAAGAACACAAGAAGGAGGTAACAGTTTCAGGACAAAGAGAAAAGTTCATTAAGGGGTGTCGTCAAATGACCCTTTTGGTTGGATTCTAAGTTCAAACAGTATCCCTTATCAGCTCAGGACAGTGTGTCGTAAAACCCCCTCTCTTCCTTGCTGGGGATGAGAAGCAGATGAACAAACACACAACTGTTTTCAGAAGAGGTAAAAAGGTCAATCTGAGTTAACATACATTTAACCAAATACATTTAAACAATGATAATAATAAAACAAATTCCTTCACAGATTGACATCATGGTGCCAGGACAACGGTCTCTCTCTGAATGTGAGCAAAACTAAAGAACTGATTGTGGACTTCAGGAAGAGACAACAGCAGCCCTACACTCCTTATGATCAGAGGGACCCCTGTGGAGAGGGTGAGCAGCTTCAAGTACCTGGGTGTAAACATCTCGGAGGACCTGACTTGGACTACTCACATTCAAACACAGGTTAATAAAGCAAGGCAAAGACTGTACCATCTGCGACAGCTGAGGAAATTCAGGGTCTCACCAGCAATCCTGAAAACCTTCTACTCCGGTACCATAGAAAGTGTACTGACTCAGTGTATCACAGTGTAGTATGGGAACAGCTCAAGCCAAGACTGCAAAGCCCTGCAGAGAGTTGTGCGCGTAGCTGAGCGCATTTCAGGGTCTGCTCTCCCCTCTCTGCAGGACACCTACCTCAAACGCTGCAGAAGTAGAGCCGCAAAGATCATCAAAGACTCCACCCACCCCAGTAATCATATTTTCACTTTGCTGCCATCTGGTAAGCGCTACCGTAGCCTGATGGCAAAGACCGAGAGACTCAGGAGGAGTTTCTACCCCCAGGCCATCAGGCTCTTAAACGTTAACTATAAACGTGTATCTTAATTATTTAAGTCTACAGTCCACATTCATGCACACTTTTGCATTCTATATTTAATTCTACAATACACATTCTTTTCTTATTTCATCTTTACATAGTTTCACTTATGTATATTATGTATATTTTACAGAAATTTATTATGTACATTTCCTGTACTGTTTTCTTTAATTATTGCACTGTCCACGGAGCGGACCTGGGTTACATTTCACTACTGGTTGTATTTGCTAAATATAACTTTGTATGTGACAAATAAAAGAATCTTGAATCTTGAATCTTGAAACATGTCAACATGTACAAAAAAAAGATAGTGTTCACACCAAGGTTATTATAGTTAACGAAAACGAACGAAAAAACTAAAACTAAAACTGAAAAAACATTTTCGTTAACTGAAATAAAAATAAAAACGAGAGTTTTTAGAAAAACGAAAACTAACTAAAACTGTTTGTTATGTGTATAAAACGAACTGAAACTAACTAATATTAACCCCAAAAAATACTTCGTTTTCGTCTTTGTTAATACATAAGTCTTTTGGGTTGAAATAAAGTCTATTTACTTCACGCTGCTAGTTTTACTGTGTATCTGAACCTTACGGCATCACGTAGTCTGTGACGTCACATGATGTCTGTCAGACACTGCCGGCTGGCGTGATCATAGACATTTACCTGAGCGTGATGGCTGCATTAAAAGTTGGGAGAAAGCGGGAGAGTCCTATTTGGGACTTTTTTGACTATAACAGCGTCAAAAACAAAAGTAAGTGCCTTGTAATCGAAGCAGGAGACAACATTTGTGGAACGCTCCTCAAAGGGAAAAACCCAACAAATCTAAAAGTACATTTAAAAAGCGCACACAAAAACGCCAATCAACAATTCCTAGACAAGCTAGCTTGTCGCCCGCCCTCCCCCGAAAAAGAAGCGAGAGCAGGTAACGTTAACACGGGAAAGAAACCTAATACGGCATCCATGATAATGGACTGTTTTTACCGCCGACCAAATAGCTGCTGGCTAGTAAATACGCATGAACATCAAAAACGAGAAGATGCTTTGGTAAACGTGTTTATTGAGGCTGGAATGTCTACACGACTGTGTGAGTCAAATGCCTTCAAAAAGTTCTGCACTTCACTCGAACCAAAATTCAAAACACCCGGAGCTCCATGAGTCAATAATCTAATCGGAGCTAAAATGGATAAGGCTAAGCAGAAATTGAAAGATATCATAAAAGAG
>CM074505.1:16622746-16744580 GCA_037389245.1 Oryzias sinensis | reverse complement strand
TATATATATATATATATATATATATGGGGGGTGCGTGTGTAAATAGCTCATACATATAAGTTGAATGACAGTTCTTCCACTTTGCTTCTACTTTATAAACAAGTCCCTCTTGTTGTTACCGCAATGTATGTAAAAAAGCGGCACCCCGTTTCTGAGAGAGAGCTCACCTGACCGCCGTTAGAGGACAGGGGGCTGGCTTGACCCCAGTGAGTCCGCCCCCGGGACCAGAAGAAGACGCTGTGCGGGGAGGTCCGGTCGCTGTCGGTCCCTCAGAAATCCTCTGATCTTCCTTCTGCAGCCACGTAAGATTTTGAACCCCCCTCCGCCACACGGTTGGGCTGTCCCGTGCACGCGCGTTAGTGTCGAAGCTTAGGGTCGAAAGGCTGTCATCAGATCTGGCAACCCGCATCAGATGGCTGCAGGTAACCGCAGGAGTTTCCTGTTTCTTGCTTTAATCAGCTCCAGTTCCAGCTGGAAACTTCCAGTGGTTTGATCTTCAGTCCGTCTCAAACTAGAACTTTTCTGTTTGAAAAGACTTTTACAAATCTACAGGAGCTGGTGCACCTTCTGGGTTTAGAGATTGGACTGACCAGGTTTGGCCTCCCAGATGAGTCAGCAGTAAATCTCTGAGTTGTTCATTAATCTTTGACTAATGAACAACTCAGCTTAATGATTAATTCGAACGGTTCGTGACGGGGCAGGGGTGCGGCCCAAAAGCGGTCACTGCATGTTTGTGGAGATCCTGGTGCTCCATCACTTGTAGACGACCTGATTCTGGGTCAGGGTTTGGTGTGTAGCGGAGCAGCTCCCTCACTGCGATCTATTGAAAGTCATCCCGTGCAGGCCGGGCCTTGGGCAAACCTCTCCTGTAGCCCTTTGGGATTCGGGGGAACAGAGGGGCCCTGTGGAGGAAACCGTCTGGGGGGAGGATCCATAGTGGTCCCCCAGGAAGCCTCTGTGCAGCGTCAGTGGGCTGTGGTACCAGCGTCACGAAAAATCTCAGGGATACTTGAGAAAATGTCAAAGATTAGTCATTGAGCTCTTCATGAAAGCTGATAGCAGACAGAGGAGGAGGAGCAGAAACGAAGACAAAAGCCTTTTTCATGAGTCTATCTGTCCAACAGGTTAGGATGGACAACAAACACCCCACTGTGAAGCTGTCCGTCCATCCGTCTAGAGCGCTGATGGACGAGGCTTTTGTCATCCTGGTCCAGAACGTCCCTCCTGGTTCTCAAGTGACCCTCCACGCCCTGCACCGCTGTGAAGATGGGCACCGGTGGGAAGCCTGTGCTCACTATGTGGCCGATTCTTCTGGGAACATAAACGGTACGCCGATGAAACTCTGGCTTTAGAAACGTCTACTGCGTGTCAAACTGAAGCTACTGCTTCACAGCTGCAGACGACTGCAGCGTAGGAGGATCGTATTTTGGGGTGGAACCCATGGGTCTACTTTGGAGCCTCAAGCCAGTTCCAGGCAGCAAGCCTGGTCTCAGGTGGGTCCGCTGTGCATGTGATCCCACTCATTCCAACATGCATCCAGTGTCTGACCTGACAGCATCTTTGGGCCTCAGGATGAGAAAGAAGAACGTTCAGACCCCCATGGTGGTCACCATCTCAGTGTTCAAGGGTCATCACACAGAGGCCTTCATGGACCAGGTGCCACTGGCCAGTTGGGTAGTGGAGCGCTGGTACATGGCACCTGGTGTTCGCAGGATCCCCATCACAGAGCAGCAGCTGACTGGAACCCTCTTCTTACCACCAGGTACCTTCAGGGAAACCACTGGGACCAGTAGAGCCGCTCTAGGCTCAGAAGGTTTTTTTTGTCGTAGATTGGTCGCACTTTGAACCCATGTTTCCACTAAAATGGCGTTTACTTCTGCAGCACTTGACTGCCTTGCTTGAAGGCCCGAAGCGCCTAACTATCCCATCACACATTCCCACATCTGCTGTCAAACACAGGCACCAACCTAGATCTACCAGGAGCAACGTGTGTGTGTGTGGGGGGGGGGGCAGTGTCCTGCTCAAGGACACTTCAGCACATGGGCAGGAGGGGTGGGAACTGAACCTGCGATCATTCGATCAGAGGTCGAACGCCCTACCTCTGCACCACAGCCGCCCTAAGGTTGAACCACAGAGATACATTGACACAGCAGTCCAATGATGTTTGGACAATTCCAAAGTAATGCTTTCTAGAATCTGTTCATTCTTAACTTTGGGATTTTGTCATTTTAATGACAGACATAACTAAAACGACGTTTATCTTTAAATGTTTCAGAAAACTCAAAGCAAAGAGAGTAACACACTGCAGCTTCCCTCTGGACAGATGGATTTGATATGATTTACTTCAAGCAATAAAAAAGCGAGACAGAAGAACAAACAGTAGAAATATACATCTCTACACAGAAATCTATCAAACCTTAGATTATTAATCATGAACTGATTGGAAAATAGGAATGCATACGCATGTGTCCACATACAGATGTCCTAATGGAGCCGTTAGCCCTGGTCTTCACAGAACCAGACACAGTGGAACCATCCATAAAGTTTGTCCAAAGGGAGGAATAGCTTTGATAAACCAAGCCCTGTTGTGCTTTATTTTATCTTAAATTATCTTTATCCGGTTCTTAACGGCTAATCAGTTATTGATACTTTACCAACACAGATTTAGGTCAATAAAAATTCATACATATCAACCAATGGGATGACAAAAATGAAATCTATATGAATGACAGAAACATACGTTATTGTAAAACTCAGCATAACCTTTCCAGAAATAAGGACATATTGTTTGTCATTTGAAAAAATATTGCAATTTTCAAGAAATTATCACTGATCACATGATTAATAATCATCAGGAATCAATAATAGAAATCACACATCAGAAAACAAAGGAGTGCTTATTGTTATTATTAATGGAAAATCAAATTCCTTTATTAATCTTTAAGAATTGATTTATTGTAATTATTCTTATATGGTCACATCAATGTCCTTTTCACAGCTGAACCCCGTTGGAGCTTTAGTTATGGCCTTAAACCATAAAGCACAGAAAATAGAGATGAAACAAAACAGGCAGGAAGAGATTCTGACAGCAAACAGGAAACAACAAGAAGCTGAAAACAGCGACGGCGTGAAGCCGGAACCGTCACGCCAGATTCTAAACCGGCGGGTGTCGGTTGACCTGCAGGTTTTCTCAAAACGCCACTAAACGGCAGAAACATCACATCAATGATGTAAACGGCCCACAGAAGTGACCCGTAGGCGCCATGGCAGGGTTTTCAATGTAATACTGTGGAAGAAAAGGCTGCCTTGTTGTTTTGGACCTCCCAAAGGACCTGGACCTTTCCCTGGACTGCTGGATCTGTGGGGGGGTGGAGGACAGTTGATGGAGTACCGATCAGCTCTATTGGCTTCCCACGGAATCGCCTCACTAGCCCTGGATTACTTGACCAGTAAAATCACCACCGAGACGGGGAAGATGGTGGACAACCAGTATTTTGAGGTCAGAATCTTCCTTTTCTGCTCAGTGTTGCAGAAACACGGCAGAGTGTCTGTTCACTGATGAAGCTTCAACGGAGTTCTGTTCAGTACATTTGAGTCCAGGTAGATCCAGAAAGTTGTGTCTGACCAAAAGTGGATGCCTAATCCTAATCTACCATGGCGTTCGTCCTGGAGGATCATAGCCCTGAGTAACAGGAAGCAGGATTAGCAAGGGTGGAAGAAATCCAAAAAGAAGAAGAGGAGGGTGTATTTATGAACAGAGAAGAGGAAGGGTTTAGGTCTAAGACTGAAGTTTTATAGGATGCAGAGAAGAAAGGTGGAGAGATCAGAAGGATGTTGTCTGAGGGTATGACTTTGTGTTGGTGTAAAGAACAGGAAGGATTCTGCGGTGCTGAGTAGGTCTGGTAAACCAGAGGGACTGACCAAAGCCTAACGTTCCTGTTTCTGTCCAGACAGCTTACAGAGTCCTGCAGCAGCATCCTCAGGTTTTGGGGAGCAGGATCGCCATGCTGGGTCTGTCCCTCGGCACCGTTTTCACCTTGAAGATGGCCGTCTACTCCCCAGTTGTAAAGGCAAGGCACCTCCAAAAACCTCTTTCCTCATATATGAGCTGGACTTGAGCGCTCTCTCTGGCTTCTAGTTTACCGCTGTTGTTTGACATTCCTGTAAGACGAAGGCTTTGTGTTGACCGTCCCAGCACTGAGATGGAGACTGCTGCTGATCCAGAGCAGCTGCAGATCACATGTGGACAGAACCGTCATCCATCTAAACCGTTAGAGCCGGATGTGAGCGCCAAAAGAACAAATCCATTTCCAAGTTCATCATTTGATTGTTTTGAATTTTTCCATAAAGCCCATCTTTGGCTACAGGGAACTGTTTTCACATAACTTCAGATCCATAAACTGAACAAAGGAGGAAATTTCAGGAATAAATCTCAGATTTTTGAATCTAATTTAAAGCAGTTTTTACCAGTATAAGCTACAAGAATTACTGAAAAGTAAATTTGGGTTTTGGAGATGATAAATCAATATATACATTTTTAAGGCGATAAATCAATGTTTTTTTTGAACCCAGACCCAACTCTAGTGGTTTTCACCGCAGCTCATGAATAGCTACTGCTGTTCTACAGGTAACCCCACCTTAACCCCTAATTGCCTGGACTCTACCAATCCATCCATCCATCCATCTTCCTTGCTTATCCTGGACCAGGTCGTGGGGGCAGCAGTCTAAGCAAAGATGCCCCGGCCGCTTCCTCCAGCTCCTCTGGGGGGAACCCTGAGGTGTTCCCAGGCCAGCCCAGAGAAATTGTCATCTCTAGCCTGAAGTTTTTCTGCTTCATAAAATCTGTTTAGCTCCTGAATGTGTTGGAGTGCTAAAGGCCAGTTTGTCCCCCCAGCTCAGATGTGCCGTATGCATCAGCGGCAGCCACATTCAGCCGGTCAGTGGGGGCCCTCAGCAGATGATGGATTTGTTCTCCAGGTAAGCTCAGCTGCTTCAGCTTCTCTGCAGTCTCTGAACACACTGCTGTGACAGAGAGGGGGGGTGTGATGTGTTTGTCTTACAGAAATTTTGAGAAGATTTCTTTCAGTGAGCAGGATGAGGTGATTTGGAGGGGCTTGCTACTGCCAATCCCTTCTGACCCCTCTCTGAAAGTGGATGTGAGTACAGGGCGCCAGCCTTCGCTTTGCTTTTCTCAGGTCTCAAAAACAACAATGGTGGCAGCTCCAAACCTAAAACATACATGTCCCACCTATGAAGCATGGAGGTGGGAGTGTAATGGTTTACATGTGTGGTGGACATGCCCTCTGTCTCAGCAGGTGGGGCGTCTTCAGTGTCCACTGCTGCTGGTGGTGGGGGAGGATGATCAGAACTGGTGTAGCCATGAGTCTGCCACTGATGTGAGTCCATCAACAGACCGTTTTTGAACCAGATGATAGTCCAAAGGTGAAGGCAATGAGGTCCGCATGGCCCAGAAAGAAAGAGGTGAACAAAAGTTCCACAAGTCCACAACGCTGGACCCGCACAGCTTCTTCATAGTAGATCACACCTGATCCAGGTAACACCTGGAGCCAAGATGCTCCTTTTAGATAACACAGATTACCTCCTTTCAACGGATCCAACTGGTTTTCTCATGGAAGCTTTGATTTCCTATCAGGAAGATAAATCAGGCTTTGAACATGGGCCAAAAGATGATCAGAGTGGAACTTTAATGTCCTCATCTAGACGGCCCTGATTCAAATCCAGACTTGGAGCTTTTTGTGTAGAGTTTGCATGTTCTCGTGCACGTGTGGGTTAAGAAGATGGATGATGGAGGGATGGATGGATGGATGGATGATGGATGGATGATGGATGGATGGATGGATGGATGGATGGATGATGGATGCATGGATGGATGGATGGATGGATGGATGGATGGATGATGGATGCATGGATGGATAGATGGATGGATAGATGCATGGATGGATGGATAATGGATGATGGATGGATGGATGATGGAGGGATGGATGGATGATGGAGGGATGGAGGGATGGATGGATGGATGGATGGATGGATGGATGGATGGATGGATGGAGGGAGGGAGGGAGGGATGGATGCATGGATGGATAGATGGATGGATAGATGCATGGATGGATGATGGATGGATGATGCATGGATGGATGGATAATGGATGATGGATGGATGGATGGATGGACAGATGGATGATGGAGGGATGGATGGATGCATGGATGATGGAGGGATGGATGGATGGACAGATGGATGATGGAGGGATGGATGGATGGATGGATGGATGGATGGATGGATAGATGGATGGAAAGATGCATGGATGGATGATGGATGGATGATGCATGGATGGATGGATGGATGGATGGATGGATGGATGGATGGATGATGGATGGATGGATGATGGAGGGATGGATGATGGAGGGATGGATGGATGATGGAGGGATGGAGGGATGGATGGATGATGGATGGATGGATGTCTGTAGACCACCAAATCCTTTTTCCTGTTGAAGAGTTTTCTGAGTTTTTATCACGTCTACATTCTGAATGTGACAGTTTTAATAACTTGTTATTTCGGTTGGTAAACATACTAAAGTTTATGCAAATGAGTTTTTAAAACTTTTATGGGGAAAATTTCAAACATGCTTCATAATGCGAGCCATCTGGACTTGATCATGACTTTTGTGTCTTTTCCTCAGTCTGAGCCAACAGGAAGCCCCAGTGAAAAGTGTGAGGAAGCGGCAGATTGATCAATATTTTACAGCAAACTGCTGCTCATATTTGACCTGCATCATATGATCTCATTATTGATGATGACTGAAGCTATGCGCTACGGAGACATGAAAGGATCACAGCCAGGAAAATGAAGGAGAGGGGGTGGGGAACATCTAAAACTTCACTTCTCTAACCTATTCATACACAACAGAAATGATCCCAAATGTCTTTTTAAAAAGACATTTTAGCTGATACTGATTTTAGGAGATTATGGGCTGCACAGTGGTACAGTGGTTAGCACTCTTGCCTCACAGCAAGAAGGCCCCCGGTTCAAGTCCCAGCTGGGGGACGTGAAAAACACAACATCAACAGAGGACCTTTCTGTGTGGAGTTAGCATGTTTTCCCCGTGTATGCGTGGGTTTTCTCCGGGGTCTCCGGCTTCCTCCCACCGTCCAAAAACATGCTTCATGGGTTGATTGGTTAATCTAAATTGTCCATAGGTGTGAGCGTGAGAGTGAATGGATGTGTGATTGAGGATATTCTACCCTGAGACAGACTGGCAACCTGTCCAGGGCGTCCCCTGCCTACGCCCAAGTGGCCGGGATAGGCTCCAGCAACCCCGTGACCCCGAAAGGGAAAAACGGTTAAGAAGATGAATGAATGAAATGATTTTAGGAGTGCCACCTTCACAGACCACTTCAGGAGTGAAATCATGATCAGAGTCTTTTTTACCAGAGGAATCACTACTTTCAGGTCCAAAGCACTTTACAGGAACAGGTCCCACCGAGCCACGCCCACAAACACTCACACAGCGATCGACGGCACACAATGCAAACGACCACAGACATTCAGCCGTTACCTGCTGATGCCCCGCCAGCGTCTGCTCCAGTGTTCAGCTGTCACCTTCTTGTTTCAAGATGAAGCAGATGATGGAGAGAGCCGGGAACGACCAGCTGCTGACTCTCCTGTCCTACCCAGAGACGGGTCATCTGATAGAGCCACCATACACACCCCACACCCCATCCAGCATGTTCAGAGGAGCTGGGGTGGGCCAGAAGAGTGAGTCCAGATCAGAACCGCTTGTCTGTTCTCTGGTTCAGTCCGAACTCTGAAAGGGTTGGGAGGTTTTATGTTGTTTCTGAACCGCTTACAGATGAATTTGACCTGATTTTATTATCTGAGAGGGTGGGCGGTCCAACCTGGCTGCTTCTGAACCCCTTCTGCAACTGCTCTCAAACTGCTTGTGTTGTACACAGTGAGGGTCCTGTGGGGGGGAAAGACGCCAGAACATTCTGCCGCTCAAGAGGACTCCTGGAGGAAGATCGTGACTTTTCTGAGGAGAAATCTCTATGGAGGCTCTGACCCTCATGCAATCCACCTGTCCCACCTGTAAGAGGAACCTGGAGGCCCTGTGGAGCTGCTCCGCCCATGCTGCCTGAGAAGACGGTCTGCTGCGGTTACATGTGTGATCCATAGATGAAATGGAAAATCTAGACTCAAACTTTTAGGAGTTCTTGTATTTCTTCCTTGTGTCTTATGATTTGAAAAGAAAAAAACGAATAAAGTAGAAATGTGGCATTACCTGTGATGCTAGTATGACTAGTCGCTGAAGACACCGTTTGCTGCAGAAGAAGCTGAAGCAATAAGTCTAAACTGATAAAGTAATTGCCTTAAGGACCAATCTAATGCCACGATATTGTTTCTAACTTAAGAAACGCCGGTATTAACTAAACCAACTAGCCTAATGCAAATACGATAGCCAAATGCCAAAATAGCATAAAAACTGTAATATCTAAATTGGCAACAACAGCCATCATATTTCTAAAATATTAGCTAAACTCCAAATTAGCTGCCAGAGCGGCTGTTATAAGGCAGCATTTTTTTAAGCGAATGCAGACAAATAGAAGAAATCTACATTAGCTCTAAGAGCAATAAAACATGGAACCTGGTGAAAATGTCTCTGGAGTTGGAAAGTTGCTCCTTCAAAGAGACTGGGACTCATGCTCCTCATAGGTCCCAGTCTTGAGATTCTCCGTACAATCCCTATCATTTTTGTTTGCCCGAGGAAAAACAAAAGAGCAGGAAGGGGGACTTCACCAGAGAGGGGTGCCTCCCGACCACGCCACTCCGCACATCCATCCTGCTTCCCGTTTTTGCAGACTACGCCCCCTGTGGTGTGTTGCTCTCCTCCAGGCTGCGTGGAATTTTGCGATGCAGCGGCGGTCGTGTCCTCTGTGGACATCTCATCCCAAGGGTCGTCATTTCGGCTGGCTCAGGGCGGGTTCCCTGGTGGCACGGCGGGGTGTGCTCGCCCCGTGGTAAGTGGCACAGATTAAGGAGGTGGATCACACTGTACCGACAGAGGATTTAAGCCTCCGGTCATCTTAGATGACCCCCCCTTTCATTGAGGTGTTCTCCCTACCATGACAAAGGTGGATAAAGGTGGAAAGATTTCATGTAATCCATGGACACCAGTGAAGATCACAAATCATTGAAGAAAAAAGGTTCAGAGCACTGTCTAGTGGGTCTAGATGACCCACCTCCCAATGTTAAAGTGCCAAGGATAGCACAAGGGTTACATATGCAGTTGTTAAACCTCTTCTGAAAAAGCCCAGTTTGGATCCTAGCATCTTGGCCAACTATAGACCGATATCAAACCTGCCCTTTATTTCTAAAATCCTAGAAAGAGTTGTAGTTAAGCAGCTTTACTGCCACCTACAGGACAACAGCCACTTTGAAGACTTTCAGTCGTGGTTTAGACCCCCCCACAGTACGGAAACTGCACTAGTTAGAGTCTCTAATGACTTGTTATTGGCCTCAGAAAAGGGACTACTTTCTATTCTGGTCCTGTTGGACCTCAGTGCAGCCTTTGACACTATCGACCACAGTATTTTACTCCATAGACTAGAGCAGGACATAGGGATCAGAGGATCTGCTCTCCAGTGGTTTAAATCCTATCTGTCCCATAGGTATCAGTTCGTTAATGTAAATGGACATTCCTCTCAGTGCACTCCAGTCAACTATGGAGTCCCACAGGGCTCAGTCTTGGGACCGATCCTGTTTACGCTTTATATGCTACCCCTAGGAAACATAATCAGGAAACACAGCATTAATTTTCATTGCTATGCCGATGATACGCAGTTGTATTTATCCATGAAGCCTGACCAGAATGACCAGATGGAGAAACTGAACGCCTGCATCAGTGACATCAAGACCTGGATGACAATTAATGACCTCCTCTTGAACCCAGAAAAAACTGAGGTCATTATACTTGGACCTAAAAACCTCAGAGATGCTCTGTCTGCTCAGATAGTCTCCCTGGATGGCATAAGTATAGCCCCCAATTCCACAGTTAGAAACCTTGGGGTTTTATTTGACCAGGATTTATCATTTAAGGCTCACATATCTCAGGCGTGTAGAACTGCCTTTTTCCATCCACAAAAACATTTTCAAATAGCCCCCCTGTTGCTTCAGATGGCACAGTCAAGCATGCAATCTGCTGGGGGTCTAGTACTTGTGGGAGGGCTGCTGGCATTCTTGATCATTATTTTTCATTTAGTTCTCCATGCCTCTGTTTGTTGAAGTGCGATTCATACTGTCCCCTCCTGGGGAGTGGAAGTGCTTCCAGATTCTCTGGCTGGCCTCTGCTCCCGCTCCTACACCTGGCTGTGGTTCCTGTCTCTGGCTCGTCTGGAACCCCCGACTGTCCCCCCAACTCCATCTGGTTGAAGCTCGTCTGCTGGACTTTATATATGTAGTTGTAGATTTAGATAAGTTAATTCTTCTCTAAGAGTTCTGGTAAATCGCCTGTCCGTCCTGGGGGAGGATCCCTCCTTCATGTGGACACCCCTGAGGTTTCTTCGTTTTTTCCGGAATCCGGTTTTTTTGGGAGTTTTTCCTCACTGAGAAGGGGGGTCTAAGGGCAGGGATGCCAGTATAGCTTAGTCAGTTTAGTTCAAGATTTAGTAATATCCTATTGAATTCTATGGATTTATAATCCTTTTTGATTGTATTTTTACCTTACAATTACCAGTTCGAAGCCCATTGAGACGACTGTTGTGAATTTGGACTACATAAATAAAACTGAATTGAATTGGTATTTGCATACAGACCAGCTTTTCAAAGCCCGTCATGACTGCTGGAGTGAGAGCCACTAGTCACTGAGGCCGGACATGTGAGGCTTCTTGGACAGAGGAACCACGGTGGAGGACCCCAGGCAAAGTGGGGCTATTGAAGATCCTTGTGAGAACTGCAGTCAGCTGGTCTACACAAACCCTCAGGACTCGGCTCAGTTCACCATCAGGACCGGCGGCCTTCCTCAGGTTGACCGCACACAGGATGCGGCTCACCTCCTCCAGGACCAAGGCATTGGTGTTGTGGGCTGTGTGGTGGAACTGGGTGTCTATGGTGTTGTGACAGTAACCCTGGTCCTATCCTAGGCACTTTAGCATTGGGAGTTGGGTCATCTAGACCCACTAGACCAGGGGTCGGCAACCCATGGCTCCGGAGCCACATGTGGCTCTTTCATCCATCTGTTGTGGCTCCCTGTGACTTTGGAAAATAATGAGTATTTTATAATAATTACATTTTATTTTAGTTTGTTTATTTTTCATGGCATTTCAAAGGTGCTGATGGCCCCGCACGAAGCGTGAGCCACGTAAAAAATAGTATTTATCGGGCGAGACCTGCAGAGCTGATAGCAGGAGGAGACACACGGGGCGGCTTCAATAAACACTCCCATCTTCTGCCGGGAACTTGACGTACCGCGGGGCAGAGACTGATGACAGACTGAGAGTTCAGCCAGCGTTGCCAGATAGAGTCACAGTTTTCCAGCCGAAAAGTCATCTGAAAACCGCCAGACCCAGCCAAAAACCGCCCAACACAACTTTTGTTGATGTTTTTGTTTCATACTGGACTGATAAAATAAAAGATTTTTCTAAATAAAAGATAGTTCAGAATAATAATAAAATGTGTACACTATTGAATATTTCTTCAGCGGGCCGCCTTCTTCCATTCATTTGCTTAACCCGCTCTATCCCCGCTATAACCTGCATCCGGCTCTTTCATCCATGTGCGGCGCTGGAGCGCCCCGACTACCGTATTTAGGGCTCTCTGTGTCGGACACACTGAGGAGGGCGGAGTAAACAACTCTCAGCTGCAGAGGATGTGAACAGGTGAACAGGTAGAGAGGAAAAGCAGGTAAACAGGCGGAGGAGGGGCTTTGGCTTCAAACTCTGTCAGAGATGCAAACACGGGCGTCAGACGCAGCTTTCCCTGCGGGAGTTGAAGCAGAGACTTTCCCTGGGATGATTTTATGAACTCAAACATGGAAACATGATTACCAAGTAGAACTCTTCACAATAATAAACCTGATCTCTCCACATTCTCAGTGTCTACCATGCATTGATGAACACATCGCTCCATGCAGCGATCAGACCAGAACCAGTAGCTCCGCCCACATGCAGCCGCGGTATCATCCTTTAAAGAACATAATGTGCATTTGCAGCGACGTATGCTTCAGACGATGTCCGATTGGCCAATCTATATGTCAATCAAGTCCCATACAGTGAGGATTTTGATTGGCTGGTGGATTTTAAAGAAGTACTTTTTTTTTTTAAATCTTTTCTGGCCCGCGATCTACACTCATGTCATAAAGATCGATGTAGTGAGCACCTTTGAATAATATATACATGCATAATATATATAATGATGTCAAAACGGGTTGTGACTCCAGGTGCTTTCTTTTTTATTAGGGGTGAATAAAAAAGGTTGCCGACCCCTGACCTAGACAGAGCTCTGAAGCTTTTATCTTCAATGATTTGTGATCTTCACTGGTGTCCATGGATTCCATAAAATCTTTCCACCTTTATCCACCTTTGTCATGGTGGGGGGAACACCTCAATGGAAGGGGGGGGTCATCTAGGATAACACAAGGGTTACTCCTTTGAAATACCTTAGGGGCCCAAACATCTTGGATCAATTCAGCAGACGAGATCAAATCAAAGGTACCAAAAACAAAAAGCCTTTTTCATGAGTTCTCCTGTTACTTTTCCAACACCATGCTGGACGTTTCCCTTAAGGACTAGCCTGACGTGTCTTCTTCCAAAGGAAGGTAGGGGGCGCTGCTGTGGCAGCAAACGGCTGAAAAAAGCCTTTAACCAGAAATCCTGCTTCAGGTAAACAAACTGCTGGTTTTCCAAAACTGTTTTATGTGAGAAAGTTTGTTTTTTATCAGAGGTTGAAAAAAGCACAAAAATGTTTCAAACATTAGACACAGATTATTCATAAAAGGCAAAAATGGAGGAACAGGTGATGACATCCACTCTGAGTTGTTCACAGCTACAATGTTATCTTTAATAAATATCACTTTGTTTAACAGCATCACCTGCGTATTTCTGTGGGTTAGTCCCCCCCCGTCCCAGGGGGGCTGTCCCAGGAGAGGATCTGCTCTTCCAGGTCTTGGTAAACCTCCCTGTGGAGCAGCTCCGTGTCGGTGCAGAAGGCAGTAAGCGTCATGGACTGTCTGCTGCTCTGATTGGCTCAGTCTGTTCCCCAAGCACCGCCCCTTTTTGACGTTTCCGTGCGTGTTTGTATTTGTCCACATAAGCTTTGACCAGGTTTCCCACCTTGACCGGGTTGATCTCCCCACTCCTGCTGTGACACACCTGCTGGAAGAACGGAGGCATCAGCATCACGACGCCTCCTGACCAATGACCGCTCGGCTGCAACCTGCCTTCTGGACGGCTTTGCGCAGAATCTCCTTGTACTCGTCTTTGTTGACGTCCCTCCTCTGGTAGAAAGGCTTCATGGCCAGCTTGACTTCTTCTACGGCTCTCTCCTGCATGTGCAGCTTCTGTAAATACTAGAACATGTGACTCCCTCACAGGAGGACCGTTCCATCACAGACGGTGACGTCTGCTTCATCTGGTATTTACTTTGTCTTTGCTCCACAAACTGGACGCTCCTTGCTGGGTTGGTGGATCTGTAGAATGAGGAGTAGAGGTGGAACCAACAACCTCCTTCTTGGGAGAGTCCGTAACAGCCCCTTTGGTCTCCTGTGCAAGAGTAAGACGACTGCAGATGAACCAGGGGTCCCCCCATGACCGACCCCACACCACAGCAGCCCAGCAGTGTGTCAGGTCCAGGCTTTGAACCCAGTCAGGGGGTTTTCTGTGGCGTTCATGCCCCCGTTGCTGCAGTGGGGGTAAATGTCCCTGGAACTGGGTTCTTTCTGAGTGGAGTTGGCGTGTTCTCCTGGTTCATGCGTGGGTTTCCTCAGCCAGGAAGATGAAGAAACATGTTTATGGTTCATTGCTAATTCTAACTTGCCTCCAGGTGTGTGTGTGTGAGAGTGTGTGAAGCAGTTCAGGGAGAACCCCCCCTTTACCCACGGTAGCTGGGATAGGCTCCAGCAGCCCCATGTCCCAGAAAGCCATGGGGCAGGTTTTCGAGGATAGCAGTCCAGAAGCCTGCCCCCTGCCTGCTATTGCTGACACTACAGTGGTGTTCCTTCTTACCTGAGCCGAGGTCTGGGACATCCCGGAGGACCTGCGAACTCCTTCCTGCTTCAGTTTCCGTTTATAAAGCGCCAGCTCTGCAGAAAGAAAAGCTAAACATGTTTGACATGAAAGCAGGCGACAAATGAACAGATCAGACACTTACTACTGGCAGATTTCCCCGGCTGAGGCCCGTCGGGCTCCTGGATGTTCCAGGTAACCCGTTTCACTTGAGTCTTAGTCTTTGGTGCTGCAGCAGCAGAGACCTGCCCCCCTTCATCCCTGAAAGAATCGGCTTCTTCCTCTTCCTGCTTCACCCCCTCCACATGGTCAGGTTTCTCAAAATCAGGACAGTCCAGCATCACATCCACATCCAGGTCAGAGTCAGGAACATCAGGAACCTCCTGCTTTCCAGGCTGAGGTCCAGTTGCTCCAGGCAGCAGATCAGGCAGTGAGGCGGCAGGAGGTGTGGGGCACAACTTTGGGGAACTTTGATCAGATTTGATCCCAAGAGTCTCAGACGACTCCGCCGGGTCCTTCTGGATATTTGCCTCATTTCTGTTAAACACAGAGGAAGAGGTCCAGACCTGTTCCCTCTTGGTGGGATCATTCAAACGCAGCTTTTCCTTTTGGAAGTTGTTTTCAGGCTTGGTGTCTTTACTAATATCTTCCATGGTGTCCTCCCCACCAGAGTCTCTGCAATTGTTTTTGAGGGGACAGGAAGGTGAGGGATTCTGATGGTAGTCCTGAAGCTGGACGTCTCTGTGGGAGGGGTCCTTGGCTCGTCTCTGTAGAGACTCTCTGGAGGATGAAGCGCAGTCCTTCTGCGTGCTTTTGTCTTCTGACCTGCGTCTCCTCCCGTCTCCTCCTCGCTCTTTGCAGGACAGGGGGGGGTGTTTTTCTTGGACGTATTCTCTTGGCGTTAGCGGAGATTCACTAGGTTCTGGTTTAGGCCCAGATGAAGACGTTGAGTTGGGCGGTCCGTGTCTTCTGTGGCTTGGCGCTGGCTGGTTCTGGCGGCCGTCGTTTCTGTTGCTGCTCTGGCTTTCGTGGCTTTTTTTTCTGCCGGAGCTGGAGGCCGACCTGATCAGAGACACAAGAACCACTTTAATCCACGATGAAGACCAACCTTCTGATGAGTCCAGGAGGATTCAGTGAGGAAACTGGAACAACGCTGAGGAGCATCGCTTCATTGTTGGGGGACTCTGTCCCGTTTGGTCAAACCGAGAAGGAAAATGATCCTGAAGATCACATTAAATAAAAAAACATCATCAGCCCAAGTAAAAGAGCAAACTTACCGCGATGGACTGTTTCTCTGCGAGTCTTTGGACAGAGAACCAAACTGCCGTCTCTTCTGTGGAGTCTGATCTGGTGGGCTGTCTGCTGATGAATGCCCCCCCCTGGCCTTGTGGGTGTCTCCATGATCTGTTCTCCTGGCTGATTGGGGCTTTTGGCTCTTGGGGGCCGTGGAAGAAGGTGCAGACCCTCTCCTGGCAGCATCCTGGTAGCTAACGGAACGACTGCTTGGAGGCCCAGAAAGCCCTTTGCTGTTTTCCATCGCCTCATCCAACTTTGCTGAATGTGGTTCTTCTTTCATCTTGGGGGGTTCATCTGAAAAAGGGACTTTGCTCCTCTGGGAACTTCCTGTCTTTTCCTGAACAGCATTGGGGAGGCTTAGCCTCAACTCCTCTCCATCTCCCCAAGAAGGGCCTTCCCTGCTGCAGTCCAGACTTCTGCCCTCAGCTTCATCAGCTGAGCCGCCTGAATCTGACGTGGTGGGATTGCAGGGATCATAGATGTTACTCTCCTGCCCCCTGCTGGTCCGGCTGTGTGACGCCAGCAGCATCCGTTTGTCTCGAATCAAAAGTCTCTTTTTTGCTTGGTCTTCCTTTCGTCTCTGGACATCTTCTAGCTTTTCTCCAGAAGAACATCCCATGTTGAGCTTTCTTGCATGGCAAGAGTTTCCACTGGAGTTGATGCGAAAGCTGACTGCTGATGAAGATGACAGCGATGGGGCCCGCTGTGGCGGGCTGGCAGAAGAGGAGAAGGAGGCGTCTCCTTTAGACCTGTGTCTGTGCGTCCAACCGTCCTTCTGTTGGTCTTCACTTTGGTTCCTTCCTTTGTCTCCTGAAGGGCGGTTCATGCCAGCCCTGAGGACGCCAGCCGGTCCGTCATCAGGTCCTAAGCGGCTCTCACGTTTTATTCTGGGGATTCTGGGTAACTGGCACACATCCACCCACATGGGCTTTACAGCTGCTTTTGTTGCATGGGCCTGTGATGGAGCTGTAAGGCCCACACCGGTGTTCTCAGAGCTTTTTAAAGGTCCTGATTTGATTGGCTGTGGAGGCAGAAAACCTGGAGTTCCTCCAGAAAGTCGATCAGAAGAAGCTGCCGTGAAGGACAGAGCGCTCTGTGAAGCCGTGAAGGAGGGAAGGTTAGTAGATCTGTGGGCCGTAGGGCTGTTTGTAGAGCTACAGAAGCCTTCTGGCAGACGTCCATCATTGTGTACAGATGGCTCTTCTTCTTTGATGAGAGTGCTGGCATCACTCAAGCTTTCCAGCCCACTTGCTGTCACTGCTGATGAAAAACCACACATGAAAGCAAGCTCAACTTTTACATTGGATTACAGAAGTTTAGGATCAACAGCAGAGCCTCCCTTCATCACAACCTAAAAACTAAAGAACAACAAGAAGACCGAGACCATCGACCAATCAATGCCTCCAGAGTAGGGCTGTACGATATGAGGAAAATCTGTGATCTGCCATGTTAGTGATCAATATGGCGATGACTGAATCACTTACAATACATGAACAAATAACCAAACAACCAAAAACATAAATTCCATTTCACTGCAACTGATGAAACCAGTCAACATAAGTTATTCTCCAAATGAGCCTCGTCCACATAGGAGGCGAGTATCTAAGAATAGGCCTCCGTCTGATTGGCCGATGATGTAAAGGCCTCCGTCTGATTAGGAAGTTGCATAAAGGGATTCATTTGATTTGTTAAATACTTCAAGCTGTAGGATTGTTTTAGGAAACCATTTATTGCAGTTTTTGCCGTCGTTTGCGATTTGCGTATTGCAGAGCTCGGTTTTGCGATAAACATAACTTTACGATTTATTGTGCAGGTCTGCTCCAGAGTAAAGATTTTCCCTTTTTTTAATTCTACAATCAAAGATTCAGAAAACGGGAGAATCTCTGTGGATCAGGAGCAACGACAAAAGTCAGAGAAACTTCAGGTCAAAATCCTGTTGTATTTTAAAACCAAGTCATGGGGGGGATTTGAGGAGGGTGGGGGTTGAAGTGGCCCCATGCCTTCGAGACCCCTGAACTACATGATTTCCATATTAGTTTCTGATGCAGCATCAATGAATTCATATCACTGTGTGGAGAAAAATGAACTCTTAAGAACTTGATTGTTCTTCAGCAGAAAACGGCGAGGCTGCACTAAACGCCGCATCACAGAGGCCGGACTAAACCCCAACCCTTTAAACAGATTCCATGCAGAAAACAAATGTGGAGCTCACCTGGCTTTGCGGCTTTGAGAGAACCATCCCGGTTGATGATGACATCAGAACTGTCCATTAGAAGGATGCTCTGTCCCGTCAGGATGCTTCCCAGAAGATCCGGACCTGAAGCCGTTTCCGTCTGAGAAACGTCCGGCCCTCTGCTTCGGCACAGGGAACCACCAAACTTTATTCCATCAGGAGCTTTCTGCTCCCTCTACAGTTGTGGCTCTATAAGATGTAATTCTGACCAAGACTGAGAAAGACTGTCACCTGGGGAGGGGGGCAGGGACAGGACGAGCAACAGGACGATGAGAGCGGAGAGCGGACCGGGACAGGCCCCGCCTCCGGGCCTCCAGTAGCGAGGACACCTGGGCTTGCTGTTGATGGTTCTCCCTGCTCAGGACAACAATGTGAGAAAAGCTTCAGCTTAGAGAAACAAACGTGAAGTAGAACAGTAGAGCGGGTCACGACCCCGCGGCGTGGATCAAAGCCCCGCGGCGTGGATCAAAGCCCCGCGGCGTGGATCAAAGCCCCGCGGCGTGGATCAAAGCCCTGCGGCGGGTCACGACATCAGAGCAGATCACAAACCCAGAGAGGATAACGACCCCGGAGCGGATCATGACCCCATAGTGGATCCCCACCCCATAGCGGATCCCCATCCCATAGCGGATCCCCGCCCCATAGCGGATCACCACCCTATAGCAGATCACCACCCCATAGTGGATCACCAACCCATAGTGGATCACCACCCCATAGTGGATCACCAACCCATAGTGGATCACCAACCCATAGTGGATCACCACCCTATAGCAGATCACCACCCCATAGTGGATCACCACCCCATAGCGGATCACCACCCCATAGTGGATCCCCACCCCATAGTGGATCACCACCCCATAGTGGATCACCACCCCATAGTGGATCACCACCCCATAGTGGATCACCACCCCATAGTGGATCACCACCCCATAGCGGATCACCACCAATAATCATCTGAACACTGAAATCCCGTTGAGGAGAGTGGCCCGTTTCCACTCACTGATCCACAAAGGGGTCCAGGTCGAAGGGATCTCCGTAGATGGACAGAGATGCAGCGCCGATGTCTGCGCGCATGCTGCTCAGAGTGGACTCTGATGGCCGATACACGGTGGGAAGGGAGGAGCTGTTCCTGTCCTTCACCATTCCCAGGTTACTGGCAATCCGGCTTCGAGGATTGGCAGAATTTTTGTGAGTCTGTGAGAAAACGGAGACAACATCACTGATGTGCTGCAGCTGTAGTCCAGGTTTGAAATTCAAACTCACCAGCTTTTTCTTGGATTTTGGTTTTCTTGACCTGCGTTTCCTTCTCTGGACTCCTGTGCTGCTCATTTTTCCTGCTGCCGACGTCTTCCTACGTTTCACCTTTCTGCGTTTCACTGTTTAAAAATCAAAGTCCTAACATGTTGACGTCCAGCTTTCATGGCTGCCTGTGTCCACGTTTGCTGACACTCACACGTCTGTCTGCGTCTGGACGCCACACGAGGAGCCACGTCTCGAACATACACAGCTGTGTTCAGCCCGGCCACCACGGCGTTGATGGTTTCGTCCAACCAAGTGGACTGCATCAGATATGTAGGGGCCAGCTAAGAATCAAACATCTACATTAATCTGCTGCTCTGCAGTCGCACAAACTCCCACTGAGGTGCATCCTCTGCACGGGCCAAAGCTGTGTAGAGCGCACTAAACGATCTAAAGCAGCGTGCATTGTATGCCTGCAAAGGTTTAATGCTGCGGCCGATGCACTACAGCAGTGGTCCCCAACCCCCAGGCATTTGGTACCAGAAAAAATAAAATAACTTACACGACTTTTATTTATTTCGGAATCTGAAAGATATTTTATTTTGAAAATTCTCCCTATTCTCTGGTCCATCCGTCTATGTCACTCCTGACGCAGGCCAAGGCGCTCTTCTCGGTCACGTGATAGGATACCACTAAAATAAAACCAGGAACTAGCTAAATGACTAAAAAACAAACGTCTTTGGAAAGTTTCTTTGCCAAGTGGAAAAGGCCTAGCCAGGAGACAGAAGAGGAGCCTTCCACTCCCCAAAAAGAGAAAGCTACATTTAACAGACAGCATCAGGAGTCCTACTTCAAATGCGGATTTATCCCAACGGGAGATTCCCTCCAACCATTCAGCATTGTGGGGAGTTGGAGTCTCCATGCTCTTATTTTGAAGGCATGTTTAAATGTTATATGTTGCGGGTAGAGAGGACGTTGCTCACTTCATAATTCGTGTTTATTGTTATGTTTACCACAGTTTTCATGCAGGTCATATTATTTTGTGTGGGTCACGTGCACGTTGGCTCTGCTGTGGGACTCGGAGCTCCTTCCACAGGCTGAGGAACTCAGCTCAGATAGGGTGGAACACGGGTGTTTCTTTTTGCCTCCTTTCATCTGGCAGTTCTGTTGTTTCACCCTCAGTTATTTCTTCCTGTTGTGTTTACTTCTTTTTAGCACCATGAGTGTGGGGGGGGGGGGGGGTGACACCTGTGCGATGTACAATGTTAAGTGTTTCAAAATAAAAGTGCAGAGTACGTCTTATCACGTGCAGCGTTGGTGCAGCGTGTGTCCGCCACATACGGCGGTCCGTGGTGCCATGAAGGTTGGGGACCGCTGCACTACAGCGCTGCGTTCTGGATACACAAAAGCATTGCACTGTGCAGCATGCCAAACCTGTGCAGAGCGTGCCTGTGAGATGCGATGGCGGTTGACATTGGCTCGAACCCTCTCGCTCTGCTGAGTCCGGGCGATGGCTCTGGTGGGTCCCAAAGGCGGAGCTCGACTGGTGGCTGGACGCGCAGCAGAGGGTACGCCGCCAAGGTCACTCAGATCTTCTGCAGAATGTCCTAAACAAAGAAACCTTTCAGCAAATGTGTTTTGATATTTACAGTTTAATAACCAACCATTTGGAAGCACAGAGGATTTTCCTTTCAAAGATGTTTACTGTAGGAGCCTGAAGGAATTTACAGATATTTTAAACGCTGCATACCAAACAAAAGTTAATAATTGAAGTTATAAACACGCTTCATTCTGAAAATACTGAATAAATTCATTCAAAGTATTTCTTCATGCTTCCTCCTCCAATCAGCAGACCGGCACACAGGTGATCAGTCTGAAGGAGGAGAACAAAGTTTTGTAGCTTTTTCACATTTTTTACAAATATTTGTGACATTTCATGAAGAAAGTCAACCGCGAAGAGTGGAATTTTTTTTGGAAACTTCCAAATGAAGGAACCAAAACTCAAAGCATTCTGGCTGCTCTGACTCATCTACCATCTTAGCTTCCTATTTCCTGTGACTGAATGGACTTTATAAACACCACGGCTCACTTGAAGACTGATTGGTGGCTTCACACTCTGGACAAAACCATTCCTCTACAGGGACAGAGTCCAGGGGGGGCGTGAGGCACTCCATGTGATATCTACCAAAGAAAAGTGTTACATTAGCTTCAATAAGCAACAAAACAAGAAAACTCAGTCCAGGAACAAGGACGGCTTCACCCTGCTAATTAGTAAAATAAATAAATCCTACCCTGCGTCACAGCCATCGCAGAGCAGGAGGCGGTCCTCCCGGTCACTGCCGCCACACACCTCGCAGTTGGTTTGCTCCAGGTCCAGATCTACTGCGTCTTCCTGGCTCTTCTGGGCAGGCTTTTGCACCGTTACCTGCATGAAGCAACAGATCCGCAGCAGTCACAGACATCACAAGGCTGCAGTACAGACTTACCTTTCAAAATAAGAGTAAATGTGGGGACGTACCATTTTCTTTACCTTCCCTCCATAGCATTTTCTAATGTAGATGCTGTTGAAGGTGGTGCGGTCTACAGGACACGAGTTTGCATTCTATATGACATGAAAAAGACCGGGCGTTTTCCCTTATCAAAGATGAAACGCAGAGAAGGTAGTAGTTTCAAATCTGAGATGACCCTTCCTTCTTCACCAAGCCCACCTTGGTCCATTCCAGGATGCAGTCGAAGCAGAAATAGTGCTCACAGTTTTCCGGCGTGGCGACAGGCTGCTCGCTGAAAGTGTTCAGGCAGATGGGACATTTTTCTGCGTCCTCATCCGAGCTGATCCCAGTGAAGTCAGCAGACGCCCCCCCTCCATCATGGGGCTTTGCATCCTCCTCCTCATGGCCATCATCGTCATCATCGCCATCATCGTCATCATCGTCATCGTCGTCATCGTCGTCATCGTCGTCATCTACAAAGAGAAACAGAAAAGCTGTTGCTACATACATAAGATGTTTAAACGCAGGCTGCAGCATTACAGACAGCAGAACCACAGTGATCAGGTGAGTAGTGCGTCATACATGTGTAGCTAAACATGTGTGTGCATTTCCTTTTTTCAATCAGTTTGTAACTAAGTACCTTAAATATGAGAGCATGCAAACGCTACACTGAAAGGCAGGTGATTCCGTTTCAGGTCCAAGTCTCCTTGGAAAACGTCCTCTGACTTCTACACTGTAGTACCAAAGGTATTGGCTCAGAATCACAGGTGTAGAACACCAAGCCCTCAGGCATGCAGACGTTTGTCTCAGGGAATTCCAGCGTGGAACTGTCAAAGGACGCCACCTGGACAACAAATCCAGAGGTGAGATGTCCTAAATCTTCCACAGTCGGCTCTATCAGAACAGAATGGAAGAGTTTGGGAACAGCAGCAGCTCAGCCACCAAGTGGCAGACCAGAGAGGGCTCAGCGGATGCTGAAGGGCAAAGAGGTCTCAGACTTTCTGCAGTCAGTTGCTGCAGAGCTCCAGACGTCATGTGACCTTCAGATGAGTCCAAGTCCAGCATGCAGACAACTTCATGGGCTGGGTGTCCACGGCCGAGCAGCTGCATCCATCCACACATCACCAAGTGACACACAAAGCGCCGATGCAGCGGTGGGAATCGCTGCTTAAGGTGGACCACATCATACTGAACTGTTAGGAACGGGACGGTCCTTCAGTTCACCTGAGTCGAGGCAGGTGAGCCGATACTTTTGATAAAATAGTCTGGATGTCTCAGCTTGTGGACTTCCTGTGACGTCATTTCCAGGTGAGCCTTTTCCAGTACTAGTGGTGTGTGACTGCTGTCCTCTTGTTTGGCATTAGCCTGACTACTATTGCTTACTCTAAGGGTTATCTGGGTTAATATTCACATCTAGTACCTTTATTAGCAAATTCACCACTGTTAAACCGCTCTCTGTTCACTTTCTCATTTTGCTAAATAGACCACTTCTCTTTACCTAAACACCGCTAGCCTTAGCTTAGAACCTAGCATGGCCACCGCTCCTTCTGCCTCTCCTCCTTTCTCCTGCCCCATGTGCCATATGTTTAGTGATGACCCTGCCTCCTTTAGTGAAGATAGCGGTAGGTGTGTTAAGTGTAGTCTTGTGTTAGACTTGGAGGCCAGGCTGGAGCAGTTAGAAGCGCGGCTCCGCACAGTGGAAGCTAAGCCGGCTAGCCAGGTCGTTACTCGTAGCGCGGGCCGCGCTGCCAGGGCTAACCCAGTTAGCCCCCCAGCGCCCTCCCAACAGCCGGGAGACAGTCAGGGGTTTGTACCGGTTGGGAGGAAACATAGTGCTAAACGCAAAGACTTAGAGCACCCGAGACTCCACGTTAGTAATAGGTTCTCCCCCCTCAGCGACACACCCGCTGAACACTCAACTCTGGTTATAGGCTCTTCTGAAGTTAGAAACGTGGAGCTCCCAGCGGCTACAGTCAGGTGTTATCCGGGGGCCAGAGTTGGTGACATCGAGGGGAACCTTAGGATGTTAGCTCAGAGTAAGTCCAGGTTCCGTCGAGTCGTGATTCACGCAGGCGGTAATGATGCCCGACGGAGACAATCAGAGGTGGTTAAGTTAAACGTAACTTCGGTGTGTAAACTGGCTAAGACGATGTCCGACACTGTAATTTTCTCTGGTCCCCTGCCGAACTTAGTCAGTGATGAAATGTGGAGCCGCTTTTCATCATTTAACCGCTGGCTTTCTAGATGGTGCCCAGAAAACGGCGTTGGTTTTGTGGATAACTGGAGTGCGTTTTGGGGGAAGCCCGGTCTCATGCGGAGAGACGGCGTCCATCCCACCCGGGACGGTGCCGCTCTTCTTTCTAGAAACATTTCTGCTAGCCTTAGTCTGTCAACCTGACAATCCAGAGACGAGACCCGGGCGCAGAGCAGCAGTGTAAAACGCTCCTCTGAGCCTCCCTTAGGGTTAGTGCCGGTGCAAAACCCATGCAGGGAAAGTCAAGCAGGTTCAAGCGTTAGCTTATGTGCTGAAAGACAAATGAAAGGAGCGCGTCTTAAAAACCTAAAAGTGACAGACGGCAGTTCTCACAAGCAGAATTATGATGTAATTAAATGCGGTTTATTAAACATTCCATCCATTTCCTCCAAGTCCCTCTTAGTCAATGAGTTAATCATTGATAACAACCTTAGTCTTTTAGCCTTAACAGAAACCTGGCTCCAACAGGATGACTATGTTAGATTGAATGAAGCAACCCCCCCCACTTATGCTAACTATCAGAAATCCAGGATTTCAGGGAAAGGAGGTGGTTTGGCAGTAATATCTGAATGTCAGTATATGCTGAAAAACTCCTCCATGCATTTGTTACGTGGAGGCTGGATTACTGTAACTCCTTGTTAGCAGCGTGTCCTAAGAGTTCCTTAAGAAGTCTCCAGCTTGTTCAGAACGCAGCAGCTAGATTGTTAGCTGGAACCAGCAGAAGAGATCACATCACTCCTGTGTTAGTTTCAAGGCTAGTAGTAAAAGGCTGCTAGAAGTTAAAGCTGGGGTAACTATGGTGCTCTGGGGTTCTGTCTTCTTTTCTCTTCTACTTCTACCCTTCCTCTCCTCTATTCCTGATCATTATTCATCATTTAGTTCTCCATGCCTCTGTTTGGTGCAGTGATTCATGTATTGTCCCTCTTTTCCTCTCCCCTCCTGGGGAGTGGGAGTGCTTCTAGACTCCAGTTGGTTCATCCGTGCTCCAGTTCCTGACCGAGTACCTCGTCTCTGCTCCTGCTCCTGGCTGTGGTTCCTGTCTCCGGCTCATCTCTGGCTCGTCTCTGCTCTGTACCTGACCGAGTACCTCGTCTCTGCTCCTGGCTGTGGTTCCTGTCTCCAGCTCGACTCGCGCCTTTGACTGTCCCCCCAACCACGACTGGATGAAGCTCGTCTGCTGGACTTTATATATGTAGTTGTAGATTTAGATAAGTTAACTCTTCTCTAAGAGTTCTGGTAAATCGCCTGTCCGTCCTGGGGGAGGATCCCTCCTTCATGTGGGCACCCCTGAGGTTTCTTCATTTTTTCTGGAATCCGTTTTTTTTGGGAGTTTTTCCTTAGCGTGAAGGGGGGTCTAAGGGCAGGGATGCCAGTATAGCTTAGTCAGTTTGTTAGTTCATTTGAGTATTTTCCTATTGAACTCTTTGTATTCATGATCCTTTTGAGTTCATGTTTTACTTCGAAGCCCATCGAGACGACTGTTGTTGTGATTTTGGGCTATAAAACTGAATTGAATTAATTTTGTCTTTTTTCTTTTGTTTAAATTGCTTGAAACAAATCAGTGAATCAAGGATTATCACTTTTTCTGTTGATATTAAAGAACCATTCTTACCATCATCTTCATCATCTCCATTCACCGGGTCATCATGTTCTTCATCTCCACTGTCAGACTCTTCGTTCTCAGGCTCCGCCTCCGCGTCATCCGAGTCATCTGAAAAAGAGTTTAAAACGTTTGTTCTGTTCAACACTTGTACCTGCATGTCGGTTCAAAACCACCTGAGACGGTCCAAAGAGCGGCCCGTGACCCACCTGAGAGGGTCCAAAGAGCGGCCCGTGACCCACCTGTCTATGGTCCAAAGAGCGGCCCGTGACCCACCTGAGAGGGTCCAAAGAGCGGCCCGTGACCCACCTGTCTATGGTCCAAAGAGCGGCCCGTGACCCACCTGAGACGGTCCAAAGAGCGGCCCGTGACCCACCTGTCTATGGTCCAAAGGACGGCCCGTGACCCACCTGAGACGGTCCAAAGAGCGGCCCGTTTCCCTCGTCGGTGGCGTGTGGAGCTGCAGTTGATCTGCTCGTCCTGGCTGTCATCTTCATCCATGGCGGCTCATCAGAACTGGAGCCAAGAACCAGCTTCTGATCTGAACTTCTGGGAAACGTCTGCAGTCGTCTCTCAGCGATTGTTTGGTTCTTCTTCCTGTACATAAAGTACAACTATTCTGAGAGACAAACACACGAAACGCAACAACACAAAAACAACTGACAGAGCTGTAAGAAACACACAGAGCTCGTTTTCATGAAGAAACATGTTCGTCATCATAGTTCATCTGCACAGACAGCAGGTGGGCTCTAGGTTTACCTGCCGGGTCACCGGGGGGTCATGCAGGTGAGCCTCCGTTTATCCCGGAACCAGCAGCGGGTCTGTGACTCTACAAACACGGGTTTATTTTCTGAAGGAGAGGAAATCCGACATGTTAGCAGCTGCTGTGAGGACGCTGCTAGCAGCCTTAGCTAGAAGCAGCACACAGCTAACGTCGGTAAGCTAACAACCGGACCGAAGTTCCGGTTCTTGGTGTGAGTAAAAGGGCAACAGAACTCACTGCTCCAACATTCAAATGTTCAAGGCTGCCTGGGCGGTTCGGGCCAGTGTTTGGACCCACCTTTCGAACGGTGTGGCGCTGACTGACACTGCCGGCTGTCGGCTAATCGGCTCATGACGGAAATAGCCGAAGCCACTTCGTAGACCGTCCTAAGGAAACAGTTCCCGAGAAATTAACGTTTGTTTGTTTGCAACACAAACATGCTTTTGAGAAAAAATCCTTTTATTTAGGCTTTAATTTAAGTATCTGGGAAAAACATGCTAACATGACGCTAATTTAAAAGATTATTAATATCTTAGTTATTTCTGACACAAAATCCGAAACAACAGACTAAAAAACAGAGCTTTAACTGTTAACATTAGTTTTTAGAGAAAAACAGTCCTAATTAAATCCTTATGCTGGAGGAACATTGGGGCTCTCCACACAGAAGAACCTCTGACTGTGTTGTTGCTATTGTTTTTTTCTGATAAAAATCTAATGAGGGTTGATTTTTGTTCAGGAATAACCTTCCTGACAGGATAATATTTCAGCAGACCCTTACTCTGTTATAAAGCTTTATTAGAACCATATCCAGAACAAGGTCATGCAGTTCACTTGTTATTCTGAGTCCAATGGAAATGTAGTTCCCATCCTTGAAAGCTAAATCACTTTTGTGATGTAGTTCACTTTTCACAATTTGGCTCATCTGTCTACATTGGGCAAAAAAATCTCACGTTTAAATTGACCTGCTTTTGTGTATAATTGTTTTATTTTCCTGATTATAATTGTACATGGTTGAAAAAATGAAAAAGTACGTTCAGATGATAACTGTCACTGCAAATGTCAAACGTGTGTAATTTGATGTAAATAGTTTATATTTTCTTTTCCTTGCTGATGCTCTTTGGCTGCATGCAAAGTGTGCCTGTTTGGTCTGTAATAATGTAATAATAATGTAATAATGTGCTTTCTAAACTTTACACAAATCCTGTGATTATAGTACATGGAAAATGAATGGTTTTGTCAAAAGTTGTCAGCTTGATAAAATTGTCAGGAGAATTTGGATCAGTTTACTAAATGGACAGATGTGCAAAAACTTTAGGAAAACTGTAATCGGACTTGTTGAGGATAAATATGTCAGCACTTACAGTAGTGGACAAAATAGTTGGTACCCCTCAGTTAAAGACAGAAAGTCCACAATGTTCATGGAAATGACTTGAAACCTTCAAAAGTAACAATAAATTAAAATGTATTGAAAATTAAATCATCAAAATCAAACCCTTACTTTTGAGTTGTTGAGTAACAGAATTATTTTAAAAAACAAACTAATGAAATAGGGCTGGACTAAAATGATGGGACCTCCATAAAAGACAGAGAACTAATAGTCAAGGGGGTCATGATGAACTCAGGTAAGTCCTTTAATTAACATCACAGCTGATTTAAAACCCAGAATCAGTCAGTCTGACTATTTAAAGGGAGACAAATAGTCACATCGCTGTTTGGTATAAAGGTGTGAACCACTGAACATGGAGAACAGAAAGCCAAGGAGAGAATTGTCCCAGGACGTTAGAAACACAATTATAGACAAACATGGTAAAGGTAAAGGCTATAAAACCATCTCTAAGCAGCTTGAGGCTCCTGTGACCACAGTGGAACATATTATTCAGAAGCTTTAGACCCACGGGACAGTAGCCAACCTCCCTGGACGAAGAGGAACATTGATGACAAACTGAGGAGACAGATAGTTGAACTGTATCCAAAGAGCCCACAACAACCTCCAAAGACATTAAAGGTGAACTCCATGATCAAGGTACATCAGTATCACCACTGGTGGTTGTTTGAGCCAGAGTGGACTTCATGGGAGACGACCAAGGAGGACACCACTGTTGAAAGGAAATCATCAAAAAGCCAGACTGGAATTTACCAAAATGCATGTAGACAAGCCACAAAGCTTCTGGGAAAATGATGAGACCAAACTGGAGCTTTTTGGTAAGAAACATCGGCTCTATGTTGGTAGACTCTCCAACCAAAAGAACACTGTCCCTACTGTGAAACATGGAGGAGGCTCAGTTCTGTTTGGGGCTGCTTTGCTGCATCTGCCACAGGGGGTCTGGAAGTTGTGAAGGTAAAATGAAATCTCCAGATGATCAAGGCATTCTGGGTAGAAATGTGCTGCCTAGCTAAACTAGCTAAACAGACAAAACTAAACAGGCTAAACTAAACTAGACAAATTAAACTAAACTAAAAAGACTTAACTAATCTGACTAAACTAAACAGACTAAACTAAACCAAATAGACTTAACTAAACTAAAAATACTTAACTAATCTGACTAAACTAAACAGACTAAACTAAATAGAATCCATTTCCCCCACTGCAAACAAAAAAGCAATTAAAACGTGTCATTTTGCTCAGCTTTATAATTTAATACAAGTCTATTTTCGTGTATGGCGTTTACTTTGAACAATTGATGTAGAGTTTAACGTCGTTGGTGTTTGTCACCTAAATCATGAATAACTAAGAGCCCGCCCCTCCCGCGCGCGCAGCCTCCTACGTGCTCAGCCGCACTCCGCTCATGGCATCGCCGGACAGGCGAGCCGAGTTCAACCACTTCCCCGCAGAGGGGTCGCAGCGCTGATCGTCGATCCAGTTCTAAGGTCACTGGGGTCCGGCTCCGACAGTCGGTCTCGTGAGTCGGCCTCTGTCAAAGCCCGCAAACCCGGTTCCCCACCGGCACCGGCAGGCAGCGCGGATCAGAGCCGTAAACCGGGAACGCCGTAATGGTTTGTCCCTAATGTACGACGTGCAGAAGTGAACGCGCCGCATCCCCACTACTACTCCGCTGGCCGGTCAAACGTGTTGCCAAAGAACATCCCACCTCCAGCCGCTGTTGATTTGTCAGTTTACCTCAGTGGGCGGAGCATTTGGCTACAACGCGAGATCCTATTGGCTGTTTGTCCTGCCAGTGATTAGCAGAACCAGGCAGGGTTGCAGACGCAGGGCAGGGAGCTGAACTTGTGCTGCTCCGGCTCCTAACTTTAGTCTGAACACTGATTTACTGTCCGTGAGAAATGCTGTCTGACTGAGAGAAAACAAGACATTTAAGCTCTATTTATTTATGATTTACAAATACAATTTTTAATGGATACAAAGGGAAACTTGGTAAGTGGCTTTATTTTTGTCACAACTATTTCAATTATTTGATGATGAAGTAAAAGAAAAAGTCACATTTAACCTTTTAACGATATACAATAGTGGAGAGGGTTTCCCGAAAATGACACATTTTTGTTGTTATCGTTAGAAGATGGGAACTTTTTGACAGCTGAGACAGAACCAGGAGGAAACCATGATGAAGCTCATTGTGCTGCTTAGTTATATCTGTACGACTAGAACCTTAGCTTCCATCATGTGTGGCGCTCGCTGAAGTGCTTTGATATTTTTATTTAAACTGTTGTTTGCAGATGTTGTGCTCTGAAGAGCAGGACAGTTTCCGAGTTCTAAAAGCAGGTAAGCCACTGACTAACGCACATTGTGCGTGTGACAGATCCACTGTGCGTGTGACAGCGGCTAACCTGGTTTTGGGAAAACCTCTGACTGCTGCTATGGACCATTGGACGCCCACCTGCAAGCACCTGTGTGCACAGCCCCACCAGGACTCCTTCCTTCCACTGAAGCCCACGTCTTTCTGTTTTTACTTGTAAACCTAACGTTAGCTGCCACCAGCGGTTTCTACGCCCGTCCTGTCAGCCTTTGAGGACTTCTGTTTCATTTGTGAATCTTTAATTGTTTTCTCATCCACAGTCCAGTTTAGGAAGAGGTCCTGGAGACCCAGCAGTAAAACTGACTGTGACAGAAAGCCACATGGACAAAGTTAGAGGTGATAGTTTCACCTCTATTGAAAAAGCAAAAACCTACTGGTACATGTAACTTAACTCATTTTAACTCACGGACATCCATACTTTGTTTCATTTCTACCATCGGTGTTTAACAGCATGCACTAGTAAGTTGAATCACGTTTGAATCATCTCTACCTTTCTCCATCAGCCATGCATCACTTGGTATAATGAAAATGTATAATTGTTTGCAAATTCCCCCCTCATGACAGTCAGTGGTTTTACAATGTTAGGTCATGATCATGAAAATATTTCCAACACTTTCCCTCCCCCTTTATGTATATAGTTTAAAACTCTTTGGGTTTTTATAGACATCCTATGTTGTGTTGTTGTGTGATTAAACCACTCATTACGGTACAGCATGTGGTCAGCCTCCTTCAAATTCAGGGATTCCTGTCTCCATGCTGTCATGTGACCACAGGCCGTGTTCCTGTTGTGAGCAGAGTCCACGGGTAGTACCGCTCACGCCCACAGGGAGGTCTCAGACTCCGCTCCAAGCTTTTCCCCGGTAGAAACAAAACAAGGATTTGAAGCTTATCTAAACCCTGCAAAGCCAGACAGTTCTAAACCGTCTCCGTAGAATTCCACATAATAGAGGAAACTGCCATTGCTCTTTTTCTCCTATGTTGTATGATGTTGAAACATGGAGACCATTTCTACAAAACACGGAAACAGTAGTTAATATTCACGCAATAAAACAGAAAAGGCCTTAGTCCTCATTTGGAAAGCGACCGTCCGCCGTACTGTATTTATAGACATCCAGAGCAGGTCATGGTGGGGTCAGCCCGAGCCTCACTCGGCCTATGCACTCTCCTGGGTCCACAAAGGAAACCAATGGGGGCAGATGTCATACCATGCCGACTTTAACCGCCAGTGACGATCTGTAATGTTCCCCGCTTTTGTCTCCGTTTGATAAGGAAGCAGTAAACAAGCTTGTGCTTGGGAATCAGAAGTCTTCTGGTATCACAGGGCGGCCGTGGTCGACCCATGATCGTAAGGTTGCAGGTTCGATTCCCGCCTTGCACACCCATGAGTCGAAGTGTCCCTGGGCAAGACACTGAACCCCACCTTGCCTCTAGTGGTAGTGTGTGTGTGACTGTGTGTGTGACTGTAAAGCTTTGGGCCTCGTAGGTAGAAAAGCGCTTTACAAGTATACGCCATTTACAAGAAAGAAGAAAGCTCATCAGTTTTAGCAAATTAGAATGTAGAATCAAGTTTTTGTAGTTTCAGTCTTCTGCTTATACCTCAAAATGGCAGCAGTAGAAATGTCCCTCTGCATCCTGGGACACATTTCATAACCCGTTATTCAGAAATAGGTCCTTTAAAGCGCCCCAGATCACTGGGACTTCATTGATGAACCTCAAAGAGGACTCAAATATTTCCATGTCCAGAATCTAATCATGCTGTTTTTGAACATGAGCTCAACAGTAGTGCATTATTTAGTTAGTACAGTTAAGCAAACTAGTACTAACCAGATTCTGCAGGTTGTTCTTGATGTTCATCCTAGAAACGCGTCAGCTGTTAAGTTTAGTTGTTTACTGGAGCAGAAAATGTCAGGAATTCTGTTTCTTCTTCAAGAAGCTCCTCTGTCCTCCACTCCTTACCTGTATGAAGGACACCTGTTTGAACAGGTTCTCACCTGTCCACACCTTTAAACAGTCGGACTGACACCTCTCCACCACGACCAAAGAGCTGTCCGAGGACACCAGGGCAGGACTGTAGAGCTGCACCAGACCGGGGTGAAGGGATCTGAGTGTTGGAGCAAATGTTAGAAAATGGAAAAAGATCACTGACAGCCTCCCTCCGTCTGGAGATCCACGAGAGAGCTCACCTGCTGGGACCAACCATCTGGAGAACATCGAGGGAACAGTCCAGAGCTACACGGGGCAACTGGGCAATGACCTGAAGGGAGCTGGGACCACCAGGGTTACTATGTAACTCATGACATCATCTGTGACGATGGTCCTGGGATGCAGCATAATTACAAGGATTTGAAGGTTCAGGAGTGTTCTGTCTGGCCTCTGGACCGCAGTCCAACAGAGACACAAAACATCTCAGCTCTGGAGAAGACCTGCTTGGAGGAATGGACCAAACCCAATGAAGACCTTTGACCTCTGTCATTGAAGTCAGGATTACATTTGTTATTGATTCTTCTTTGAAAGGAATTCTTAAAAAATCCAAGGTTCTGGTTTCCTGGATTCTCTGTTTCCTTTCTGTCGCTGATAGTTGAAGTTCTGATGAAGGTCACAGAACAAACTGATCTTCCGGAGGAAGAGCGGCAGAACCTGACTGATGGAGACGTCATGGCCTCTGTTCTCCAGTTTAGTATTCACTGCCCTGCAGCTTTACTTCTGTTTATGACAACAAGAGACTTTAGGGTTCAAAACTAATCACTCAAGAAAAACATAAATATGATACACTTTTATTATTTTACAATACATACAGATTAGAGGTTCTGAATTATTTTACATTTCATACAATAGCAGATCTATATATTAATTGTATGTACAAAGACGTACAGAGTCGTGCTACAAGGCAGAGGGTTACAAAACGTTGCTATCATTAACTGAGCTTTCTTTCCTTTGGACCTGCTGTTCCATGTTTATCTCCACGACGATTCTTGGGATGTCAGGACTGCAAGACACAAAAAAAGGTGGGGATGATCTTCCCTTTGTTTGGGGGAAAAAGACACATCGCCTGGATAACTGGCACACACCACCAGACACGCTGCAGGAAGCTTTTAATGAAGACACTGCGATGTCTTTAGCCAAGACAACAGCTTATGACCTGAAGGGACACTCCACACTCCATGTACTCCACAAAACCAAAGGACTTGTGCCACTTTGATCCGCCAGTTCAAAATGGGAGGATCATGGAAAAACAGCATGAGGGCTTTAATACAGTGATTACTGATTCAGGTGGCGTGGATGTCATCTGTGGACAATTATATACAGATTAGGGCACATAGTGTCCAGCTGGCAGGTCGGGTGACTGCTGACAACAAAAGAACAAAATGCATGATCCCAGAAGAGGAAGAGACGAGCAAAGTAGGTATGAAGTACCCGCTGAAGGGGGGGGGGCAGACTTTTTGAAAAAACCCAGGCTCAACTCACAGAGCAATCCCAATGTCATTCCTTGGAATACAGACAGACAGCCGGCATTGATTGGTTATTGGTTTCTGGGGATGGCCGCTCTTAACTGAGACTTGGGAAAAGAGTTAGCACCATTTCCCACTAACAAAAGAGGAAAACTAAGAGTCACACAAAACCCAGATAATCCCCAGAGAATTAAAGCAAAGAGGGACGAAAGAATCTCAGCAGAAGACATGCATAAAAATCTTCCAATGGAAAATACAAGGCAAGTGGGCGTGGCACAGGATAGGACACGATGGGGGGCAGCAGGGTCTCACACATACACACCCTCAGGGTTGAGACTGGACACTAGAGGGTTTTGCAGGTTTCTCGGGTGTCCCAGAAACTGTTTAGCGGTGGGGCGAGGTGGACTCTCCCCTGGAGTTACACTCTGACCTGGGAGATGAAGACAGATATCTTTTGAGAGAGGGTCGACTTAGCGGCGTTCCGGGAGAAAACAGCTGTGGTCTCAACATTACCATCTTGGAGGCTGTCCTGCAAAAAGTGTGTTAGTTCCAGTTGCTCCTGCAGGTCTGAACGAGCCTGAGATGGTAGCACCCCGGTCTGCTGGATAAACTGCTGCAGGTTACACTGTCTCAGCTCCTTGTTTAGTTCCTCCACCTCCTCATTTTTTGCCTGAAATGCAGAAAACTTTGATGGGTCCATCAGCCGGTGATTATGAGCCAGACTCCAGAGCATCGACTCACTGAAGAGTAACGCTCAGGTTAGACGACTGATCCTTTTTTAATCCATGCATATTTTGGATTAGTATGATTACATTAACAGCTTTATACTAGTCATTACACACACCACAAGGGGGCAGTAGAGTCAAGGGTCAAGTGTAAAATGGTTCAAAGTGTTATAAAGCCATTTTAAAGTGTTAAAAAGCATTTTCTAAGTGTTATTGAGCCGTTTTAATGTGTTATAAAGTCGTTTTAATGTTTTTTTAAAGCCGTTTCTAAGTGTGGTTTTTGTGTGTGGTTCTACACCGTAGTGAGGTGAACAGCCTCTTGTCTGCCCCCCAATAGGACAGAGGCTGGTGTCCCTGATCCAAGTCTTACCTGCAGGACAGACTCCGCCTTCCCCAGAGCCTTCTCGGTTTCAGAGAGCTGCTCTCCCAGTTCTATCACACGTTTCTCTTGGCTTCGTAGTTTAGCCTTCACAGCTTCGACGGTGTCTTGTGGTCCGTGGCTTTTGTCTTTGGCCTGACTCTCCTGCTGGACCTCTTTCTCCAGCTGAGCAGACCTGACAGAAAGTTCGTGGAGCTGCCGCCCACAGTCGTCCAGTTTGGCTTGGAGCTGCCCCAGTTTGTGCCTCATTTCCTGATCTTTCTCAACCTCTGACTGAAGTTCATCCTCCCAGTATTTCTCAAAGGCAAGCTCGTCCTGTTTTTTTTGCATTTCTTGCTCCAAAAAATGGATCTCTTCTGTCAATTGTCCATTAGAGACGGGGGAGGGACACGGGGATGGATAGGAGCGCTTCCAGGTGTGCGAATCCTTCTCAACAGATTCCAGCTGGGCCTCAATGGCCCTCAGTCTCTCCTGCTGCTGAAGAACTTTCTTGAAGACCTCGTTTTTGGAAGGTCTAACGGAGGGTGAATGACCAGGCTTTGTCCCGTGAGGGGACTCAGGGTGGGGTGAAGGGGAGCTTCTTTGCTCTGGAGAGTCCCGGGGAGACCTGCTAACCTGTTTGGGCGTGCTTTTTGGTGAAGTGGATGGTCCTAAGTTAAAGGTCAGCGCTTTCTTAGGCTGGTTGCGTTTTAAAGGCTCTGGCTCGGGATGTTTGGGCAGTGAGTTTGGAGCTGTTTTGTCGTTCTTTGAACTACATCCATCGCTGCTGCTGGGGCCTGTACGGCGCAGGAAGAACTGCACTTCACCGCCATGTTGGCCTAACTTTGCCAAAGACTCCAGAGGCCTCTCTGTGGCCAGCAGCTGCCGTTCCGTGTCCCGCAGGCGCTGGATGAGAACATATCGGCCTGTCTGACCTAGGGTTCAAAACCATCAATGATTACAGACTTAAAACTCAAAACACCCAAGCTATTATGTGCATATTTATTTTATTACAGTTCTATTGGCGATGAATAAAAAATGGAGGAAGTTCAGCACAGTTAGGAATATTTGAGCAGATTTTTCTGATGATCTTCTCAGTGCAGTACTCACCAATGGCCTGAGCCAGAGCAATGACCACATCCTGACAAGACGTTTCCTCAGACAGGCCACACACCACCCGCACCGCTCCATCTACCCATACTTTGAGCTCCATCACCCGAAGGGCTGAGAGTCTTCTGAACGCAGCAGCCGAGCCGACCGAACAGTCACCGGGCCTCAGCTCAGCGCAGCATGACCGGGCCTCCAGAGCACTTCAGCTGCAGAGAGAAAGCAGGAGCATTTCTGAGGAGGAGGATGATAATAATAATTATACATTTTAATTAAGAGCGCCTTTCAGAACACCCAAAGACAGTGTAAAGATTCAAAAGAAAACAAAATAAAATCACGTTAAAAACGTTAAATAAGGGAAAATCATTAATAAAATCAGACAGCAGATGAAAAATGGTGATCTAAAATTGAATCTCAAATTTAAACAGATAGGTTTCAAGTCTGTATTTAAAAATGAAAAAGGATTCAATGTAACGGAGGTCTGGGGGGAGAGTTCCAGAGTTGAGGAGCCGAGCGGCTGAAGGCACGGCTCCCCATGGCGACCATACGGGCCGGAGGGACGCAGAACTGAAGGGAAGAAGAAGACAGGAGAGAGCGAGAGGGAGTGTTAATGTGAGGAGGCAGCCAGGTGGAGGACTTTGAACGTGTAGAGAAGGAGTTTAAATTGAATCCTGAAAGCTACTGGAAGTCAGTGCAGCTGCTGGAGAACGGGATTGATGTGATGGAAGGAGGGAGTTCTGGTGATGATGTGGGCAGCTGAATTCTGGACCAACTGAAGTTTGTTCAGAGTTTTATTGGGAAGACCAAAGAGAAGAGGACGTTTTATCAGGTAGAACTTCATCTCTGATAGCTGGGTGCTACATATATGTGAAGCACAGAAAACAGTGGAAGGGGATTTTTTAAGCAGTCAAAATAAAAGAAAATCGCTAAAGAACAGGTTGACCTCACAAAGGCATTCGATTTGGTCAGCCGAAGCGGACTCTTCAGTTTGCTGTGAAAGATCGGTTGCCCCCCACACCTGCTTGCAGTGGTCATGTCCTTCCATGAGAACATGCACAGTACAGTCTGCTACAATGGTGCAACATCTGAGGCCTTCCCCGTCAGCAGTGGAGTAAAGCAGGGCTGTGTCCTCGCACCCACACTCTTCGGCATCTTCTTCTCCATGCTCCTACAATATGCCTTCAAGGACTGCAGCGGGGGTGTCTACATCCACACCAGGTCGGATGGCAAGCTCTATAGTTTAGCCCGTCTTCGTGCCAAGACTAAAGTGACAAAAGTACTCATCCGTGAGTTGCTCTTTGCTGATGATGCAGCCTTGACTTCACACACTGAAGGCGGCCTCCAGCAGCTCGTCAGTCACCTCTCCCACGCCTGGAAGGAGTTTGGACTTACCATCAGTCTGAACAAAACCAACGTCATGGCCCAGGGCACTGAGACCCCTCCAACAATCACCATTGATGGACACATCCTGGACGTTGTGGAGAACTTCCCGTACCTCGGGTCCATGATCTCCAGTTCATTGTCCATTGACTCGGAGATCAACAGCAGAATCGCAAAGGCAGCTGCAGTCATGGCCAAACTAATCCAGCGAATGTGGAATAATCCCAGCCTCACTGAGAAGACCAGATTGCACGTCTACCAAGCCTGCATGCTCAGTACCCTCCTCTATGGCAGCGAAACGTGGACCACCTACGCAAGGCATGAGAAGATGCTCAACACCTTTCACTTGAGGTGCTTGCGGCGCGTGCTGCAGATCAAGTGGCAGGACAATGTCCCAAACATAGAGGTGCTGGAACGAGCCAACATGAACAGCATGCACGCAGCACTTGGTGAGAGACGTCTGAGGTGGCCATGTCATGAGAATGGACACAGGCCGCATCCCTAAAGACCTACTCTATGGCGAGCTAGCTGAAGGCTATAGAAGAAGAGGGCGTCCAAAGCTGCGCTTCAAAGACGTCTTCAAGAAGGACATGAGGTGGTGCTCCATTGACCCCTACACTTGGGAAAGTCAAGCAGACGATCGCCCCATCTGGAGACTTGCAGTCAGGCAGGGTACAACAGATGCTGAGGCCAAGTGGAACGAGAATGCTGTACAGAAAAGAACCAGGAGGAAGCAGCGGCGGCAGCAGCTGCAAGAGCCATCATCCTTCACCTGTACCAAGTGTGGCAGGGACTTTCATTCCAGAATCGTACTACACAGCCACTCTCGGCGGTGCAGGTAAATTCAACAAGGAGCTACACCTTCGTCTCTCGAGACGGATGGCTGCCAACGGAGGATATGTGTAACCCGGGTGATTTTCAGCCGTTCTCTTTTTCTCCTGCCCTCCCTCTGTCCGTCCTATTATCTACATTTGAGTTATCGGGAGATTTCCCACGAGACTTCATGGCTCTGCCCCTTTAAAAATGGCGGTCCGGTCTGTCATGGGTACTTGTGGGGAAGCTAGAAAGCTGGCCTGTATGGGGACAGGACCATACTTTGACCTTTTGCTGAGACTGATATGGTTTCAACTAGGGATGGGAATTGAAGCCCCATGAAGCTTCCTTTGGGGTTCATGTAATTGTTTCTCCTTCGGCTTTTCCCATCAGGGGTCGCCACAGCGAACAAGTCGCATGGTAAACTTGGCAATGTTTTACGCCGGATGCCCTTCCTGACGCAACCTTCTCAAAGCAACCGGGCTTGGGACCGGCACAGAAGTAGAGAAGGGAACAGGGAGCAGCCCGGAGTCGAACCCTGGTTTCACTGACGGAAGGCGCCGCAAACCAGCACGAGCTAAACCAGCTCCCTTTGGGGTTCATGTAATTGTGCCGGAAAAATGAACCACCCATTCAGTGCTTTGAAACCACACAGAACAGCGGCATCTAGTGGTGGACTGGACGTACATCATCTGCTTCAACTAAGCTCCTTGTAACAACTCAATGTGGAAATGATGATGAAAAAACGTAAAACAAAACAATGTTGTTAATGATTATTAAAAAGAACAACGCAAAACAACACAACGTGACGTTTTCTGTGAGAAGTGCTTGACAGCAAAACACACATCACATGAAGAAAAAAACGCAAAGCAAAAAAAACAACTGTAAATTGCTGGCCTTGGACCCAGGACCCTTGGATGCGACTCCCATCGACCGTTCCACTGAGCTATCGCTGCTGACATTTATTTTGTCTTCCCATCACAAATTTAATGAAGTATTTTTTTATACATGACGTTCACAGTGCGTTGTTTTATTAGGAGAAATCGAGTAGAAACGATCTTGAGCCACAGTATGTTTCTTACTAGGAGCCATGGTAAAGTGCAATGAACTGACCCTGATTCTGATACATGGGAAACAATAGAACTGGTCGGCAAACAATTCATTTTGCATTTCTAGAGAATAGCGCCCCCAACTGTTCAAAACGCAAGTGACATCTGAAGCGTGGTTCGACCAAACGAAGCATTTGGCGCTTCATACGTCATCCACCACGTGATCTGCGGTAGTTAACACACGCCCCGAAACATTGTGCCGAAACACTGTTTCATGAAGGTGAACCGCGCACCGAAGCGCCGTGTCAAACGGACCATCCCTAGTTTCAACTTTTAGGCACCTCTGTCTGTATGTCCAGACATGACGTAATAGGGATTTATGTGCGACTTTAAGAGGGAACTGCTGAGTTCTGGCTTTCTTTACGTTTTTCGGAGCTAGCATGCTAGCGCTAGGCTCCAAGCTTAACCAATGTTGTTTTGTATTTTCTTTGTGTCAAAGTTATTTTTGTAAATTCTGAACTTTATACCGAAATGTTTAAACATTATCATGATTGCATCCAAATTTATGGTGTAGTATTGAATTTTTGAATTATGAGTACTCTGATGAATTATTCAAAATGTACATGTACTGAATGATTTAGTAATTGAAATTGAATGATTTAATAATTGAAAGTGGATAATTGAATGAAACTATTTATGTGAACATGACACATGCCTATACTGGTCCTGTCCCCATACAGGCCAGGTTCCATTTCCATCTCTGTCTTTATCCCTTTCCCTTCATGGCGAGCTGCACGAACGAACAGAACCAACTCAAACTGCCAAATAACACCTGTGCGGTGAGAGGCGCAGTATTCCTGGCCTTTCCCCACTCAACAATCCTACATTGCCTTCATCAAAGGCACAGTGCCTTTGTTTCTTCCTGGACAATCCAACCCAGAAGAAATCTTAAAAATACAGAGACATGCTGTTAGGAAATAATGAACTACTCATCTGGCAGTCTTTGTTAATGTGTATATATTGTAAATGTCTTCTTTTGGGGTTAAATATATAAATACTCACTTCTTGCACCATAGCTGTTGTCTTTGTGTGTTGTTTAAGCTCTTCACCTCCCTCCCTGAGACGAACCCTAGATCTTCGAACACTAGGCTAAACTCAAAAATCTCTTAATTAAATAAATTAAATAAAATCTGTGTGTGAAAAAAAAACCATAGGAAAATTCCAAAAGTATTTACTCAGCCACCAATTGTGCAAATTCTCAGCATTCTTTCTCCTCCAAACACGACCAGTAGAGTTCTATTGTGGTTTCATCTGACCATAGGACATTCTCCCAATCCTCTTCTGGATCATCCAAATGTTCTCTAGCAGACTGTAGACGGTTCTGCACATGTACTGGCTTTAGCAGGGGGGGCACGTCTGGCCCTGCAGGGTTTGAGTCCCTGGTGGTGTAGTGTGTTACTGATGGTAGCCTTTTTTACTTTGGTCCCAGCTCTCTGCAGGTCATTCACTAGGTCCCCCGTGGGATTCTGGGATCTTTGCTCACCGTTCTTGGGATCATTCTGACCCCACGGGGTGAGATCTTGGGGGGAGCCCCAGATGGAGGGAGATCATCAGTGGTCTTGTATGTCTTCCATTTCCTAATAATTGATTTCTTGACTCCAAGCTGCTTACCTGTTGCAGATTCAGTCTTCCAGCCTGGTCCAGGTCAACAATCTGGTTTCTGGTGTCCTCAGACAGCTCTTTGGTCTCCATAGTGGAGTTTAGAGAGTGACTGTCTGAGGTTGTGGACAGGAGTCCTTCTATAGATAACCAGTTCAAACAGGTGACATTAATACAGGTAAGGAGTGGAGGACAGAGGATCCTCTACAGAAGAAGTTACCGGTCTGGCTTGTTTGCAGGAGACCAAATATTTATTTTCCACCATAATTTACAAATAAATTCTTTAAAAATCAGACAATTTTCTGATTTTTTTTCCTCATTCAGTCTCATGGTTGAAGTTTACCTGTGATATAAATGACAGGCCTCTCATCTTTTTAAAAGGGGGAACTGGCACAGTTGGTGGCTGATTGAATACTTATTTGCCGTACTGTACATGAGGACACACACAAACATATACATCTCCATCTATATGCATCCACACAGACATAGAAATGATGCCGTAATAATTACTGTTCATCCTAATTTGGTTGTTTTAAGGCGAGGTTGGAATTGGTTCCAATAATCCAGTTCAGGAATCACTTTCTGGAAGCCTCTGGTTGTCATCCAGGACAGGGTCACCAGAGAAAGTCAGTGTTCACGCTTTTGTTTTTTTAATTTTTCTTGGAGAGGGGGGGTTGATGTGCACATGAGTTCTTCCATGAACTGAGCAGCAGGTTCAGCCAAACTAGCAAATAATCTGAGTCAAGAAAAGCTGCTAAATTCTGCTGCACTCACAAAGTTTCTAAGAATATTTTTGCTCGGGTGGGTAAAAGACACCCCCCCCCCCGGGTCAGAGAGGATCTTGGAGAGTTCCTAACAATACCTTTACGCTGCACCCCCCCCCCCCCCCCAGCCTGAACCACCATCTCTCCCTCCTCAGAGCCCAAACACCAACATCGCTGGAGGACGAGTGTCTGATTTGGCAACAACGTGGTACAGACCATCTGGGATGTGAGAGTTGTCCCAGGAAACAAGTGGGGGGTCATGAGCGATGACCTCATGCTGCAGGAATGCGGCGTCTTGGGGCACTTCTCAAAAGAAGAGAGCCTTTTTGTCTGACAGGCCTCGAACCTTGAACCTCCTTTCTGAGGGTTAATCTGAGTTCCTCATAAAGGCTGTCCTCGGCGCCTCAGGCTGCCTCACCTGCCTGTTGAAATGCTCAAACTGTCTGAGGATGTCCTCAGCAACAGGGAGATCAGGTATCCTAGCAACGAGGCTAACAAACAGCCGTTCTGCAGTAAGCCTGACGTCAGCGAAGACCCCACTGCAGCTGCAGAATAAGCAGCATCTGTTCCACACAGACGTGTCCGGGTCAGGCTGGCACCAAGCATGCTCCACTCATCTGCACAGACACGGATTGTCTTTTCATCTGTATTCATGGCTGAAACTTTCTCAGCAGGCCGGCTCTGCAGATTCCTGATGGTCCATCTCTGGAAATGCCAGCTAAAGGGCCAACAGACACCTGAGATTTACCTGCCTAGTCACCTGTTTGATTCTTGACCAAACCTCCTTCCTGTTTCCCGGTTGAGTCATGTTTCCTCTTGATCTCAGTACCAAAGTTTTCAGGAAATAAGATAAGCTCCCAGATGTTTCTATTTCATTAAAGCTTTAACTTCACTACAGGTTTCCTGATGTTTTTAGGGTTCGGTTGTTTGCTTCCTGCTGTTCCTAATAGATCTTTGAAGTCCAGTTATTCCTGTTCTCTCACTGCTGCAATAATAAACGCATTTTTCTGCCCTGAAACAATGTTCTAAGGGTTCGGAGCGGTTCCATCGTGTTGTGTGTAGTTGTGTTGCTGCAGCAGCGGTCGGTGCTACGTTTGAATGATCTTTGTGTGTTTTGAGCAGATTCGGTCGGGCTGACTACACCTACAGCCGACACGATCGCCTCCAAATCAGATTACGTTACGAAGGACGCGTGACAAGCTTTTGACAGTGTGACTGAAGGGGGGTCACGTGACGATGCCTCAGAGGTCTAAGGGGCTTTTTAGTCGGAGAAATGATCACCAATGATCACCGGGGGGGTGGTTGGCATGGAAACACAAACACTACTGATTTAATGAGGATGCTGCGTTTACATGCGGGGCTGTGCTGGCCTGAAAAGGACAAAGGACCCCCCCACCCCCCACCCCCCAAGAGGATGCACATAGATACAGGTCAGGCTTTCTCAAGGGAACCTGCATTGATCTGGATCCTGGAAAAGCCAGGAGTCCAAACGCTGCCACAGGCAACCTGATGTCATAAAAGGTAGGGTTAGACATAAACGCAGGAGCCTGGGCCGTGGCGGGAACTCAGACTTTAATACACAGAACCAGGAAAACGTCTGAAAACGGAAACTCTGACAACAGATGAAATGAAAACCAGATGAGATTTTGAGGTGGAGGGAAAAATAATCCACCCGAAAACAGAATTTGATCCAAAGAAACAACAAAACAAAGAAGTCCTGTCAGAACATCCACCTGTCTGCTCCATCTGTGGGTGGGGAGGGTCCGAAGCACATCGGAATCACTTCCTGTTTGGTGTCCTGACCCTGCCGGCTCTATTGGGCCTCTCAACGCACAACAGTCCCAGAAAAGCATGGCACGTCTTCAGGTGGGGGAAGGAACGTTGCAGTGATGCATGAATAAAGACCCCCGAGTGTTTTCTCCTGAGATCAAGCCAGAAACAGTACGAAAAATGACAAGACCCCCCCCCCCCCATCCCCCCACAGACATAACTCAAAGTTCCAACTTGTTTTTGGGAAACTGAATATTTTCTGTAAACGACTCATTCTAGCCCACAGGTGTGTGCGTTTAACTGTTTAAAGGAGTAAAAGCAGAACAGCAGTGTAATTCCTCATGTGACCCCCCCCCCCCCCACACACACACACACACACACACACCACCACCGCTAAGTAATTATAGTCTGTGAGCTGCAAACCTACAGCATGCTGCCTTCTCAGATAAGACAAGTGGCGGTTTGCTGGGCTGCATGCCAGTCTGGGACTGGTTTAGCAAGCTTGGTAAATACTGACAAAAGAGGCAAACTAAAGACTGCTCTTCTGTGTGTGTGTGTGTGTGTGGGGGGGTCTGTTTCATAAAAGTCAGGTGATGTGAATTTGGAAGTTATGAGGGACATGACTGTGATGCGGAGGACTGGGTGGAGCTTTGATCACGCTCTCCTGCCGGCTTTCATCCCTGATGACCCTGGCAGGAGCGCGGCGTCACTTCCCTTCTCGTCGTGCTCAAACCCAGCACGACCATAAAAGTGACCAATGGTCAGTGGGGCCGCTAGATTAGACCACAGGTTACTGACCGAGACGACGCGAGACAAAAATGAGCAGAAACTACAGAAAGAGCTCAAGAAGAACTGAAGCTGAGCTGATCCAGGTCTGGTTATCTTCTGATGGTCCTTTGGCAGAGGTGGGACCAAGTCATTGTTTTGCAAGTTTCAAGTAAGTCTCAAGTCTTTGTCCAAGCCAAGTCCCATGTAAAGACCAACAACGGCTGGGTAGCTCAGTTGGTGAGGTGAAAGATTACCACGCAGGAAACCTGGGGCAATTACCATATCACTGTGTGACAGATAGTCGAACATTAAGTCTCAAGTCAAGTCCAATATCTGTAGTTGAATGTTTCAATTCCTTTCAATATCATTTACCCAGACCAATGTGGGCTTTAGAACCTGTATTTATTGATCAAATGTTTGCTAGCATATTAGATCATTTACCTTTGAACACATGCTACCCACTTAAGAAAAACAAAAACGATTTCTCTACATCCAAATCCCAGTTTACCACGTTCATAACCCAGAGATAGAGTTAAAGTTCCATTATCTGTTACACAGCTAGGTGTGTGATTTGTTCTCCACATTTGACCCCTCCCCATGGGGAGCGGTGAGCTGCAGACACAGCTGCACTCGGGAACGCTGAGTGCCAGGCAGGGAAGGATTGGGTCCCATTTTTACAGCCTGGATTTGAACCAGTCACAGGGCGGACACTCTTTCACAGGGCAGACACTCTGCCACATGGCCACGAGCTGGAGAAGATCCAGGCTAAAGGTAAAAATCCCATCACTACAGACCAGAGATGGGCAGTTACCTTTGTGGCCGATGAGGCTCTGACTCTTTTAGAGTCCGATTTCCAAACACATGAAGCCAAATAAATGAAGCAACCACTGGTAGTGTTTCACGTCAGCCTCCTCTTACAAACATAGCAGATCCTCATTGGACCGAGGGAGAATGTAAAATATGTAGCAGCTCAGTGAGACTCCAAAAAACAAAAAAGCAAATACATTTCATTTTAGGTATAACATTTCTGTTGTGAATACGACTTTTCTTAGTCTTGAATACGAAATTTCCTGAAACTGTCTAATATACATTACAAGCAAATATATATTTTTGACAGTAAGTTAACACTGAAATATATTATTCGTGATAAAACAAAGTCATGTTCAAACAGAAATGTTAAACAAAATGTTGTTTTTTTGCAAAGTTGTGTACAAAGTATTACTTTATGCTTTTCCAGAGGCTCAAAGTTCCTCCAATGTGTCAATCATTCATTCATACTTGGTGACGGTAACTACTGTTGTACCACAGCCGTCCTGGGGCAGACTGACAGAGGCGTGGATACCGGTTAGCGCCTACTGCCGCTCTGACCATCACCAGGACATTTATGCATATTCACACCAGTTGAGCCACACTGGAGGCAGGAGGGGGTAGTGTCTTACCCAAGGACACGACAACAATTGACTGGGGGGGAGCAGGGATTGAATCACTGCCCTTTTGATTATTGGCAGACCTGCTCGACCCCCTGAGCCACTGCCACCCAAACACACCACCACAAAGCAAAATGAGCACAAAAAAGCTCCACCCACAAGCCGCCGAGGCTCAACAAGGGAACAACAATAATTTACAATACATAGAACAATGTCCCAATGATTCCAGGGGGTGTGGGGGAAATAAAAATAAAACTAAAGAAAATAAAGAAATTAAACTAAAGCCTAACTAAACCAACGTGGACCTAATTTGATTGGATGTTGTGCCGACAAATACACACACAGACGCACAAACACAGAGACAGTCTAAAGGCCTGTTCACACCGGGACGAATTTCGCGCGCGATATTCGCCGGCGTTTAATGCCTCGTGACTAAACAAAGGGCACCAATGTGAGTGTGCACACTGACGCGAAAAAACGCCACGCGTCAAAGCGTCATTTTTAAAAAAAAGGCTCGGGTTCGTTTTTTTGATTTGACGCGCCGCATCAAAAACTATTCGACCAATGAGAATGGCGCTTTTGCACACGTGTCTGGAGCTTCTGAAGTTACAGTAAAACACAACTCTGGGGCGCTCAAACACAAAACTGCCTTTCTGAGCACACATACCAGCGAAGAAGATAGACGCCAAGTAGCGTCTACACTGCCGCAAAGAAATAAGACGAAGAAGATGGACTCACTGACGGACATTCTAAAATATCCGCGAAAACGCTCATGATCCATTTTCAGCTCTTGTACCAGTCAATAAAACTCCCCATGTTCTTCTCTTCTCGTATCTATGGGATGTACCCAAAATTGACGTCTTTTCCGGCGTCTTTCATCAACAGAACAATAATTTCTTCATCGCTGGAACTGGAGCAGAGCTACTGGTGCTGGAAATATTCATGTTTTCTTTGTTTGATTCTGACAATCGCGTAAATACTTGCTCTCTTCTTCTGAGTGAAAAGCGACTTTAAGAAGCGTAAAGTTGCGCAGCGCCACCTTGTGTACAGGAGTATTTCTGTTTTACATTAAGCGCCATCTAATCTCAGGGAATGAAATTGCATGTTCGCTCGGCTCATCGTCAGCGAAAATCGCCTGGGTGTGAACACAAAAACATGGCGAAAAACGCTGGCGAATAACGCCTGGCGAATATTCATCCCGGTGTGTACGGCCTTAAAATAGTCTGAAGTCATCATATTCACGACTCGACTATGGCTCAAGCAGTGACGTGCGGTGAGGTTGATGGCTGGTGAGGCACCGACTCCTCTGGAGACAGATTTACAATAAAAGAACTAAATATTTCAGCATCCATCCAACAGCAGCTAACAGCTTATACAATACACACAAGAACACATTTGTCCAACAGAGAATATTTCTGTCTTAGACATGGACAGAACACTCTTCTTGTGTATAAATTATTCATATGAACTGTAAACAAATTATAAGTATACAGATCTGTTCAGCACACATTTGACCCTCAGGAACAATTTCTGGTATTTTTCCAACTTTAAATTCTGGAGCTTTAATCAGTTATCAAATGTTGTCTGTGGAAATGACCATAAAAATAAAATGAATTATTTTACTTACATTTTTTCACACTTACTCCCATGTTATTTAAAAAAATAAAACATTGAAAAACACGTTTTACTTTTTGAGTCCATGTGTCGATCCTTCTCCACAAAAATCTCTATGATCTGTTTTCCTTTATTTTACATGAGTTTCTGTTTCTATGGTATCAGTGTAGCTACAAAGCAGCTGTCAGCTCACGTCTGCCCCCTGCTGGTGAGGCATGTCTCTGTTAACATTGAGTCCTGCCATCAGACATGAGGCAGAGCGCTTCAGAGCCTCACCAGGAGTTTCAGCTCAGTATGTGATCGCAACACTCAAATTCAACGATTTTAACCTCAGAAACTGTGAAAAACGTGTTGAGTCGACTGAAAATGTATATTTAACACAGATCACTGGAAAATAATATTTCCTTAATTTACTTTTTTCTATTTTATCACGATCATGACAGATGAGGCTCACTTGCCTCACCTGACCGCGCGTCACTGGGCTCAAGTCCAAGTCATGTGACTTGTGTCCACACCTCTGTCCTCTTGGTTCTGCAAGTGTGAAAGACCACCTGAACTCTGGTTTTGGACCAAACAAGAAAACTCTACAGAACAATGGTCTCTGTTGACTTGGAGCTGACCTGTAGTGTGGACCTGGTCTGTTCTAGACAAGTCAATGGAACCGCCCCAGCAAGGAAGAGGCGGTACTAGAACAGCTTCCTATCCTGACTGACCTTCATGGAAACCAGTTCAAACAGACATATAACCCTTTGGTAAACAGATAGAGTTCACGTTCTACAAAGGAGGGCTTTTGGTCACAGTCTTATATAAGAACGGAGTCCGGAGAAGCTCCAAACTTGGACTGTTCAGTGGTTAGTCCGTACTGAAAAGGACATCAAACGCAGCAGGAGCGTTTATCTTTGCTTTGGAACATTTGAATAAATGAACCTTTAACTTTCATGACTAAGCAGACCTGCTGCTCGTATGGCTGAGGACAAAATGAACAGAGAATCTGATCAGAGAATGGAGATGTTACAGAGTCAAGTTCCCCCCAAACAGGTTTGGTCGTTTCAGACTGAGCCGCAGGAAGGGTCTTGCTCCAACAGGTACAGACAGTTCAGATTAGCAGCACAGCCACAGAGGACTCCCACAACAGCTCTTACTCACCATCGGGGGGCTCTCGGCTTCTGAAACTCTACTCCTTCTGCCTTTTCTCTTCCTGGGGGAGCAGGGCCCGGCGTGGGTCAGAACCAGTCCAATCCAAAGGTGCTCAGGCAGTGTTCCTGCCGTTGTGGCGGCTCAGCACTGCCGTCCGCCCCGTCCGTCTCTGCACCACTTCTCCTTTCTGCCTCCCTCCCCCACACAAACACACCCTTCCAGTTGCTCTTCTGCCCCCCCACCCCCGCTGCTGTAATGACAGATCAGCTCTAGTGAAAGCAGCTCTTCTTTTCTACCTCCATTTTTTAGGTTTTCTATGTTTACTGTCAATGAAAGAAAATGAGCTGCAATGTATGAAAAGACATGCAGCGGCTGAGCAGATGATTAAACAAATGAGTCTGTCAGGTGACTCTGTTCCTGGAATGAGCTCATAGTCCAGGTTCACCTGGTAGGAGGGCTGGACACCGCCCTTCTCCTGAAGCTCTTTGTTCAGTCCACAGAGGCACATCTGTGTCAAACTAAAAGCTCTAAACACAGGAAGTTTCCATCCTCATGGTCCAATCTGTGTGCATTTGATGCTAGCATAGCAATGAGGCAAAGGAAACGCATGAGCCTCAGTCAAGAACTCCTCTGAAACTTCCACTGAAACTTTCTCTGAAGCTGATAACAACTGTACATCAACGAAGGAGAGCCTCCCCCCCCCGCTGTGCGTGGTGCGACTGTCTCCCCCAGCCCTCCACCTGCTGCTCACACTGCGACTCTCCCCTCTTTTCATTTTTCAAGGAGGTTCTCGCCAGAATCGGGTTTTCACTAATCATGTGATGTTTGCATCTGAGGTTAGAGGATGATCTCTTTTCAGCATTTATGTGAACGTATAAACTCCGGAGGAAGGAAAAAAGAACAAAATAAAGAACAAGTCTATTCCCGTTGTTCACATTACTGAGCCGTTCCAAAGATTCAATTCGTTCATGAACATCACATCATAACTGCATTGTGCCAAATGTGAAATCTGGTGGACTTGGACTTGGCCCCTTAGTTCCACTGACAGGAACTCTGAATGCTTCAGGATACCAAAACATTTTGGACTATGCTCCCAGCCTTGTGGGAACAGTTTGGAGCGGCCCCTTCCTCTTCCAACACGGTCCATGAAGACTTGGAGGACATAGCTTGGTGTGGTGACCTGGACTGACCTGCAGAGAGTCCTGACCTGAACCCCATAGAACACCTTTGGGATGAATTAGAGCAAAGACTGAGAGCCAGGCCTTCTCCACCACCATCAGAGTGTGCCCTCACCAATGACCTTCTGGAAGAATGGTCAGAAATTCCTAGAAACACTCCTGAACCTCGTGGAAAGCCTTCCCAGAAGAGTTGAAGCTGTAAAAGCTGCAGAATATGGATCCACATCGGACTGAACTCTGCAGGTTAGGAATGGCACGGACCTTCAGTTCAAATGTGAGTCAAGGCAGGTGAGTGAATACTTTGGTAATATCGAGTTGGAAGAGTGAACAATAGAATATACATCTCAGAATAACAAACAAATGCCAGCAGGCAGTAAGATGGACATATCATTCAAAATCAGGCAGCGGGAAAATGTCGGACATAAGGCGACTGAGATGAAACCATTCAGAAATGATTCTCTAGTCTTGGACTGAAGTTCCGGAGGAAGAGCAGCTTCCAGGTTTGTTTTCTGTGGCTTCACTGCATCAAAGCAAATCAGCTTCATTATGGCAAAAATGGAATGTGTGCTCAGACAAACACCCCCCTGCATGATGGAGTTGGAATCTACCAATCAACAGCAACATCATCATAGAGACAAATGAGTTGATGTCCTGAATTTGAATGTGGAGGATGGGGCCATCGTCCTCGTCTCATCTCAGGTTCAAGAGTGTGTGAGTGTGCAGTGAACGGATCGTATGCATGAGTCTGAATTAATCATGTCTTTGTGTGAGGATGTGCCAGATTATTCATCAGCTCTCAGACGAGGCCACGTTTATGCAAACTCCTGCCCACATGGCTGCAGAAGAATCCTCTCAGTAAAGGCCCGAACACACCGGGACGAAAATTCACCAGCCGTTATTCGCCAGTGTTTTTTGTGTTCACACCCAGGCGATTTTCGCTGACGATGAGCCGAGCGAACATGCAATTTCATTCCCTGACGTTAGATGGCGCTTAATGTAAAACAGAAATACTCCTGTACACAAGGTGGCGCTGCGCAACTTTACGCTTCTTAAAGTCGCTTTTCACTCAGAAGAAGAGAGCAAGTATTTACGCGCTTGTCAGAATCAAACAAAGAAAACATGAATATTTCAAGCACAAGCAGCTCCAACTGGTGCTTGGTTCTGGGATAAGGATGTCTAGGTTATTTGGTCAGCCATGGTGGCGTGGCTGCAACGACCAGGCCTGTGCAGCAGCAACCCTGAGAACTTGGAACCCTGTTTTTACAATCCAGAGTCCCTCTGAGCTCATCTTGGTGCTCCATGGCTACAGTTTTCTAAACTGAGTTAATGATGCACAATGATGTTAAGAATATGTCACTTTTTCAGCAGCAGCGCCGTTCCAGCAAACAATCAGGCTAAAGTTGGAACCAAACAGGTCATGGGGATCTTCTTCCAGCATCTTTACAGCAGACCAGTTAAATAATGTCAACAAGTGATGAGGCAGAACATTGGCTGAACTCTGATAGTTCTGCTGGAACGCTGGAGTTTTTCTGTCTGAACAAAAACAACAGCAGCCAGACCAACTTTACTAACCATTTACCCTTTACGAACGCTCACATCCCAGAAAACAGCAACTAGTTGCTCTTACCTTCACCGTGACAGAGCTGCTGTGTTCACATGATACCTGATCTGTCTGAGTCAGGAGGGAGGAGCCGTCGCCCAGGAAACCAGCACTCTGTCAGACTACCAACAGCACGCCGCCACAATTGTGATCAGACAAAAGGTCACATGATCTCCCCTCCCCCATCCACATGGGAAAAAAGAAGAACGAAGGAAGGGTGATGGTGGGAGGCGGAGAGGGAAAAAAGTACAGAACATTTTAGATGTTGGAATTTATTCAAGTAGATCAAACTTTACAAGGACTTTTCTACTTTCTTGGAAGTCAGTACTTTCAAATAAAACGCATCTAAAGGAAACGCCAAGAACGTCTTGTGTGACATCCTGGTGATTTAGTTCAGACTGGAAATGTACAGTGATCCCTCGCTATAACGTGGTTTACTTTTCACGGTTTTGCTACTTCACGGATTTGCATCCTGCATTGTGTTCTGCATTCTGATTGGTTCAAAAGTCACTCCACTTCTTCTCTACCTGTGCGTCAATAACGTTGCAGTTTAATATGTAGACGTACGTAAAACAGCTTGTCAAATTTACATTATGTACGTGCAAATCATCCTGCAATTTGGAGTTTCTCTATAACCCATAGAAAACAGAGCAACAACAACAACAACTGTCAATCACTGTGTTCTTCTCCCGAACAAACACAGCTGCACCGCGGGCTTCAAAGGGAGAAAACACTGCAGAGCAGAGTCAGGATGCAGCTGCTCAGTCTGAAGAGCAGTGAAATACACCTGAGTCACTATTTATCCGACTGTACTTTGTATTTTTTTATAATCATTTTACATTTTCTCCCGTTTAATCCAATTACTCGGGTCGTGGTGGGCGGGGCTAATCTCCGCGATTTGAAGTCTTCTGTTCACATTGATGATTAAAATTATTTTTATTAGACAGTACAGTACAGAAGTTATTTGTTAAAAAAACGTTTCCAAAAGTACTTTTATTTGTGAAAAAAATGCTTGAGCCTGTAAAATGGTTTGTTCCTTCTTTTCAATGTATAATAGAGGATTTAATTGGATAATTATTGTAAAAAATAGAGGTTTCTACTTCACAGATTTTATCTATCACGGGTTCTTTTTGGAACAGAACCCCCGCGAAAAACAAGGGTTTACTGTATTTCTGTCACCATGTAGAAGAGATTTACTACCATTTATAAATTGTTTGAATTGGGCCCCCAACAGGACTAATCTGGAACAAAATGATCGACGGATTACAATCTCAACTTTAAAATTTGATAGTCTAACATCTATAGTCTAACATGCTCCCACTCCCCAGTAAACCAGACCCTGAACACCTCAACCCTTCCTTTCTGACTGGACTGAGCTCCACTTTGTTCTGACTTTCCTCAGTCTGAATAGGCTCCACGCTCTGAGTGGAACAACTCAGCGTTCCTTCTTAGCCGTCATCTCCTCAGTAACCGTCGTGCAGCATGACTCTGCTGTATCAAAGGAAAAGGCCGGACCTGACGCCGATATAGACGTTCAAATTGGTCAGTGAATTATCAAGTTTGAATCAGTAAACCATCCCGACAAGGACTGCTAAGCAACGGAACTGCCATTATTCCTGGTCTCGTTGCTTTTCCCCGCCCTCAAAACTCCTGGCCAATGAGTGAAGAGATGTTTAGTCACTTGGTTTTGTTGACAAATTTTGGTTTGAAACAGAAATGTCCAATGGTGTTAGGGGGGTAGTTGATGATGAAAAGCAGTAAGAAATTTGGAGATGGAATGAAAAGATGTAATTGAATTATTGCAGGTTAGAGGGATGATCTGGGTGAGAACACACGAGCCACCAAAGAGGAACCAAGTATTTTTGGCCACAACAATAATTTATTAATCCTAAACACCTGACTGGCCAAGAAGATGGTAAAAAACTATAAAATACATAAAACAGCTCTAAAAAGTATAAAATACAATAAGATGAAGAAACAGGGTAAAAACTAGTAAAAAGCTATATTAAAAGTCCGGGGGACAGACGACAAAAACAGCTTTGGGAGACAGCAGATCCAGAATCCAGGGGACATCCTCCACCCGCCAGACTTGACCCACGATGTCGTTCCTCCATGACCAGGGAAGTCCTCGGGTCACACGCACTAGGACCTGCAGGCAAACATATCCGCCAGCACCAGAAGCAACCACGGTTGCCTTAGGCCATCCTGAGGAGTGTGGCTACGCTTTCCCATACTTACAGGCCAGGCAGAGTTCCCCTCTGCCTCTGCGCGTATTCAGCCTCACACACTCCTCCCCGTGTCATGTCGCTTCTGGCTGGCCTTCCGGCGCGCTGGGACTCCTGCGTGGAAACACACAAGCGGCAGCACCAAAGGTACTCCAACATCCAGGCTGGACCCAGCCTTCTTGGGTGTTTCTACCAGTCTGCTAAGTCACGTCGGGCTACTTACAACACAGGCAGGGTCCCTGCCCTGCCCCTGCGTGTTGACGGCATGGCAGAACTGGCGGTCCCAGCGGTCCAACTGCCCCCGGTGCGTGCCCCCTCCTCACTCCATTGGTGCACCTGATGAGTGGTCTGGCGGTTCAAATGCGTCCCCTGTGCATACAGGCCCGGTGGTTCCCGTCTTGTATACCATGCGCCCTCCTGGCCGGGCAGGAACTTTTCCCAGAGTCTGCTACATTCTGGCGCCCGATAGTCTATCAATTAAGAGCAGGTGCTTCTAATTAAGGGGCGTGTCCACGTGCAGCATGCAAGGGGTGAAAAAACACAACATGCAAAAAACCATCCAATCATGCAATTTGTCCCACCTGCTCACAATGGACAACTGTCTGACCACAGACCAAGTAAGGTTCAGGACTCGGTCCGGACCAATGGACTTTTCCAGTCTGAATACACCCTCAATCATAGAAACAAAAGTCCTAAGTAAGTATACGCCATATACCATTTTACTTTTGAGTAAATAAATAAAAATCAGGACTTCCGGTTATGGCGGCCATGTGGAGAGTCACGGTTTCTGCCGCTCTGCAGCTCGTGCTATACTTTTTTGAAAGGAGAACTTTACTTGCTGCTATCCAAAACTAAACTACAAGTGGAATGAAGGAATAATGCCTAAAAACGCTAAAACTGGAAAAGAAACAACTGAAAATTCTAAGCAACCCAAGTTAATGGAGTTTCGTCTTGGAGGGGAAGCGCAGAAGGCTAACGCTCCCACTGCCCAAATGGCGGAGACGCGCGAGGAGGAAAGCAGCACGGTGGATAAAATACTGTCTGTTGTGACCTCCATGAAGACAGACTTTTCTACAAGGTTTGACAAACTTTTATTGGCAGTCGAAGACATAAAAAGGGAACTGAATGATTGCGCTGAAGGAGTGACACAAACGGAGGTGCGCATTTCCAACACGGAGGACGACATCAGCGTCTTGCAGGCCAAGGTGAGCGCACTGGAAACCAAAGGAAACGTTCTGGAGGACAAAGTCTTAGATTTGGAATCAAGATCAAGGCGGAACAATTTAAGACTTGTCATCTTTCCAGAGGGAGCTGAAGGACAGGACCCGTGCCTGTTCTTGGAAAAGTGGCTTCCAGAGGCGCTCGGCACCGAAAAGCTTCAGACTCCTCTGACCATAGAAATCACCGAACCGGACCGCGGAGAGACGGCAACGCTCCACCTCACACTCTCATCATGAGATTCCTCAACTATCAGGATAAGATGGCTGTTGTCTCTGCGGCGCCGGCCAAAAATGATCTTCGCTATAAGGAGCAGCGGATCCGACTCTACCCGGACCTCGTGGCGGGAGTGCACCAGCTTCAGAAACAGTTCGACTCGGTTGGAGAGGATCTGCACAGATTGGGGATAAAGCACGGAGTGATCCAGCCAGCAAAGTTACTGGAGACCTACGAGGATAGAGGATAGATAATTTACTCTCAATACAAATAAATACTTTGATCTGTCCAAATCAATGCAAGGAGTAGATCTAAACTTTGTAACATGGAATTCCAGGGGATTGCAATGTTTCAAAAAAGTAATAAACAAGATAAAAGATATGGGTTCCAAAATAGTCTTTCTTCAGGAGACCCATCTTCTAGAGGAAGACGAAAAAAGAATTAGAAGAAGGTGGCGAGGGAGTGTATTTGCTTCAGCATTTTCTTCCAGAGCAAGAGGAGTGATGACCCTGATTCATGAATCTGTACCATTCCATGTTAGTAATGTGATTAAAGACAAGAGGGGTAGATATTTAATAATACAAGGATCATTATTGTTGGAAACAGTAAATTTGGTTCATATTTACGGTCCTAATTCTGATGATTTTAAGTTTTACAAAGACCTGTTCCTTACACTTTCAGCGCTGCCCGGGCAATTTATAATAGCTGGGGACTTTAACTGTACCTTAAATCCAAGCCAGGATAGATCCACAGGAACCGACCAAACTCCTAACAACTGTAGACTGAGTATTCTGAGATCAATGAAAGAACTAAAACTGCTGGATATTTGGAGGGAATTAAATCAGCAAACCAAGGCCTATTCATGCTATTCTGCAACATTTCAAACCTACTAACCAATAGATTATTTCCTAATTTCTTCTGAATTGATGTCCAAAATCCAAAAGTGTACATATGACAATATTGTAATTCGGACCATCTCCATGTTGCCTAGTATACAGGGATGAAAAAATATCCAGCAGCCCTCCTAGATGTCGATTCCAACACAAATGGCTGCAGGACGAAGAGTTTGTTAAATACATAGGAAAACAAATAGATGACTTTTTCTACTTCAAACTTTATTTATACTTCAACACAGATCAAACGTCAGCCTGTATTAGATAAGATAAGATAAGATAAGATAAGATAAGATAAGATAAGATAAGATAAGATAAGATATTCCTTTATTCGTCCCACGATGGGGAAATTTCCTTTTTGCGGCAGCCGTACAGGGCAGAGAGAGAGCAATATATAAAAGAAACAAACTATGGAGTCAATATACTCACATATATACACAATATACACATACATTTCCAAAAAAAAAATTGCACAGGATGACCATATATGGGTTATTGCACAGGATAAAAGAAATATGACAGAGCCAATGATGTTGTTTAACGTGGTTCACTGGGAGCAGCTAAGGTTGTACCGTCTAACGGCAGCAGGTAGAAACGACCTGCGGTGTCGCTCCTTCAGACACTTAGGGTGTCTCAGTCTGACGCTGAAGGAGCTGCACAGGGAGGACACAGACTCATACATGGGGGGGGCGTCGTTCTCCATCATGGATGATAGCTTAGCTACCATCCTCCTCTCTCCCACCTCCTGCATTGAGTCCAAAGGCAGCCCTAGAACGGAGCTGGCCTTCTTCACCAGCTTCTCCAGTCGCCTCCTTGGGATGCCTTTAAGCCATTTCTAGAGGAAAAATAATCAGTTACACAAGCTATAAAAATAAGAAAGACAAACAAAATTTTGCACAACTAGAGAACAAAATAAAAGACACACAACATAAAAATCTATGAAAATTGGGATCTGGAAGCAAAAAAAGAGTTATTACTCCTAAGAGCAGAATATGACAAACAGTCCAGTAACAGGGCTGCATCAAGCCTTCTAAGGTTAAAACAAACATTTTATGAACAAGGTGACAAGGCTGGAAAATTATTGGCATGGCAAATAAAACAACTGGAAACTAAAACCTCTATCACACGTATCACAATCCAAACTTAGTCAATCCAAAAGATCTCAACCACGCCTTTAGAGAGTATTACCAGAAACTTTATGACGCTCAAGGGAACTGCAATCCTGACATTAATAGTTTCCTAAATAGGCTGAATATTCCAGTTATCTCAAATGAGAATAAGATCAATTTGAATTTAAAGTTTAATAACATAGAAGTCGCACAAACTATTGAAAATATGAAATCAGGAAAAAGTCCAGGTCCAGATGGTATTCCGATTGAAATATATAAAAAATGTAGGGATAAATTGCTGACACCCCTACTGGAAATGTTTACTGAGGCATTTGAAAAAGAATGTCTTCCACTCTCCATGAATCAAACCTCAATCACATTACTGCCAAAACCGGGTAAACCGCCTAACAAATGCCAGAATATGAGGCCTATTAGTTTACTGAATTCTGATCTTAAAATGATCCAAAATGTTCTGCCACATATAATAAATAGAGATCAGAATGATCAGAAAGAGACTAGGATCTCATAATGTGAGAAGAGTTTTAAATATCATTCATCATAAAAAAGAAAACAGAGATACTGCTCTCCTGTCACTAGATGCAGAAAAAGCATTCGATAGGGTGGAGTGGCCCTATCTGTTCAGTATCTTGGAAAGATTTGGACGCGGATCCAACTTTATAAAATGGATCAAGATTTTGTATAAAGACCTGACAGCGGAAGTTTTAACAAATAGAAATTTCTCTAAGCCAATTAAAATTAAGAGAGGATGTTGGCAAGGATGTCCTCTCTCTCCTTTGCTTTTTACTTTAGCAATAGAACCATTTGCAGCAGCGCTTCGTGCACATATGCACAAAGAATGCCCTAATTTTAAGCATTACTTCTGGGCTACACATCTGCGCTCCATTATGTTTTACTTCTCTAATGAGAATAATCCACATTGGGTAGAAATGGAATCCAACAATTTAAAAATACCTTTACCGTCTTTCTTATACTCTGATAAAATAAGAAAGTTACAAAGACAAATCAAAAATCCTTTCTTGAAACACATGATAAAGGTCTGGTATGAGGTCAAAAACTATTTAAAAGAAGTAAATTCTTTATCACAATCTGGGGTAACCAGCTCTTTTTACCAGGAAGAATGGATACAACAATAAAACGTGGGCATCCAAAGGACTTTTATTAGAGATTTGTACCCCTCACAGTCTGATACCTTTATGTCCTTTGAGGAGCTAAAATCTATGGACGGCCTGGATAAAAAAACACTACTTTAAATATCTTCAGTTAAGAAGCTTTGTGAATGCAAACCAAAAGAGTCTTAACAAAATTCCTCTTTCACAGCTGGAAACCCAGATGATGAAAAACAAATTAAGAAAAGGCATAATTTCAGACCTCTATAACTTATTGACATCTAATACATCAGAGAACTCAAATGGTAAATTAAAATCATGGAATGATGACTTTTCACTCAATATTAATGAAAATGATTGGACAAGGGCATGTTGTAAGATTCATTCTATGTCTATTAACAGTCGACTGAGAATACTGCAATTTAAATGGTTAATGCGTTTATATAAATATAATAAGAACATACCAGATGTTTGTGCAAAATGTGGATTTAAAGGCACATTGAAGCATTGCATGTGGGAGTGTCACCAAATACAGATCTTTTTGGAAGAAGTTAAAATTACAATAGAAAAAATAATCTCAAAACAACTTACATTGAGCCCTACCCTAATTCTTTTGACTATATATCCAGTGAAACATAATTTTAGTAATACAGACAGTACATTTATTGATATCAGTTTCTTAACAACTTAAAGGTGTATTGCACAGGCTTGGAAAAACATGAGCAGACCTAGCATGAATCAGTGGCTAAAACAAATGTTGTATTGCCTTCCTATGGAGAGAATAATGTATATCCATAAAAGCAAACAACACCTATTTGAGGAAATTTGGGGACCCTTTATTAATTATATTCAAAAATTAGAACTAATAGATGATTCAACAGATTTTTGATCTCAACTGCACGGAATTTTGCAACCTCAGTTTAAAAGCTTTTGAAAAGGAGAGCTGTGATGGAATCATGTAAGAGAAGCAGAGTTCATTGTTAAGTTTTGTTTTATGTTATTATTATTTTTATTTGTTTGAGTGCAGATATATGTTTTGAGTGAAATGTCAAACAATACAGTTTAGTTTTTTTATTATTATTTTATTTCCTTTTTGCTTTTTGTCTTTTTATAAGGAAAATGTAACTGGTATTATTGAAGTTGCTGTGTTGTCATGACTAATTCTTTAAATAAAAAGTTGTGGAAAAAATAAATAAATAAAAAATCTAAATACATTTTACAAATAAAATCCGCCCAGAAAAACACATTTCCACCAAAGTGAGTTATAAATATGTATATATATATATTTTAACTTGTCCTGTCCAACAGCTGGGCAGACAGATGAGAGCTGAGGGCCTCTTGTGTTGGACATATTTTACTTTAACAAGAGGGGTTATTAATCTTCAGACAAACCAGAGGAATGTCTGAATAAACCCCTTTTGGAATTGAGGCCAAACTTTATTAATTTCAATCATGTTTGAAAATCTTTGGTGTTGGACCGGACGGAAAAGTAAAGAGGGGAAGAAGAGAGAGGGATGTTAGAGAGAGGGAGGGTGATAGTGAGAGGGGGGGGGGGGGGGTAAGACCATGAAGCAGCATAGAGCAGACAGGTTTACTGGTTGTTTATCATTACGGTAAGGTTCAAATGTAGTACAAAAAGGGCGGGGCCTGTCCACACACACACTGAAATGTTATAAACACACCTGCTAGCTGCAAAAATGTCCATCTGTCGACATGCACACAAAACAGATAGTGTTCACACGCATACTTATGCCTTAAAACCAACTAGTGTGAAATATTTCAGTCATTCAGTCATGCAAACTATTAGTGCAAAGGTGAGCTAACACCTGTGCTCAGGTGAGTGTTTATGTTCTTCTAAAATGGATGGTGGAATGTGAAAAGAAGGAGGAGGAGCGCCCAGCCAACCCCACACCCAGACCCCCGCCGCAGCAGCAGCAGCAGCCAGAACCCCCCAACGCCACACAGCAGCAGGCAGGGAACAACCGCCCCCCGGGCGACCACATCCGCCACCCAGGCCAGGGCCAGCAGGACCGCCGCGAGGCCCCCAGAGCCAGATAGCAGGGAGGCACATTTGGCGGGGCCCAGCGCTCAGGGGCAAGGAGCAGGACCCACCCCCAGGGACACGGACATCCCCAGCTCAGGTCGGGCCCAGGAAACCGGCACCCTGGGGACACGGCCGCCGTTGCGGAAGGTCCTTCATGATGCAACGGCCCCCACCAGGGATGGGGTAGGGGACAGATGGTCCTAGGTCCCACCTTCCTTGCAAAATGTGTGTAGGTGTGTATGTGTTTGTGAGGGTGTGCATGTGTGTGTGGTTATGTTTGAATGAATATTTTGAGGAGTAAAGGGTGCATGTACTAAGGGGGGTGCAGTTCAGGACATCTCCTGATTACTCACAGTGATGTCCCCTCAGCCCCCCCCCCCCACCACCACCACCACCAAGGGGCCCTAAATGTCTAAGGCAGTGGTTCCCAAACTTTTTCTGCAGGGCCCCCCTTTCTGAAAATTAGAATATTTTCGAGCCCCCCCACACTGACACAAACATACAAATCCTTTGTTTCTAAACTCCACCGCGTCTTATAACATGTGGTTAATGAGAAATCTTTCTCTGAACGGTAGAATTCTGTTATCTAAAGCTGAAGGAATCTCTAGATCTGTCTATGTGTCTCTGTCTTTAGAAATGCCAAAACACATCTGTAATCTATTAAACAAAACATTATTTGATTTTATTTGGAGGAAAAAATGTCATTACTTAAGGAAAAATGTTTTGTGTAACACCAGAAAACATTGGGGCATGGATGTATTAACCTTTGAAACTTTAAACAACTCTTTTAAAATAAAGTATTTTATTGAAAGGGGAAGACAATATCTGGAATGCATTTCCCAAAGCCCTGCTGGCCTGGAAACTTCTTTATAAACGTAATTTTTCTCCAACAACTAGTTCTATTTGGAATAACAGTAATGTACAATACAAGAATAAATCACTTTTTTTCCTAGATGGTATGATAATGATATTGTTTTAATCAGACAACTTTTCAATTCTTATGGACATCTTCTGACGTATGAAGAATTTCTTTTAAATTTCGGTATTCCTGTTCCACTCAGAGAATATGCAATAGTGTTAGATGCCGTTCCAACCAGTCTACTTCAACTCTTTAAAGGGATTTAGAACACAAGTCAATTAAAACCCCAGAGAATCTTTTTGGACAATGTGGATATTTGTGTTAATTCAGTTTCCAATAAACAAATAAGAAATCTTTTACAGACCACAACCTTACCTGCTGGGAGGTTTTATTGGGAATCCAAATTTGTGGACATAAAATGGACTTATGCTTGGACTATTAGAAATAAATACCGTCTAAATAACAAAATAAAAGAGGTGTCCTTCAAAATATTGCATTGTATATATCCTATCAAAAAGACTTTGAGTAGATTTGTTGGACATGGACCTGTTTTGTTCATTCTGTGGAACTCAGGAGGAAACTATTTATCACCTGTTTGTGGACTGCAGAAATACAAATAAGGTTTGGATTGAAGTGGGAAACTATATTGGAAGTATAACTACACAAACTGTTACATTCTTAGATAAAGACATTATTCTGGGTTACCTTAATGTCAAAGTAGACAAAGATTGTATCTTCATCACACAATTGTTTTTATTATTGGCAAAATTCCAAATCCATAAAGCCAAATGGTCAAACTCCAAACCTAAATTCCAGCAGTTTTTGAGTGAAATCAATCAGTAATGTACCATTATCAAACATCGGCAAAACCAAAAAGCAATTCGAACTAATTTAATTTTTGAAAGATTTAAAATGTATTAAACCCCAAAGATTTTTGAAGTAATAATTATTTGTGTCTTATGTTGTATATGTATGTTTATATATTTATATACTTTTTGTTTTATTTCTTATATTTTTCTGCAATATGTTCACATTTCAATTCCCCCTGAGACATTCACATTGTTATTGTATTATGTTGTTTGTCAATAAAGTATGAAGAAAAAAACTCCACCGCGCCCCCCCTGCAATAACCCCGCGCCCCCCCTAGGGGGCGCGCCCCCCAGTTTGGGAACCACTGGTCTAAGGTGTGGTTAAAATTGGCGGGTAGGGTGCCAGGAGGACATCTGCTGCTTGCTGGCAGTGATGTCCAAGCACCCCCCCCCCCTACCAAGGACCCTACATGTCTAAGGTGCAAATAAAACTGAGAGAGGGGGGTCCATTCCATACGGCAACCATGGGAGGGGGACCACTGCCAAGTAGCCCCCCCCCCACCATCACCAGGGCGCATCGCAGGCTAAACCCCCCACCCCCTCACCCTGATATGAGATTATATGAGGAAGGGGTAAGTTGGGGACAGCTGGTAGACTGTCCCCCGGTGGTCAAACAGCTGTCCCCCAGCCCCCCCAGCATAGGGGCCAGGTCCCTCAGCCCAGGGGTCCCATCCCCAGAGGCGCTGACGCGCCAGGCCCAGCACCACCCACCCCACACAGAGAGAGAGGAGCCAGAAAGCGGTGCCCCCCCCGGAGCAAGTCCAGGCCCCCACCCCCAAGCGCCGGCCCCGGGAGTGCTCTGGTCAGGCCTCAACCGGACCGAGGCAGCCAACCGGCCGGGGCAACCGCTGTTGTGAGTTATATTTTAATGAACTTTCTTCTTTCTTTAGGCAGTAATGAAGAGAAAACAAGTAAACTTAACAGAAGGTGGTTTGTAGAGCTAGTAGATTCTTCATAACACCTCATAAAGCAGGGGTGTCCAAAGTTTTTTTGGTGAGGGCCAAATACAGAAAAATGAGCAAAGGTCCGGGCCGCACACAAGAGGTGACATATTGACAGATGATTACTGTGTATTTCTAACTCACCTATGATGTGGAGAACATTGCTCTCAGACAATGAAACCTCATTCCAACCAGCAGTTCAGAACGGGTTTATTGAGCAGCTGAAGCCAGCAGATCTGTACATACATAGCCGTTAGTGTGGTTGACTGGCAGAGCGCACGATTCTGTAGTTTATAGAGTCGACTGTTTTCTCAGAAAAGTAGACCAAAAAAAGGGTTTATGGGTGACCAACAAGGACAATTTTAACATTAAACGCACACAATTTAAAAAGCTTCATTTTATAATTACACTCTGTGACAGAATATGCAGCTATGAACAAAAAATTCCCAAAACAACACAAGTTACATAAAGGAAATAGATTCAGAATGGATTTTCTTCACCTTTTATGTTCACTCTATCTCTGTCTATCTCTAGATGGAAAATAAAGACGTCAGTAAAATGTCTACAATAGTTCATAAAGAATGACATTAGCATGAGCTGAGGGGTCTAAAGGCATGCGGTGATCCTGGTTTTGCGCAACAGGCAGCTCTCCTCCGCGTGCCCCGATTCACCTGGCAGACGGAGCCCACTACCCCCCCTCCCCTTTCATTCCCGCTCACACAGCCACGTGTGACACAGACAGGAGCAGCTGCACGGACGGGGATTCAAAGGTTTCAGGCTGTTACAAACTCTGATAGAACAGATAATAGGAACCCAATAGTGGACCAGATATTTTTCCAAGCACTGAGCCGCTGTCACCACAGCCGCCCCCACGTTAAATTTGCGCACCGGACAATTGCCGGTATTACCTATGCCTAAAACTGCCACTACCGCGCGCCCCCCCCTGGCATCGCTTCGGCCGCGCCCCACTACTTGAGAAGCACTGCCTTAAAGAAATATTCATTTTCCCACCGTCTTCTACATTCACTTGCTATCTTGCGTTTCTTCGGTGCTGCCATTTCTGGTGACTCGTAAATATTCTTCTTTGCTTAACTTTGTTTAGTGGAGAAGCACCTTTCTGTAACCGACTCCATCTAGTGTTGAAACTAAGAAGTGCAACAGAGTTGAGCTGAAGCGCCACGTGTGGGCCATATTCAATTATATTTTCAAAATTTGCTGCGGGCCAATGAAAACAGACCCGAGGGGCCGCAGTTTGCCCGCGGGCCGTAGTTTGGACACCCCTGACATAAAGGCTTAGGGTTCATTTAATTACAAAGACAGTAAAAATAGCTGTTTTTACTCAAACTGTGCTCCAACCGTAAACACTTCTGTCACTCAAGTAGTAGCTGAGGAAAGATGGCGCTGCGGTCTTCTGTGGACAACCACCAAAGACTATTGATGGCTCCGGTTCTTCCTCTGGGTGGTGGACCTACAGGGAAGGGTATACCACAAAGTCATTTTGGGCAGTCTGGGAACGTCCAATGAGACGAGGCCTGACCTCTGGAGGCTTGTGAGTCCCAGCCCCAGGCCTGGTTCCAGGGTGGGAGTTAGTCTGGATGACAACATAACTTCTTTCAGTTTTATTTTCCAAAGTAACATATGAACTGCTCATAGCCTGTTTTGTCGGATTGGACCTGTCTACCATGGGAGACCCTCAGGAGCAGAGCCCCAAGGATCAGTCAAATTCTCACACCCCCACTGCGAGAAGGTTGCAGTTCATAGAGAGGTGTAGCTCAGAATGAAAAAGAATTTCTAACCATCATGAAGGACCTTCTGAAGCTCATCAGATAAAAACTTCATCATTAAAACTAAAACCATAAGAAGAATAAAAACCACAAAAAAGTAATTATTTCCAACCAAGTTAAACAAACTTTTTATATCAAAGAATAACTTCTTACAGTGTGTTAGGCTAAAGGTCATTTAACCTAAACCTAACCTAAACAAAGCCAACCCTTGGTATCAAGCTTATGGAAGATGATTGGATCATGTTTTATGAGCTAACTGAAAGCTTGATGTACAAATGAAGAACATCTACGGCATTACACTACAGAAAGAGAAGCCAGGAAGTTTTTTGAATTAAGGTGATGCTGAATCAAGCAGAAGTTACCGAAATATGACAATTCAGTGTTCAAGGCAAACATGTATTCATTCCTTCAGGGTTTGGCTTAGGATAAAGAACTGGAAAGACCGATCTGATGAGGCAGAATTCTAACTTCACATTCATCCAGTTTCCTGCCAGCAGGTCTCTGCAGTGGACAGGGCCAGTACAAAAGGCAAACCTAGAAAAAAGAGGAAGGCACATCACAACGAGGAACTAAAAGAGAACTGTAACATTAGGCTGAAGAATGGAGGAAGATAAAGAAAATCATCAGGAGGAAATATACAACTTCTCGAAAACAGCTAAAAGCTGAACAGCAGATTATTATATGTCTGTTTGGAATCATGAAAAGTATTTTTAGCTCACATTGAGGGAACATGGGAAAGAACCAGTTTACTTACCAAGAAACAAATCTGGTCCCATGGTAAAAGGTACATTCCTGGTAAAAGGTATGTTCCTACAATAAAAGGTACATTCTGATGGTAAAAAGATTGTTTTTATGGTAGAAAGTGTGTGATAGATATATGTGTGTGCAGGTGTCACATGTTTTTGAGTGGAAAAACGAATGTTTGTTCCTTTTTATGGAGTTAATTCAGTCTCAATCAGAAATACACACAACCTGTTTCACAAATACACACACTCTGATTCACAACCGTAATTTTATGCAAACGTGCAATATTAATTTGGAAATGCACACGTTGTGTTTCACAAACACACAGTAAATCAAAATCAAGCCTTCAGAACAACAAACTGCTGAGCACATGAACAATTGTTAGAACAATAGCCCGGCGCGGCGTTCACCAAAGCCCGGGGCGGCGTTGACCACCTCAGCCCGGGGCGGCGTTTACCAAAGCCTGGCGTGGCATCCACCTCAGCCCGGCGCGGCATTGACCAAAGCCCGGGGCGGCGTTGACCAAAGCCCGGCGTGGCATCCACCTCAGCCCGGCGCGGCGACCACCTCAGTCCGGCGCGGCGTTGACCAAAGCCCGGGGCGGCGTTGACCAAAGCCCGGCGTGGCATCCACCTCAGCCCGGCGCGGCGACCACCTCAGTCCGGCGCGGCGTTCACCAAAGCCCGGCGCGGCGTTCACCAAAGCCCGGGGCGGCGTTGACCACCTCAGCCCGGGGCGGCGTTGACCAAAGCCCGGCGTGGCATCCACCTCAGCCCGGCGCGGCGACCACCTCAGCCCGGCACGCAGTTGACCAAAGCCCGGCGCGGCATGATCACACTTTACAGGACATGGAAATGACATTGAGCCAATCAACCATTTCTCCTCTGCCGTCACAGATAATTGCAGTTACTACACTGAAGAGCATTTTAACTTGAACATTAAATGTAAAGATAAGTTTTCACTTGTTCATTTCAATAGCAGGAGCATGTATGCACATTTTGATAACATTAAGGAATACTTGTGCAATTTTTCACAACGATTTAGTGTGATAGCAATTTCAGAAACATAGTTCAATGCAGAGAAGGGAGTTGAAAACTTTAATTTGGAGGGTTAGGAACTCAGATACTGTAATAGACTAAACAAAGGTGGTGGAGGAGTTGCTCTATATGTGGATCAAACTCTGCATTTCAGAGGAGTGACTAGCATGACAGCTGTTGTTGACAATATGCTTGAATGTTTAACAATCGAAATCTCTGAAGAAAATCCAAAAAATGTAGTTGTCAGTTGTATTTACAGAACACCTGGCTCAAAAATGGAGATGTTTGCAGACTGGATGGAGAAAATGTTTGTGGATAAAAATAAGGTAATGTTTGTATGCTGGGATTTTAACATTGACCCTTTGAATCCTCATAAGATTAAAGCAGTTAAAGAATTTATTAATAACATGTACAGCATTAGCTGATTTCCAAGAATTACAAAACCAAGTAGGGTAACTGCAAGTTGTGCAACATCAATTGATAATATATTCTCCAATGACATTGAAAATAAAACGGTTAGTGGGTTGCTAATTAATGAAATCAGTGACCATCTTCCAGTTTTCACAGTATGTGACAGTAGTTATGTCAACCACAGGTTGCATTTCTCAATGGGAGACAGAAGATTTCAATCAGAAACCTCCATCAATGCATTTACAGCTGAGTTAAATGAGCATAATTGGGATGTGATTTATCAAAAAGAAACTGTTGATTAGGCTTATGAGTAATTTTTACTGATATTTGGTTTGTTGTATGATAAACATTGTCCAGTTAAAAAGTTCAAGGAAAAAATTAAGTATTTCCATTGTCCATGGATTACAAAAGGATTGCAGAATGCATGTAAGAAAAATAATACTCTTTATAAAAACTACTTAAAAAAGAGAACAAAAGAGGCAGAAATTAAATATAAAAATACAAAAATAAGTTAACGCAGATCCTAAGAACATGCAAGAAGGAATATTATGGAAAACTTTTAGAGGAAAACAAAAGTAATATCAAAAAAACATGGGGCATACTCAATACTATTCTAAGAAGGGGTAACAAGGAAGACTCCTATCCAAAGTACTTCATTAGTGAGGGTGAAGAAATGGATCAAAGGGAAGAGATTGCTAAAAGATTTATTGATTTTTTGTAAACGTGGGACCTGAATTAGAAAAGCAAATCCCGGATCCAGGAACATTTGGAAAGGATGTGCAAATATTAATTGACAGAAATCCCAGTAGCATGTTTCTTAACCCAGTAACTGAAAATGAAATATTAAAGACCGTGAGAGGAATGAAGGGTAAACTCTCTACTGATGTTAATGACATTGATATGGCTTTGGTGAAAACAGTAATCAGTGGAATTCTGAAACCATTAGAATATATTTTAATTTATCATTCCAAACAGGTTCATTTCCTAATCAAATGAAGATAGCAAAAGTTATACCATTGTACAAAACCGGGAACAAGCATCACTTCACAAACTATAGGCCAGTTTCTATGTTACCACAGTTATCAAAGATATTGGAAAAAATGTTCATGACCAGATTAAACTCTTTCATCGAAAAGCACAAGATACTGGACGAAGGACAGTATGGGTTCAGGTCAAATCCATCAACATCAATGGCCCTGATGAATGTAACAGAAAAAATAACAAATGCTATTGATAATAAAAAACATGTAATCGGGGTATTTATTGATTTAAAAAAAGCTTTTGACACAATTAACCACGGTATGTTAATTAATAAATTGGAACGGTATGGCATTAGGGGGTTAGTGCTAGACTGGATCAGAAGCTATTTGAGCAACAGAAAGCAGTTTGTAAAGGTTGAAGGTGCTTGTTCCCAATGTTTGGACATTGTCTGTGGTGTCCCTCAGGGGTCGGTTCTGGGACCAATATTGTTTATTTTATATATAAATGATTTATTTAAGGTTTCTAACAAATTACGGCTAGTTCTATTTGCTGATGATACTAATGTGTTTTGTGATGGGGATGATCTGCAGCAACTCATTGAAATTGTTAAGAAGGAGATGGAAAAACTGAAGCTGTGGTTTGATGTAAATAAGCTTTCACTAAATTTAAGTAAAACAAAAATGATGTTATTTGGTCACCATAAGGGTAAAAATATTAACATTGACATGCACATAAATGGGGTGAAACTTAAAAGAATTTATGAAAATAAATTTCTTGGGGTCATAATTGATGACAAACTTACCTGGAAAGCACATATTAGCTACATACAAGCCAAACTATCCAGAAGTATTTCTGTCTTAAATAAAGCTAAACTGGTTCTGGACCACAAATCCCTCCACATGTTATACTGGACATTGGTTTTACCATATTTTTCTTATTGTGTAGAGGTTTGGGGGAGCAACTATAAAACAACGTTACATTCACTTTCAATACTTCAGAAGAGAGCAATACGAATCATACACAAAGTTAGTTACCTTGAGCACACAAATAAATTATTCATAGAATCAAAATTACTCAAATTTTACGATCTAGTAGAGTATTGTACCGCTCAAATAATATTTAAGGCCGAAAACAATTTATTACCAACGAATATCCAAAGGTTATTTATTAAAAGAGAGGAAAAATACAATTTTAGGGAAAAATATTAATTTGTCATACATAAAGCACGTACAAATAAAAAGAGATTCTGTGATTGAATTTGTGGAACAGAACCAGTAAATGCTTGAAACAATGTCCAAACATAAAAGAACTTAAGTATAAATACAGAAATATGATGATGGATAAATATGTACAAATACAAAACAATACAGAACATCATCATTTGTAAATCTGCATACTTTGAGAATACGTTTTGTTTTTCATTTGCATGTTTTTTGGAAATGAGAATTACATGTGCAGCTGTAACCGAATCTACATTTGGGTAGGACAGTGGACTTTGATGGTGGGAGTACCGGTTTACTTTAGTGGATTGTTCACCCACTAATAGGGAACGTGAGCTGGGATTAGACCGTCGTGAGACAGGTTAGTTTTACCCCACTGATGAGGTAAACGGGGTGAGATTTTATAAGATTTTTCTTCTTCTCACTCCCTTTTGGACTTGTGTTTATATAATTTTTTTGTTTTATATAATTTTTGTCTTGTTTTTGTCTTATTTTGTCATTTTACACTTGTTTTCATTTGTCCAAAATAAAAAGGTTTCTACTACTACTAAAGGTTTCACAAATGCACAACAAGTGTTTCTGACAAATGTTTCACAAAAACACAACACATTTTTCAGAGTTTGTAATATGAACTCACACATCGTTCAATTTCACAAACCCGCTCTCATGTGTGAGAGATTTTTACACGGTGAATATTCAGACTCTCTTCACGCTGCAGGTCAACTAATGTCACCATTGGCTAGTGAATCTGTCAATCAAACTCATCATCAAAGCATGACCCCTTAGACTTTCTCCAGCTTCCACACAGGTAAAAAAAGGCCCCGCCCACCTTTGATTCTGTACCGGTCGGTCGTTAGCGTGTTAGCTTTAGCATGGCTCGTAGGTTCCTAAATTACTGGCTTGTGCAACTTTCCAGTGGACCTGGAAGCAATGCAACAGTTGTTGAATGCAGTTGGCATTGAATCCAGAGAACTGTGTCCTGGTGATGAGATTAGCAATGAATGTTTCACTCAGGATAGTTTGCTAATGTTTCTCCTGATTAGCTATGATGCTAGCGACCTTTTAGCACTCAGACAGTCTGGATCCTGAGGAGGTGGAGGAGAAAAGTCTTCCACAGAAAGATCTGTGGAGAAACTGGCATCACTTTGTACCACTCTCCATATTAAAAATGCAACGTGATTATGTTACCTCAAGCTAACTTCCATGTCAATCACAGATCAATTCACCCCCCGGCAGGGGTTTAGTTTTGGCCCGCAGCAGCATCACTGATGCAACGACCGGACTATTTTCGCAGTTGGAAAGATTTCTGTGTCTTTAAGGGAAAAATTGACCCCACCCACATGCGCAAAAATTCACCAAAATTTGCACACGACTAGGACCCGTAGAAAATGAATTTTCGCCATGGTAAACGACACCCCACCCATGACGATGACAGCACAATGAGTGATAATGTAAAAAAAGTGAATGGGCCGAAAAACGCGCATGGAGTTAAAGAAAAAAAGTCAAAAATCAGTAACGAAACCAAAACACACGTGTCGGGGACATCCCAAGGAAGTTTTGAAATCATTATGGGATGGCCACCTACGGCTTGGGGGCCATTTGATGACGAACTCTGAGATATGGCGATTTTCGTGTTTTTCGACAATATGGGAAACCAACACTTTTGTTTAAGTGATTTTCACGGAATTGCACAAAGATAATGCCAGCTCAATTCTACAAACACCACAGAAGTGGGTTGTCGGGCATCCATGGCAAGCTACTGTGGAAAAAAAAGTTGGAATTAGAAGTAGTAGAAATTTGAACGGCATGCGCATGGGGAATTTGCAACTGTTGCGATCTTAGCTAGCTGACTCATTTTTTATTGGAGTGTCGTAAAAAATGAATATGCCATTCCCTGGCGCACGCTGAACAAAACAATGTAACAAATGAAAAGATCACTTCAGGTATGTGGGCGTGGTAAACAAAAACGGTTCCAAAAAAATGTGCTGACTCAGCTAAAATAAAAAAAAATTTGGTAAAAATGTTACAATTAGAAGTTATAGATTTTTAATCTTTCAGGGAGGTGAGCGGATGGAGTAGTCGCATCTATAGCACGCTCCGGCCGACCTCTTACTTTTCATACCTTTTCATCCTCATACGCTAACCCCGTCTACGCCCTATTATCACTCTATCACCGGATCTGACAAAAGGAACTAAAATGCCGCCTAAAGGACAGAAAGCTATTGATAAAGAGGATGCTAGTGTTAGCCCTAGCCTGACACTTCATGCCATTAAAGCGCTACTTGAAGAACACTGTGAAAAGCTGTCCGCAGAGTTCAAGTCGTCCTTTGATGCAATCGACTCCAAACTAGACCAAACTCCTCCTGGACGATCATGACCAGCGCATCTCTTTACTTGAGCTTGCCACTGATGATCTAAGCCAGCGTGTCATGGATCTGGAGAACACCTGCTCTTCTCTCCGGGAAGAGAACGCTAAGCTAAAGGCTAAGGCTGCCGATTTGGAGAATTGTAGCCGCCATCAAAACATGCGCATTCTTGGATTGTCAGAAGCTACCGAAAGCGGTAATCCGACTGCGTTTTTCTCCCATCTACTGCAAGATTCATACGGGAAGGAAATCCTGCCATCACTTCCTGAAATTGACAGAGCCCACCGATCGCTGGCTCCCAAGCCGACTACTGGAAAGCCGCCGCGTTCCGTCATCCTCCGCCTGCACCGCTTCCAGACGAAAGAGCTGCTCATCAGAGAAGCACGGCGCAGGGGAAGGTTTTTCTACAACTTTCTACACATTCGCATGGGAGAGGATTACAGCGCTGAAGTGGCGAAATAACGCAGCACGGTACAGAGGCGCAACGGTCATTCCCGCATATCAAACAACAACACCCAATGGAGCCAGAAAGTGGATTAACACCGTTGAAGAAGCACAGAAATATATCGATGAGCATCCTGAACTATCTGATCACGTTTGAAGGATGTGTTGACATAAACCGGGTCAAGGATCACTTCCAACACTAACTGCCGCTCAGCCTTCAGCGCCATTCTGGGTGATAATTCCTCTTTTTCTTCCTCTCTCTTGAGGTGCTGTCTTTTTTACTTTCTTTGGGCTGGAGCATTGGCTTTTGATGCTTTGATGTTGTTGTTTTTTCTTTTTGGGAACTTGAAGAGGACTTTAGAGATGTGTATTTTACAGAGCTTGCTGCTGTTTGGTTTAGTAGCTGTCTTGGTTGGGGAGGGTGGGGAGGGGGGTTTGTCACTGTCAATAATGCTACTGAAAAAAGTGCTGAATACATTGTTCTGTTGCTCCAACTGCTGGGTCTTTGTGACTTATTTGTCTATTTTTCTTTCCACTACATCTTTCTAATTATGCAGTATGACTAATCACATCAATTTTACAAGCTGGAATGTTAAGGGTTTAAACCATCCTGTCAAGAGAAGAAAGGTTTTCTCCCATCTTAAACGCTTTAAAACGAAAATTGCTTTTTTACAAGAAACCCATATTCGTAGCACAGATTCCAATCGGCTGCTGTCATTTTGGTTCGGTCATCCATTTCATTCCTCCTTTGAGGGGAAGGCACGAGGGGTCTCAATCCTGATCAGTCATGATGTCCCATTTGAATCCCAGTCGTGATATCAGATAAATTTGGACGGTGTGTGATTGTTTCTGGCAGATTACACAAAACACTGGTTGTTTTAGTCAATGTTTATGCTCCAAACGTGGACGATGCAGAATATTTTCTATACTGCCTGATTTAAATACATACCACCTTATTTTGTGCGAAGCCCTTAAATGTTGGCTAGACCCCAGTATGGATCGCTAGGGATGGGTATCGTTAAGGTTTTAACGGCTAATACCTTATCGATACTGCTTATCGATCCGGTATTTTAACGATACTCTTATCGATACTTTTTGAGGACGAAAATAATAAATAAAAAACAAATGAAGAACATAAAGTGTTTTATTTCCTCACTATGCAACAACATCGTTTTTTTAACAAATAATTTACTTTATACATGAGAATGTTCCAGACAGGATATTCATTTAATTATTTAATCTAATTATTTTTATTATTTATGAGCGTGATGTTTCCTTTGATCTTTTGTCCATTTCCCACAACCTTGAATAGACTTTTCTGTCTGTCAAACACCAGAGTTAAGTTAAGTTAAATGATGGAAACAGATTCACTTTGATGCAGACTCCTTTCATTTATTTATTTTTGTTTAAATCCAGTAAACCCAATAAATTATATTAATTTTACAGATGACAACTATCATTAGTCATTAATTATTATTAAGTGTTAGGAAGCAGCTGATTGTGTTGAATCTAAGCTCCCGCCTCTCTACCTGTTTGTTTTGTGTAGAACACGCCGCTCCAGCGTGTTCTACACAAACAGCACAACATACGGTCATCGTAGCAGCAAGGTGACAGGATGGTCGGGGCTCCTTGATGCAAACTTAATTAATTTTTACGCAGAAACGTTAGTTCTAGTCTAGGCGCCACTCCTGCCCTACAAGATCGCCACTGACTGTGTGTGCGCTGCCTTGACCTTGTGTGTACTACGCGCGTGCTGTCTGAACAACAATGCCCTCGTGCACACAATAGACAGAGCTTCCGTCAATCGAGAATACCGAAATTAATATCATCATTAATTAACGGAAAATTGACTGACTTGGTGAGGTGGTGTTGCACTGAAGGGGTCTGGGATCCAGTCATATTGTAGGATCTGCACTCGGGAAGTACCTCTGGAAATGCTTTTGGAGGGCAGAGATGTGAGCTGTCATGCATGGGATCACTGTGTTCTGCAGCTTGTTGACCTCAATGAATGACTTCAGGTTCCCAAAGGAGTCAATATTTCCCTCTGTAACTCGCTGCTCCCACATCTCAAGCTTTCTTGTGAATGATGTGATTTTATCTGCCAGATGTGGAAGGTGTGTGTTACTGCCCTGCATCTGCAGATTTAGCCCACTGAGTTTTTCAAACATGTCACTGAGGGAACCAAGTTTCATGAGGAACTTGTTGTTAAACTTGTGGGCAAGTTCATTTTCCTCTTCCTCCAAAAAGATGCAGATCTCATTCCGCAGTTCAAAGACCCTGATGAAACCTTTCCCACGTGACAGCAAACAGAACAGCTGTGTGTGGTCGGAGCCCATCTCTCACACAGTGCAGAGAAAATACGAGCTTGGGCCAGGTCGTGTTTTAAATGTAGTTCACTGTAGGGATGACATCCGCCATAACATCGTGCAGGTCAGGACTCAGCTGTTTAGATGCCAGCGCCTCTCGGTGTATCATACAGTGTGTCCACTGCACGTTAGGGGAGACGCGCTTGATGAGCGCTTGCAGCCCCCCTCTACTCCCAGCCATGGCCTGAGCCCCGTCTGTGCAGATCCCCACACAGTCCTCCCATTTCAGATCGGCCTCTCTCAAGTAAGTGTCAGTTATTTTAAAACAGTTGGCCTGCAGCTGCTCTACTTCGGGCCACTTCACAGAAAAGCAAATCCTCCTCAAATCAGCGCATCAATGAATCTGATCGCATGTTATCACATTGCCAGTCTTTATTACTGTCAGTCGCCTCATCCATCTGCAGAGCAAAGCGTCGGTCCCGTATCTTGTCATTTAGCTGCTCTTCTATGTCTTTTGAAATATCATAAATACGCCTTGAGATAGTATTGTTTGAGAGAGGAATGGTCTTTAGCTTGCTGGCAGTGGCTTCATCGATCATAGTTGAGACCATGTCGATTGCAGAGGGAAGTATTAATTCCTCGGCTGTAGTGTGTGGCTTTTTACACTGAGCAGCTCTGTAGGCAACTTTGTAGGAGGCGAGCTGCATTTGCAGCTTGTGATGCTGCTTTAGTAAAGCGACTCTGCTGTGCACGACAGTGTGTGAGTTTTTTTCTGAAGAACTCCACCGGCTTGTCTTTGTGCTCGGGATGTGTTGTCTCCAAGTGGCGTTTTAATTTGTTTGGGTTCAGACTGTCAAGTAGCTAGTATTTTAGACACACAACACTGTGGTCTTTCCTCCTTACCCACTGTGGTGCAGAAGCCAAGTGAGATATGCTCGCCATCTTTTCTTGACTTTGCTTTCGAAGTTGCTACATTTGGTGAAGATTCATCATCTGGTTTGCGTTTAGCTGGTAGTGCTGTCACAAACTTGTCCATGCTGTTGTAACTAACCCGGGAAGCCGTAGCCTTGGGCGCGCCCCCCAGTTTGGGAACCTCTGCTGTAGTTAAACACACACTGAAGATATGGTCTCAATTTAGAAAACAGTTTGGCCTGCACAGTTTCTCCATTTGGAGTCCTATTGCCACGAATCACCTTTTTAAGCCATCTACTATGGATTCAGGCTTCCGGTGGCATCACAGCGGTATCACTCGCTTTAAAGATCTACTTATAGAGGATACCTTTGCCTCATTTGCTCAACTGAAAGACAAATTTGATCTTTTAAACTCAGATTTCTCGTAATCTTTCAAGTACGTCATTTCTTTGTTTCAAAACTACCACAGAAACAGAAATAACTGACAAGATTTTTTCACTAGATCCATCCAGGAGGGGTCCTGCGGTGCAGGCTTGGAAAAGATATGGGCCTCCCCATATCAGATGATACTTGCTTGCTCTAAACTGGTAAACCTATCTTCATTTTGTGCTTGATACCAGTTAATCCAGTTCAAGGTGGTTCATCGGGTCCATATTTCCAAGGGCAGTTGGCCTCTATAAAATTCCACAGTTAGTCCACTATGCACAAGATGTAATCTTACAGATGCCTCTCTGTATCATTTGTTCTTTTCATGTTCCACATTTGAATGTATATTGGAGGACAATTTGTGACACAATGTCTCGTGTATTTAACACTGATTGAAAATCAATCCATTAATGTTACTTTTTGGGGTTGTGGAGGACCAAGCTGTTTGCGGTGACTGCCAAAAACACTGTATAGCCTTTGTATCACTCCTGGCTCGATGTACTATACTGCTTAAATGGAAAGATGCCTCTCTCTGCCTCATTCACAGTGGCTAAGCAGGATATCATGTCTTGTTTAAAACTGAGAAATTAGATGTTCACTCCAAGTCTCTTGACATATTTGAAGATTTATGGGGTCCCTTTTTGAGAACATTTCCAGCTCTTTAGTCATATAAGCCTACAGCAGCTTGGCTGCATGTGGTAGCATATAGTACAGGCCGTGATGGAGTGATGGCAGTGGTGGCAGTGACAGTGAATAGTATGGGGTATTTTGTTCATTTTATTTATTATTCTTACGTATTATTATGTTTTTTTCTTTTTTTTTTCTTTTTGTTTCCTTTCCTTAGTTTTATTATAAACACTTTGTTTAGTAATTTGTCTTTCAGACTAACAGAACTCTGTAATTGTGTTTGTATAATGTAAAACCTAATAAAATACCTTTGGGTTAAAAAAAGAAGTTATAGATTTTGAACGGCGTGCATGCATATATGTGGCAGCTGGGTAATATAAAAGATGATCTAATTAACGTGCTCTTATTACTGTTATGGTTATTATGAAGCGCCTGTTCGATCATCATTTTAACCGCGTCGCGTTTTTTGTGCCGAACGAGCTGAAGAAGCCAGGGTTAGAAGAAGGCCAACACGTGCTAACACCATTCAGCCTTGGATGAACATGAAATCCATGCTGGAAACGCTGCAATCTGCATCTTTGCTGCACGGAAATATGTGGGAATAACATCAGCCTTTATTTTGTCGGGACACGACTGGAAACACAAATCCAGGTGATTGATTGAACGGAGCCAAGGACTGAGCCATTACTTTCTTGCTTTAAGCTCACACACGCTTCTCAAAGCCGCTGAGTGAGCTGGACGTCCCAGCTCTGCTCGATTAATAATACCCTACCGAGATTCGGCCTCTCCTGAGCTCTTACCTAGAGCTGCAGGACGGGTCACAATCGGAAGTCTCCCACGCATAGCGCACTCGTAACAAAGCATCCCCCCCTTCCCCTCAAACGTTTCCTCTGCTCAGAGAGACATGGTTCGCTCTCCTTCCACCGCAGCCAAGCCTGACCACAGCCGTTCGCGCTGTCGCGACCGGCGCCCGCGATAGCCGGTCGGTCCTGTTTAGCCCAAAGCTTCTTCTGCAGCAAAACATCCTCATTGATGAGGTTAAACCAGAGCGAGCAGTAGGGACACATGATCGGAATGAACCGTTTCCATGAACAACGATCGGATCAACAATCGGCATAAACCACCTATCTCAATCGGAAAGACATTTTGATCCGAACGAGACTGATCGGGGCAGACTATTCCGAACGGCGTGTTAACATGATGCATTTTTCTTCCTACTGACATCAATCTCAGACACCTGTGATAATTAGTTTCAGGTGAGCTAAGGAAAACTGATAAAGACGGACGTTCCACATTATTAAGCAGACCAAGATCCTCTATGAATATATGCTGAAAAGCCTGGAAATAGTTAAATGCCAAGGCATGAAATCCTTGGATATTTTGTGAAAACTTACACGTGATTATCGTGATTATAAAGAGAGATTTTTGAGGATTCTGAAACTACCCGTCTGGTGCAGATAAAGGCAAAATAAGGAAGGTTTCTGTCAGATAAACACATCAGATTAAGCAGAGCAGCTGCGTAAACTAATGCAAACTTCTACCAAACAACACTCACAAGCAGAAACTTTAACAGGTTTGATTCCAGCTCCCCCTCCTCCAGCTGTCCCCCTACTCCTCTTCTGGGTGATCAACGGTCTTCCTCCCACCTTCTAGGGCCATCAACACTTCAGCTTCCCCCACCTCCCTCCCTCAGCTGCCCTGCATGGCATCCAAACCAGTTCTTAAACAGGTCTAACACCAGCTCCCCCTCCCTCATCAGTCCACCCATTTATCCACTGAATGACTACTGGACTCCTTCCACTCACCTTCCAGGGCCATCATCAGCACCTCTGAAATCCCCACCCCTCCCCACAGCTGACATATTTCATAGACCCCACCCCCACCTCCCAAAATGGACTGCTCATAACATCCACTCAGGTGAGGAGAGAGCTGGAGAGGCTCAACCAGCGAAAGGCTGCTGACCTGATGGCATCAGTCCCCGGGTCCTCAAGAACTGTTCCAGCCAGCTATGTGGAGTACTTCAGCACCTGTACAACCTGAGCCTTTCACCTTCAGAGGATCCCAGTGCTGTGGAAGACTTCCTGCCTCGTCCCGGTGCCAAAGAAAAACCATCCTGAGGCCCCCAGTGACTACAGGCCTATAGCGCTGACCTCCCATGTTATGAAGGTCATGGAGCGACTGGTGCTGTCACATCTCAGACCCCTGGTGAGCCCCTTCCAAGACCCTTTGCAGTTTGCATACCAACCCAAGGCTGGAGTGGAGGATGCACTGATATACCTGCTGCAGAGGGAATACTCCTCCCTGGAAAAGCCAAACACCACAGTGAGGATCATGTTCTTTGACTTCTCTTCAGCCTTCAACACCATCCAGCCGAGACTGATGAGGGAGAAGTTAGGGAAGATGCAGGTGGATGCCCCCATGGTCTCGTGGATTGAGGACTACCTGACAGGTCGTCCTCAGTTTGTGAGACTGCAGAGCTGTGTGTCTGACACCCTGATAAGCAACACAGGAGCCCCTCAGGGAACCGTGCTGTCCCCCTTCCTATCTCACCACATACACAGCTGACTTCCAGTACCAGTCTGAGCTTTGTCACCTCCAGAAGTACTCTGATGACACAGCTGTAGTCAGGTGTGTGAAAGATGGACGGGAAGAGGAGTACAGGAGCCTCGTGGAGCGTTTCGTCAGGTGGTTTGGGGAAAATTACCTGCAGCTAAACGTAGCCAAGACTAAAGAGATGGCAATTGACTTTAGCAGGAGAAAGTCTCCGCCCTCCCCAGTCTGTATCGGTGGGACGGATGTGGAAATTGTCTTGTCCTACAAGTTCATGGGTGTACATCTAGACGATAACCTGGACTGGTCCACCAACACTGAGGCGGTCTACAAGAAGGGCACGAGCAGACTCTACTTCCTGAGGAGACTCGGGTCCTTCAATGTCTGCAGCAGGATGCTCCACATGTTCTACCAGTCTGTCATGGCGAGGCCCATCTTCTTTGCTGCAGTGTGCTGGGGTGCTGGCATCAAAGCAAAGGAGGCCAACAGACTGAACAAACTTTTCAGAAAAGCAGGGTCTGTTATTGGCTTCAAGCCTGCCAATCTGGAAGAAGTAGTGGGGGACAGACTACTAGCTAAACTGGGGACCATCATGGATGTAATCCCTCCATCCCCTTCAGGGAGTGGACAACCTGAGAAGCAGTTTCAATGCGGCAGACTTATACACCTCACAAAGCAGAGAACCATACAGGAAGTCATTCCTGCTATCAGCCATCCGACTTCTACAATTCATCTGGCAAACTTGGATGTACATGAGAATTCTAGAGTAACAGACTGTACAGTTATTCTATTGTTATTTTATTCAAATTTTTCCTCTTTTCTTCCCTGTATATTTTGTGTCTGTGTCTGTCTTTATCCCCCCTTTTTCTTAGTGCTGCTACTGCAACAAAATTTTCCTTCGGGGATTAATAAAGTTGTTCTTGAATCTTGAATTTTGAAATGGCTGCAGAGGGCCCAGATATACATGAAGACTCGTTTTTTAACGGTCCTGTTTACTGATGATTGCCGTCCAACTCTGGATGGCCCAGATGGAGTAGTGGATGGTAGGGGGATGGCTACCATGTCCCAACAAGGATGTGACATCGGCAAGGAGTTGGCGGAGTCACTTTTAGGCCGGAATCGTGGAGAGGGAGCCGATCAGCCCCTTTAGGGTCTCTGAAGGTGTGAAAATGAACTCTAAAAAGTAGGTGGAGTTTCTGACTGACCAAATAGATCTGTGGTACAAAAATAAACATCCATGCTTTCCGTCACAAAATGATCCTCATGTATGACAATGCACCATCTCCTGCTGCAGGTAATACCTCTGCATCATTGGCTGCAATCGGCATAAAAGGAGATAAACTGATGGTGTGGCCCCCACCCCCTCTGGACCTGAACACTATTGAGGACCTTTGAACCATCTTCAAGCAATATATCTGAGGGCGGGGGGCAGTACACACCCAAACAGCAACTCTGGGAGGCAATTCTGACATCCTGCAAAGAAATCCAAGCAGAAACTCTCCAAAAACTCACAAGTTCAATGGATGCAAGAATTGTGAAGCTGCTAAAAATAAGAAGTCCTATGTTCGAATGGAACTTGACTTATCAAAATGTTTTTGATTGGAATAGACTTGGATTTCAGTAAATGTGACCTCCTAATCTTGAGAAACAACATTTGATAAATGTGTGTAATAATGTGGAACAGTGACTTTGAAGGTTTTTAGTGTTGAAACTTATACAATTATTTTTAGGAGGTTTGTTCAATGACGTTTAATATAAATTCTTTGGTTAGTGATTTAAGAATGATGCTGACTTTCATTTGCATTGAGAACAATTAAAGAAAAATGTCAATATAAGAATAATTTGGAACGCGCTGTAATAATTTACTTGTGAAAAATCACATCCTGGTTTTTCCAGCTTCAGCAATGTGGGAGCACAGCAGTGTCTCTATCCTATATAACTCATTGGCTGTCGCTACCCGAGCCATCCATGCATGTGCATACATTACATCACTTCCTCAGGTAGTGTTGCTGTCTTCTGCTGTTGTTTCAACATGATGACATTGTTGAAGATGAAGATGCTTTAATAGTCTGTAATATCTTTGTATTAATACAATACAAAAAACATTCCAATTGATCAATGAACCTTCTATTTTTTTGTGTTAATGCAATAGGACTGCACTAAACGGAAATGTAAATCCAGCATTAAGTCCTGTTTCCACGTGAAGAAGATCAGTAGAAAGCCAAAGACGGTTCAAAGTCCTCAGGGCACCATAGACATACGGTACAGACCAAAAGTTTAGGCACACCTTCTGATTCAGAAGAGTGTGAAGCAGTAATCAAAGAAAAAGGTGGCTACTATGAAGAACCTACAATATGACATATTTTCAGTTGTTTCACACTTTTTTGTTATGTATATAATTCCACATGTGTTAATTCATATAGTTTTGATGCCTTCAGTGTGAATTCCACAATTTTCTAGTCATGAAAATAAAGAAAACTCTTTAAATGAGAAAGTGTGTCCAAACTTTTAGTCTGCACTGTACGTTTTAAAGATATTCATATTAATCTGATACAGTTTACATACTGTAAAATTTATCAGTAAAATGACAAACTAATGAGATTGTTAACACCATACAGCATTACAAGGTGTCTCAAACAGAAAATCTACAGATCATTAACATTGGGAAGGCTCTAAATTGACTCATTACAAAAATAAATGTTTTGCCTCTCCTGGAGGGCATTAAAGTTTTGCCACTAGGTGACGCTCGTTCTATAGCATTACACTTTATTCCAGAAGATGGAGCAAAAAACTGTTCTTTAGACCACAGATGGCTACTTTAAAAAGTTTCCTTTATTCATTGTGCTATCTTAGGCACTTTGACATTGGGAGTGGGGTCATCTAGACCCACTAGACAGAGCTCTTGAGCCTTTTTCTTCAATGATTTGTGATCTTCACTGGTGTCCATGGATTACATGAAATCTTCTCCACCCTTATCCACCTTTGTCATTCAAGATTCAAGATCAACTTGATTAATCCCCAAAGGAAATTTAGTTGTAGTAGCAGCACCACTGGAAATAAGATAAGAGATAAAAATAAACACAAGACACAAAATATACAGGGAAGAAAAGAAAAAATCAAGCAGGAGATATACAGTCGAAAACTCTAGAACTCTCAAAAATCTTATGTACATCCAAGTCTGCCAGATGAATTGGTATGGGTCATGGTAGGGATAACACGTCAATGGTCATCTTGACCCCATAGGATAGCACAAGGGTTAAAAGAGGTTGGAAAATTCCTGCCTGTGAGTAACTAAAGCTTTTCATTGAGTCATTGAGTAATCTATGTTTAGGTTGACCGAGCAATAGCATTAGCTGTCCTATGGGAAATTCCATTATACGTTAGCATCAGGCTAGCAGACTTTGGCGATGCTGCTGTTCTGCCTTAGGTCACCTAAAAAGGAAAGGCGAAAAAGATTGATCGACGGTTTTTTGATCTATGAAGCTTGGATGGATTCAAATTGGTTTTATCAACCCAGCGCCTAGCAAGTGTAAAAGTCCCAAAATAGAAAATTGGCAAGTGCAGAGTTGTATTTTTTCCCATAGCTATCTTGAAAGAATGGAGACTGACTGTGTAATCAACTAAAAATTTGGTGTCTGCAGGCTCCCAGCAGTGGCCCTCCTCCTCTGCCCAGTTCCTCTCTTCCAGAAGGTTACTACGAAGAGGCTGTCCCTCTGAGTCCAGGGAAGACACCTGAGTATATCACCTCCAGCAAGTTGCTGGCTCTTTCTCTTTCGCTTTCATTTGTATATAGGTGTCCATCAGTAGAAATCTCCAAAACGTATTGCTTTTTGCTTTATTTGAATATGAAAATATCTATTATTGTTTTCTCAGACTATGATTCAGATGCCATGAGTAGTTCCTATGAGTCATATGATGAGGAAGAAGAGGATGGAAAAGGACGAAAGATGCATCACCAGTGGCCTTCTGAGGAAGCGTCTATGGATCTGGTGAAAGATGCCCTCATTTGTGCCTTTCTGCTGCGCAAGAAACGCTTCGGCCAGTGGACCAAACTCCTGTGTGTCATTAAAGACAACAAACTGCTGGTGAGACACTGCTGCATGCCATACAACTGTTAAAAAAAGGTTTCCCATTTTTTAACAGAAAAATGTAAAATAGTAAACAAAAAGATTTGAAAATTAAAAAAAAAACAAGTTTATTTTGACATGAACTAAAGGAGAATGTATCAGGCAGAAGCTGGAGATAAACTGATCAATCCTCTGTGTCAAACTTATATCCTTTATATTTATACTGTGTTATTTAGCTTTCCGATGTTTTCTGTACCTTCCAGTGTTAAGCAAATCCCCAAAGACCAAACCTCTGATGGAGCTCATCTTGTCGGGATGCAGCATTATTCACGTTCCTAAAGATGGCAAGAAGAAAAAGCATGAACTAAAGATTGTCCATCAGGGGGCGGATGCTTTGGTGCTGGCTGTGCAGAGCAAAGAACAAGCTGAAGAATGCATGGTAAAGATACTCAAGTGTGAGACCTGTGTTATGAGCTTCAGTGGCCTTTCATGCACAGGCCACTGTTCCTGGTGGTAACAGCGAAGCAGTTCTCAGATCAACAAGATAAAATATTGCTTCATTTGATTTCTGGTTGGGCTGCATGCTGGTGCAGTGGTTAGCACTCTCGCCTTACAGTGAGAAGACCCTGGTTTGAATCCCAGCTGGGACTTTTCTTTGTGAAGTTGTATGAACCCATGGTGCATTTTTGGTTTTGTCTGGGTACTCTGACTTCCTCCCACAGTCCACAAACATACTTCATAATGAGAATGTAAAAGATAATGAAGATATGTATGGAAAAGTCGATCGAGCACTGGGAGCAAAAGCACTATCAGTTGAAAACTACAGATATACAGGAAGTATAAATTGCTGAAAAACCTTTGTCAGCCTTTTTTCCTCAAACACTAATTCAGTTGCCTTATTTATCTACATATGATGGAAGCAAAAAGACATTCAACCCATTGACAGTATGAGAGAACTGGACGTAGTGGCCCCTCCCCCCTGGGGTTCCAAACAGGAAGTGGCTCAAGAAGCCAAAATCCCATAGACTTCTATAGAGAACCAAAAAGCTGTCACTCACCCATTCTATTGGTCAGAATTATGGCCCTGAAACCTTTTTTTTAAACATCTTCTTGATAATCCTCTTTTTTCATGATATTATTTTCTATATTATTCAAGTTAAAAACTGACCAATTAGATGCCTCAGTAAAGCATGTGTTCGCTGGCCCCCCCAGCATTGATTGACAGATTCTCCTGAGCTGCTTTCAGTGGAAGGGTGTGGACTTTGAACAAGCTCACTCCTGATTGGCGGCAAGCGACTCTAGAAACTGACTTGGACCAATCACTGTCATCTGTCTCCAACATGGCGACACCCGTATCGTGGAAAAATGGCGGCCGAATTGGCTTCATTACACCGGTGCCAGAAGTACAACATTTTCTAATATAAGATGAAAGAGTGGAAGAACTCTTCTGTGACGGATTGGGCAACGGGGAAACCCAGGGGCAGGAAGGACATGACACAGATCATCGAATTATCAACGGTTTTAATAACCAGAATGAACAAAACCAAAATCAAGGAAGGTTCAAAAGGCACTGAGGCACTGAACGCGAGAAAGCCACACCTTATAAAGTAGCTTAATAAGAAAGTATTGATAAGAAAATATTGCAGCTGTGTCTCTCACAGGAGATCTCAGAGGAGGGGAGGGTATCCAGAGCAGAAGGAATAGCCTGCAACTCTTCTTTCCATGTTTTATCAGAGTAAATTTTTATTTAGGACACTTTTATGTACAATGTGTGTGTGTCTGATATGTGGGAAATGTGGAGAATCTTTGATAGAATATTCTACGCAGTTTATCAAAGTTGATACAGCTCTTTCATGTGCGCCCCACCCTTTAATTAAATATTTATATGAATTCTAAACTTTGTCTTTGCCATAAATCCTCTTTGGTTTCATCCATCCCAGTTTTGTGCATTATGACCAAACATCTCCACCTTACTTTCATGTATTATTTGTACTAAAAAAATCACTCAAATAAAATGACAGCTGTCTTGGATATAACTACCTTCTAATTAGGACCATCAATCTTAAAAACTGATAAGTCGTACTTTTTGAATAATGTGTAAACTGCTTAAAGAAAACTTCATCAAACCTTTCTTGATTTTTTTCAGGTGATGAGAGGTGTGTATAGTGGAAGTGCAGACACAGATGGAGAGCTGATCTGGACTGCCTGAACTCTGAGAAGGTAAACTAAACGGATAGTTATCTGCTGATGTTTTTGCTGCAGCGATTGTTTCAGGTCAATTTTGCTGAACTCACTTTTTTGCTGATAGAGAACGCCATGTGACAGACCAAATTCAGACGGTGAAGCAGCCCATGAGAACGGTCACAGTGAATGGAGAGATCCGGGTAATGTTGATTTCTACACGTCACACTTCAATTTAATCAATTTAGTACTTTATTAAGTGTGTGTGTGTGTGTGTGTGTGTGTGTGTGTGTGTGTGTGTGTGTGTGTGTGTGTGTGTGTGTGTGTGTGTGTGTGTGTGTGTGTGTGTGTGTGTTATTTGTGTGTTTTTTAGTGTGGATGCTCTGCAGAAACTATGTTACATATTTTGGCAAAAAACAAAAGAATCGTGAAGAAGATGACCCCCCCCCTTATCTAAATGTGTGGAATGCGGTGAATCAGCGATAAAGCTTCCATCGTTGCAGCAACAGAACTCCTAAATAAACATGGGGAGGATTTGGTTTTTGTTCCTAAGAGAACGTCGCTGGAGGAGCGAGAAACACAAAACTAACAGATCAATTACACCACGGATCATTAGTGTGGATGTTTGAGTGTGTAGATGTGTGTTGCTGTGGGCGGGGCACAGAGTAAGCCTCCTCCCAGTTCCCATCATCTCTGGTTTACACGCTCTCCTGCTAGCTTACAGCCTCTCACATCATTAAGCTAACATCAGCGGTGTAACATAAAGGACAGCGATATCGTAGCCATCCAGCCGTCCGGTTCTGATCCAGATTCCAGCTCAGACGCTCGTGGTTCTGTCTGTCTGCAGGGGGGGGGGGGATCAGGCGTCTGTTGATCTGCGTAATTCAGTAATGCGTTAACGTATGATCAGCTCTAGGTGGTACAGATCTACGCCTAAAGAGTAGAACAGAATGGTCAAATGAGAGCAGCTCAGCTGCCCCGCCCCCAAAATGGCGTGCACATTGACATGTTGGGGTGCGGCGTCTACCTGGTTTCCTACCGTCTGTGTTTTACCTTTAGCTGCTACACGTTCTTCTGTGGGCCATTGGTGCAGCGGAAAGCCCTGTAATTGTTGGTGTGACTAGCAGGAGCCGTAAAGACGCTGGCTCAGCGGTTCTGCAGACGGCTCTGCGGTTCTGCAGACGGCTCTGCAGACGGCTCTGCGCAGCCGTTCATTTGTGGAGCTGAAGGTCTGCAGACGTGTAATCACACGTTTGGGTCGGCTCAGAAAAGACTTCAGATGAAAATGAGGACTCCATGTTTTTACTGCTTTGTGTCTGGCCTCTGCCAGGCCAGGGGGCGGGGCTTACATGGGACTGGCTATGTTTGGCTTGAGGTGAGGGAGGGGCTAAAGGAGCTGTGACGTTTTTTTTTACAGGAAGTCTGATCTGCCCGTCCAGTTCAGCAGCCTGGGTGCTCATTAAGTGATTAGGTCTTATCCTGACGCACACATGCACATGCTCACGTGCACGCGTTCACATGGCAGCTGCAGTGGTTGTGATTTGGTTCCTGATCTAATCCACAGTCAGCTCTGGCTCACACGTGGCCCAAGGTGGCGGGCGCTGTCCGCTCCAGGCTTAGCAGATTAGCACTTTAGCGTGCGGCTGGGCCTCCTCGCCGTTTCAGAGCGCCGCGTTCGCCATGCTTGGCAGCGTCCTGCTGTACGTCACGGCGCCTTTTTTCAGCAGCTTCAGGTTTTCCTGGTCTGGCCGGGGAGGGGGGAGTGCTCCTTCAATGATCTTGGGGGCGGGGGGGGTCTGAAACAAGGCGCCTCTTTGTGGAAAGAAAGGGTTCCTAATCCATCAGATTATCTGCAGCAGCCTTAGAGTGAGATGTTCTTCATCCTCATCATCTGCAGAGCTTCAGGTCTGTCAGTCACAGTCTGACATGCATGCATCCATGACGCACATGCAGAGGGTCCACTTCAAAGTCCTGGTCAGGATCCTGGTCAGAGTCCTGGTCAGAGTCCCGGTCAGAGTCCCGGTCAGAGTCCTGGTCAGAGTCCTGGTCAGAGTCCCGGTCAGAGTCCCGGTCAGAGTCCCGGTCAGGGTCCTGGTCAGGGTCCTGGTCAGGATCCTGGTCAGGGTCCTGGTCAGGATCCTGGTCAGAGTCCTGGTCAGAGTCCCGGTCAGAGTCCTGGTCACACTGTTGAACTCTTTGTATTCCTGATCCTTTTGAGTACATGTTTTACTTCGAAGCCCATCGAGACGACTGTTGTTGTGATTTTGGGCAATACAAATTGAATTGAACTGGTCGGAGTCCTGGTCAGAGTCCTGGTCAGGGTCTTGGTCAGAGTCCTGGTCAGGGTCTTGGTCAGGGTCCTGGTCAGAGTCCTGGTCAGGGTCCTGGTCAGAGTCCTGCTCCTTGTCCTTGTCTGTGTCCTGGTCCTGGTCAGCGTCCTTCTCCAGGTCCTGGTCAGAGTCCTTGTGCTGCTACTGGTCAGAGTCCTCATCCTGGTCAGCATCCTGGTCCTGGTCAGAGTCCGGGTCCTGATCAGAGTCCTGGTCAGGGTCCTGGTCAGAGTCCTGGTCAGGGTCCTGGTCCTTGTCAGCGTCCTGATCAGAGTCCTGGTCAGGGTCCTGGTCAGCGTCCTTGTCCTGGTCCTGGTCAGAGTCCTGGTCAGCGTCCTGGTCCTGGTCATAGTCCTGGTCAGAGTCCTGGTCCTGCTCCTGGCTGTGGTTCCTGATTCCGGCTCGACTCGCGCCCCTGACTGTCCCCACAACCACGGCTGGATGAAGCTCGTCTGCTGGACTTTATATATGTAGTTGTAGAGTTACATAAGTTAATTCTTCTCTAAGAGTTCTGGTAAATCTCCTGTCCGTCCTTATTGTCAGACTTGCTTTGTGAAGTCTTCATGTTATTTCTGAGAGGCAGGATTGTCATTTTCACTTTCACGTGTTTCTTCCATCTGCCGACGGTGTCGCCGTTTCTCATTTCACCCGTTTTTGTGCGTACGCCTGGGTCAGAGCGTGGAGGACCGCACATTTTCCCCTCAAGTTTGCTTTTTATAAATCTAGACTATTGCATAGAGAGTGGCGTACGCCTTCTTTTGTGCGTACGCAACCTTTAGAAATGAGGCCCCTGATCAGAGTCCTTTCCCTGGTCATTGGTGACCAAAAAATGGAAAATGTCCCGATAAGACTGGACTTGGAAAAAGAGGCTTTGGATCCTCTAGTTGCTGAAGCAGGAACTGCAGAGGTCATTGATGATTGGGCGAGGCTTTGGAAACATCTGGGGGGGTCTCTCTGGAACCAACCCGGTTTAGCCGGACGCTCCACTCAGCCGGGATTAAGCCCTCATTGAGTCGCCCGCCTGGCCCTGATGAAGAAGGCTGCGCTGGTTGTCATGGTTTCCTGCATCTTCCTGGCTCACATTAGTGATGAAGGTGACGAAGAGGCTGGTCTGGCCTGTTTTTCCTGAACACGTCATCACGCTGATGCGTCTTTGTGTGTGTGTGTGTGTGTGTGTGTGGGGGGGGGTTCACGTGTTGTCGTGCGAGCCGTGTGCTCAGACCTTTGGTCATGGATCAGACTGCTCTGCATCTGTGCTGCTCCCATCTAAATCTGGAGATTAGCACATGTGGGGACCTTGGCTTTAACTCTGAGCTCAGTGAGCTTTGGCAGGCTGTCCTTAGAATGGGGGGGGGGGGGGGGCTCAATGCTCCGCCCCCACCGGTGGCTGTGCTGCTGTGGCCTTAGGAGAGGGAGCTGTGACCTTAACACGGCTGCAGGTTTCTCATGTTTGTATTCTAGAGGAAGCCTCTTCCATCAGCCCAGATAAAATACGGAGTCGTGGCGCCAAGGGCGGGAAAGGTGCGCAGGGCGTCCGGCGTCAAACCCTCGGCCAAACCACCTGTGAGAATCAGTGAAAGCTGATTGGCTGTGTTGAGCCCTGAAGGGATTCGCCAAAAAGTCACCAGCAACTAAATTAACTTGTACGTCTGAGCTTTCAGCTAAAGTGTTCTTGATGTTCCAATTTTGAAGCTTTGTTCTAACGTTCCATGCTGGCACCACACGCTTTTACTAACATGAAGGGATAAAGAAAAAATATGAAAAAAACGAGGATGAAGATGTTAAAAAATGTATCAAATCCAGAACGGTTCCTCTGAGGAACGGCTGATTATTTCTCTATAGAAGTCTGTGGGATTTTGGCTTCTTGGAGCCAGCAGGTACACTTCAAAGTCACTTTTAACTGTACCTGCTTTACATAAGCTCTCATTTTAATTTATTTTATGTTTTTAATGTTAACATTTTTATTGTAAATGTCATTTATGGTTTCCCCCTAGCCAGGACTCCCTTGAAAAAGAGATTCTTAAAATCAATGAGACAATTCCTGGATAAATAAAGGTTAAATAAATAAAAAATGTTTCCTGTTTGGAAAGCCAGGGGGGCAAAGTCACTCAGTCCAGGTCTCATTTACAGTCAGTGATTTGCATAAATATTTCTACCATTATTCAATTTTATGTCTATAGCCCAACATTTACACCAACAGTCGTCTCAATGGGTTTCTTACCTGTGATTGTGTAATAAACATGAATATAACATAAAGTCATAGAATTCAACAGGTAATGGCTAAACTAAACAGACTAAACTAAACCAACATCCCTGCCCTAAGACCCTCCTTCTCTGTAAGAAAAAAACCCCTAAAAAAAACCTCAGGGGGGGTCCACATGAAGGAGGGATCCTCCCCCAGGACGGACAGGTGATATACCAGAACTCTGAGAGAGAATTAGCTTATCTAACTCTACAACTACATGTTTAAATAGTCCAGCAGACGATCTTCATCCAGATGAGTGGGGGGACGGCCGGGGGCTCCAGACGAGCCGGAGACAAGATCCACAACAGATGTAGGAGCAGAGAGGAGGCAACTGCCTACCTCCAACCGTACTTTGACTGATTCTAGGAACCACAAGCAGTCCTGCATTTAGTGAGTGAAGTGTTCTGATTGGATGGTAAGGGACTATGAGGTCCTTAATATAGGACGGGGCCATTCCATGGAAGGCCTTATAGGTTAACAGGAGGATCTTGAACTTGATTCTGGAATCAACTGGGATCCAGTGAAGTGAAACTAACACAGGAGTGATGTGATCTCTTCTGCTAGTTCCAGCTAACAATCTAGCTGCTGCGTTCTGAACAAGCTGGAGACTTCTTAAGGAACTCTTAGGACACGCTGCTAACAAGGAGTTACAGTAATCCAGCCTCCACGTAACAAATGCATGGATGAGTTTTTCAGCATCACTCTTAGAAAGTATATTCCTGATCTTAGCAATATTCCGCAGATGGAAAAAGGCAGTTCTACACGCCTGAGATATGTGAGCCTTAAATGATAAATCCTGGTCAAATAAAACCCCAAGGTTTCTAACTGTGGAATTGGGGGCTATACTTATGCCATCCAGGGAGACTATCTGAGCAGATAGAGCATCTCTGAGGTTTTTAGGTCCAAGTATAATGACCTCAGTTTTTTCTGGGTTCAAGAGGAGGTCATTAATTGTCATCCAGGTCTTGATGTCTCTGATGCAGGCGTTCAGTTTCTCTATCTGGTCATTCTGGTCAGGCTTCATGGATAAATACAACTGCGTATCGTCGGCATAACAATGAAAATTAATGCTGTGTTTCCTGATTATGTTTCCTAGGGGTAGCATATAAAGCGTAAACAGGATCGGTCCCAAGACTGAGCCCTGTGGGACTCCATAGTTGACTGGAGTGCACTGAGAGGAATGGCCATTTACATTAACGAACTGATACCTATGGGACAGATAGGATTTAAACCACTGGAGAGCAGATCCTCTGATCCCTATGTCCTGCTCTAATCCAGTGTTTTTCAATCTTTTTTGTGCCACGGCACACTTTAACCTTGACAAATTCCCGCAGCACACCAGCATTCAAAAAAAAGAAAAGCTCATAGTCTGTATTGATCTACAGTCCCTCTGCAATCTTACATGCATTTTTGTGATAATTGTTGCAAAAAGAGCAAGAAGCTGCCGTTGTTTTTTTTTCTAAAAGATGTAATAAAAGTTAAGTTAAAAGATTCAAAAACTGTTTGATGTGTGTTCGTTGTTGTTTTAAGACGTTAAGAGAAGAGACTCATTGTGCGCTAAGACGCTGTCACTTTAACCCAATGCATCATGGGAGATCTAGTGATGTCAGACAGACTCTCTTCTCTGAGCTTCATTGTTTTGTTCTCTTGATCCACGGTCTGACACCGGATTCTGTGGAAAGCTACACCGCTAAAGACGAGCTTAGCTGGTATTTTAGTTGGAACTGAGAGACTTTATGAGCAGAATCAGAACAAGGAAGTGAAGACTTTAAGCACTTCTGATTGGTCAGACTGATGACGTGTGATTAAGCCTCCAAGAATGATTGGTGGAGACAGTTAAAGGGGCGGGACTTTTCCTAAAACAGCTGAAGCTGCGGCTAAATCGCGGTACCGTCATTCTGATCAAAATGTCTTTAATAGAATCAAATAAACACAAAGAAAAAAGTATTTTAGTTTTTTTCATATTCCTAATTTCTCAGTGTTTTATCAGGGTTTGTTTGGATGAACAAAGACTTTAGACTTTAGATCATCCACAACAGTTTAGACATACCGGATCGGTCGAGGCCCGGGTTAACAACGACCACAACCGATGCCGTTAACCTACAGGGTGTCGGTGGAAATTTGACTACTGTTGGTCGAAGAAAGAGGGGAGGCCGAAGGGTCCGTGGCCAGAGAGAGAAGGGAAAAGGCAGGAACATAGGTTTGAGAACAGGGACTCTTAACGTTGGCACAATGACAGGGAAAGGCAGAGAGCTGGCAGACATGATGGAGAGAAGGAAGGTAGATGTACTGTGTGTGCAGGAGACAAGGTGGAAGGGCAGCAAGGCACGTAGAATTGGAGGAGGATACAAACTGTTCTATCATGGTGTTGATAGGAAGAGAAACGGGGTAGGAGTGATTCTGAAGGGGGAGTTTGTGAACAGTGTTCTAGAGGTGAAAAGAGTCTCAGACAGGATGATGAGCCTAAAGTTAGAAATTGAAGGGGTGATGGTGAATGTAGTCAGTGGGTACGCGCCACAGGTTGGCTGTGAGTTAGAAGTGAAGGAGAGATTCTGGAGTGAGTTGGATGAGGTCATAGAGAGTTTTCCCAGAGGAGAGAGAGTTGTTATTGGAGCAGACCTTAATGGGCATGTTGGTGAGGGCAACAGAGGTGATGAGGAGGTGATGGGCAGGTTTGGTGTGAAGGAAAGGAATCTGGAGGGACAGATGGTGGTGGACTTTGCAAAGAGGATGGAAATGGCTGTAGTCAACACTTACTTCCAGAAGAGAGAGGAACAGAGAGTGACATACAGAAGTGGAGGTAGGAGTACTCAGGTGGACTACATCCTATGTAGACGAGGTCATTTGAGAGAGGTTAATGACTGCAAAGTGTTGGTGGGAGAGAGTGTAGCCAGACAGCACCGCATGGTGGTGTGTAAGATGACTCTGGAGGTCAGGAAGAAGAAGAGAGGGAAAACAGAAAAGAAGACCAAGTGATGGAAGCTACAGAATGAAGAAACTTGTGAGGAATTTAGGCAGAAGTTGAGACAGGTCCTGGGTGGTCAGGATGAGCTTCCAGATGACTGGGAAACTACAGCAGAGATTATCAGGGAAACAGGTAGGAAGGTGCTAGGTGTGTCATCTGGAAAGAGGAAAGACGGTAAAGACACTTGGTGGTGGAATGAGGAAGTACAGGAATGCGTCCAGAGGAAGAGGTTGGCTAAAAGGAAGTGGGATGTAGAAAGGACTGAGGAAGGTAGACAGGAGTACAAGGAAGCGCAGCGTAGAATGAAGAGAGAGGTGGCAAAGGCCAAACAGAAAGCTTACGATGAGCTATATGACAGGTTAGACACAAAGGAAGGAGAGAAGGACTTGTACAGGCTAGCCAGACAGAGAGACAGAGATGGGAAGGACGTGCAACAGATAAGGGTGATTAAGGACAGAGATGGAAAGGTGCTAACAACCCAGGAGAGTGTACAGAAAAGATGGAAGGAGTATTTTGAGGAGCTGATGAACGAGGAAAATGACAGGGAAAGAAGGGAGGAAGATGTGGAGCAGGAAGTAGCAGAGATTGGAAAGGATGAGGTTAGGAAGGCTCTGAAAAGGATGAAGAGCAGAAAGGCTGTTGGTCCTGATGACGTACCTGTGGAGGTATGGAAGTGCTTAGGAGAGACAGCAGTGGAATTTCTAACAAGGTTGTTCAATAGGATTTTAGAGAGTGAGAAGATGCCTGAGGAATGGAGGAGAAGCGTTCTGGTCCCGATCTTTAAGAACAAGGGTGACACGCAGAACTGCAGCAACTATAGAGGAATAAAGTTGATGAGCCACACAATGAAGCTGTGGGAAAGAGTAGTGGAAGCCCGGCTTAGGAAGAAGGTGGAGATTTGTGAGCAGCAGTACGGTTTCATGCCCCGTAAGAGCACCACTGATGCCATATTTGCTTTGAGAATGTTGATGGAAAAGTACAGAGATGGTCAGAAGGAGCTGCATTGTGTGTTCGTAGATTTACCATCTCCAGGATATCAGCTGTTTGTTCATCCAAACGTCTTCTTCTTCTTAGTAATTTGCAGTGAGAGTAGAGAGCAGGTGGAGGACCAGCTAGAGAGGTGGAGGTTTGCTCTGGACAGAAGAGGCATGAAGGTCAGTCGTAGTAAGACAGAATACATGTGTCTGAATGAGAGGGATCAAGGTAGAGCGTTAGGTTACAGGGGGCTGAGGTGAAGAAGGTGCAGGAGTTTAAGTACTTGGGGTCAACAGTTCAGTGTGATGGGGAGTGTGGAAAAGAGGTGAAGAGGCGAGTGCAGGCAGGTTGGAGCGGGTGGAGGAAAGTGTCAGGAGTGTTGTGTGACAGAAGAGTGTCAGCAAGACTCAAAGGAAAGGTGTACAAGACAGTGGTGAGACCAGCTCTGCTCTATGGGTTAGAGACGGTAGCAGTGAGACAGACAAGAGGCTGATATGGAGGTAGCAGAGATGAAGATGTTGAGGTTCTCCTTAGGAGTGACCAGGTTGGACAGGATAAGGAACGAGTACATCAGAGGGACGGCTCATGTTGCCTGTGTTAGCGACAAAGTCAGAGAAGCCAGACTGAGATGGTTTGGACATGTTCAGAGGAGGGATAGTGGATATATTGGTAGAAGGATGTTGGAGATGGAGCTGCCTGGCAGGAGGGCAAGAGGACGGCCAAAGAGGAGATATGTGGATGTCTGAACAGAGGACATGAAGTTGGCTAATCTTAGGGTAGAAGATGTTCATGATAGAATGAGGTGGAAAAGGATGATTCGCTGTGGCGACCCCTGATGGGAAAAGCCCAAAGAGAAAGAAGAAGTTTGGATGAACAAAGAGCTGATATCCTGGAGATGGTATGTCGATGGTATGGTTGAAAAACACTGCTCTAGTCTATGGAGTAAAATACTGTGGTCGATAGTGTCAAAGGCTGCACTGAGGTCCAACAGGACCAGAATAGAAAGTAGACCCTTTTCTGAGGCCAATAACAAGTCATTAGAGACTCTAACTAGTGCAGTTTCCGTACTGTGGTGGGGTCTAAACCCCGACTGAAAGTCTTCAAAGAGGCAGTTGTCCTGTAGGTGGCAGTAAAGCTGCTTAACTACAACTCTTTCTAGGATTTTAGAAATAAAGGGCAGGTTTGATATCGGTCTATAGTTGGCCAAGATGCTAGGATCCAAACTGGGCTTTTTCAGAAGAGGTTTAACAACTGCATATTTAAAAGACTGTGGCACGTAACCCGTTTCCAGAGAGGCATTTATTAGAGTTAATAAAACACCTACCACACAGATGACAATGGTATGTTCCATTTTCATGACATCCTTAGTGGTGGTCGTACAACCCTCCACGGACCCGTACAACCTGAAAACCTACCCGTACAGGTCAGCCCCCCTGTACGGGTGCATGTGACTAAGCCTGTAGAGACTCACTGTGTTTTGAGGACAAACAACAGAAATATGGGGAAATTACTGCTCCACTTCCTCCTGAAGGGAATTGGAAGACGTGGAATACAGGTGCGTAAATCAAGGTTTCTTAGTCCCAGTTCCAGTTCTGGAGGTCTGGAGTCCTTCTTAGAGCTTCTGCTGAATGTCAGAGGACCACCACTGAACCACAGCACTGACACGGGTCCATGAAAATGAAACGGGGCAACGCCTTTCCAAATCTGGGCTCAGGCAGTCCTGTTACCCAAAAACAAACCCTTTTGGGTTTTATTATCATGTATTTCTTAACATTTATGTGTCCCTAAAGAACCAGAATAAGGTTCTGAGGGAACGATTACCAGTCAATGAAATGATGCTGTTAGTTTCCCTCTACTGCTCCTCAGCTATGGTAAAGATCTTTACATGGAGGAGAAATGTTTTGAATGAAACTGCAGAATAAAAGACAAACATTCAGATTCACAGATGGATCTCAATGAATGCCAAAGTTGACCCTGATGAAGAACAAAAGTCTGAAGTTCAACGAACCAAAGCTCTCTGCTGGCTCTTTGATTGACAAATAAAAGAGAAACGTTAAAATCAGGATGAACAGACGTCAGCTCGCTCAGGATGGAAAGACACACAGGATTAAATGTCACTCTGCTCCAGCCAGATTACTAACTTCTCCTCTTGAGTGCTTTGAAATAGACACATTCACCCGCATACCCCCATGTGCACAGTCCTACGTGCACATGCATACACCACCAGTGGAGTGGATTAGACCTGGTCACCAACCCACAGTGCCAGCAGATGGCTGGTCTTTTAGTATTACGTAAGCTAAATACACTCACACACACACACACACACACACACACACACACACACACACACACACACACACACACACACACACACACACACACACACACACGCACTTTGCATGAAACTGAACCCTGTGTGGAGTCCAGATCCAGCAGAAGGTCTGTCCATGAGCTTCAGTTGGTTCACATGAGACCAGCGTGGCACAGATGGACACTGGTGCTGAACCAGAGGACAGGATGTGGTCTTACTTCCTGTTTGTAGTCAGGACCTGGACGGCAGCATCTGGATTAGAAGTCAGAGAAAGAGCAGAGATGCTGCAGATTTGAATTATGATCTTACTGTTCTGAGGATGAAACGTTTCATGTGTCAGATCTTTACAACATCACATTTATTGACATTAACGTTTATTGATGTGTTTTTGTGTGTGACAAAAGACCATCGTATTTACACAATACTTAAATCTAATCTCTCTCATCTTTTTAAGATGAGAGGTCTGTAATTTATATCACAGGTAAACTTCAACTATGAGACTAAATGAGAAAACAGATCCAGAAAATCCCATCGTCTGATTTTGAAAGAATTTATTTGTAAATTATGGTGATAAATAAGTATTTGGCCAATAGGAGATTCTTCCGATCCTATTCTGGATCCTCCAAATGCTCTCTAGCACAGTGGTCCCCAACCTTTTAGTCGCCGCGGACCGGTACAACGCAAGACACGTTTACCGCGGATCGTGGGTGGAATTTTCTCTTTAGTAATAATAATAACAATAATAATAATGAACGTAAATCAACTGTGTAATCATGTGCAACTTTATTAGCGGTGTCCTCGTAACGTCACGCCAACAACAGAACATCACATGAATGACATCGCTTCTACCCCAACCCAATGCGACACACTCTGGATGCTATGGTAAGTGTGACGGATGTAACAGAGAGAATCCGGTCACTTTTCAAAATAAAACGTTTTTTTCGAGAGAAAAAACACAATAAAATCGATATATTTTTTCTTTCTGTGCGTCCCGGTGCCAAATGTCCTGCGGGTCCGCGGCCCGGTGGTTGGGGACCACTGCTCTAGCAGACTGTAGACGGGCCTGCACATGTACTGGCTTAAGCAGGGGGGCACGTCTGGCCCTGCAGGGTTTGAGTCCCTGGTGGTGTAGTGTCTCACTGATGGTAGCCTTTTTTACTTTGGTCCCAGCTCTCTGCAGGTCATTCACTAGGTCCCCCGTGGGATTCTGGGATCTTTGCTCACCGTTCTTGGGATCATTCTGACCCCACGGGGTGAGATCTTGGGGGAGCCCCAGATGGAGGGAGATCATCAGTGGTCTCGTTGTCTTCCATTTCCTAATAATTGATTTCTTCACTCCAAGCTGCTTACCTGTTGCAGATTCTGTCTTCCAGCCTGGTCCAGGTCAACAATCTGGTTTCTGGTGTCCTCAGACAGCTCTTTGGTCTCCATAGTGGAGTTTAGAGAGTGACTGTCTGAGGTTGTGGACAGGAGTCCTTCTATAGATAACCATTTCAAACAGGTGACATTAATACAGGTAAGGAGTGGAGGACAGAGGATCCTCTACAGAAGAAGTTACCGGTCTGGCTTGTTTGCAGGAGACCAAATATTTAGTTTCCACCATAATTTACAAATAAATTCTTTAAAAATCAGACAATTTTCTGATTTTTTATTCCTCATTCAGTCTCATGGTTGAAGTTTACCTGTGATATAAATGACAGGCCTCTCATCTTTTTAAGAGGGAGAACTGGCACAGTTGGTGGCTGATTGAATACTTATTTGCCCTACTGTACATGAGGACACAAGAACTTGTCATTCCATAACCTTTTTAGTTGAAGTCACTGGTGGTTTGGAAATGAGTTTTATTTACATTTGTTGGCTCTGCCAAATGAAGTTTTTTGAAAGACCGACTCGCATGAAAACAGTTTTTTTAACATGTTCTTGTATTTTTCTCATGATGGAGGAATAAAAGAATATCAAAAATGCATTTCTGAGTATTTCTTTGTTTTTGAAGCAAAACAAGGAGATTGTATTTGTAATGTGGAGAATACACTGGGCGGGGCCACTAGCTCCCTGCTCTGCCCCATTCTGATGCACCCACTTGTAAAGGACTCCATGGACCAGCTCAGTGGCCTTTTGGTGAAGTACCTGCCCTAAGAATGGGAGGTTGTCGGTTCAAATCTACAGCAGTCATACCAAAGACTGAAAGTGGGACCCAAAGTCAGGCTGCCAGACTCTCAGCATAAAGGGGTTGGGTTGGGGGGGTTAAACCACCAAATGAATCCCAAGTGCAGCTGTATGATGGGAAATGAGGGCAGGCTTACTCCACATCAATGATCCCGCCGACAACTCAGAGGGGAATTTCTGCTGAACTCCTGCCGCTCTGCAGAAACTATGTCCTGGAAACAACACAGGTTTTTAGGTTTTGGCTATAAAAAGCGTCATCATCATGGAAAGACCACCAGGATCACTTTGGAAACGGATCAGAAGATGATCGGGGGGGACACTATCTTAAGAAAAAAGTAAAAATAACAGTCATAACTAGAAATGTGCCAATCATAACAGCAGCCATGAGCTGATTTTCTTCTCTGAAGTAAAGATCAATATATTTTTTATTAAACCGTGTTTGACATCTTTTGTATCAGGTTGACACACACAAACAAAATGAAGTTGGGGGGGCCTGGGGAGAGTCTTGCCTGGGGAGTAATTCAAAATGGAACCTCCACTGGCAGTCAGGGAAGTTTTTTAGAATTTATCTTCAGGAAGGGAAGCTCCAATCAGACAAATGGACCATCCTATAAGAAAACACCTGGGGGGTATTCCAGAAGGCCCGTTTAAACCCCCCTGACTTTAACCCTGAACTCTGGCTGAAATCCACCTGAACTTGCTTACTCTGGGTATGTCGGTTCCCAAAGACCGGATATGAGTTGGCGTAATTACGCTCCACTTGGTAACCCTGGGTTAACGCACGTGCACAGCAGGCACATAAAGACATTCTCAATGGATCACAGATTTACGGAGTCACCATGGAAACGGATGGAGAAAAAAAGAGAGAGAGAGAGCTATACTTCAGTGAGACGGAGTCTGAGATTTAAATGACGGCGTATGAAGATTATACGTCCATCAATAAAGTAACAGGGCTGCATCATCAGCAAAAGAAAGAGTTTCTTCTGATCTTATTTTCATTTTGACACATATATATCACTGATTAGCACAAAAAGTAGCACAAAATAACTCGGCAAAAAACAGCTAAACAACGAAACACAGTTGGTCAAAAACCCACACTCAAACCCAAATCCGTCCAGACAGGCAAAGGGAATGGTATCCCACAATCCCTTGCGGTGCTGATCCAACAGCAGCACCAAAGTTACACCTTCTTAATTGAATTAATTTGAATGAAAGTAAAATAACTGTCTGTTATTTTTAAACTGACTTAACTAAAAAAAGATTTATCTTAACTGAAGCAAATAATTAAGTTAGATCAAAGTATAAAGTTTCTCTTTCCAACATCCATATGTGGTCTTATCACCCTCTCATGGTGGAAAAAGTATTATCTGAGCTTCTTTATCCACTAAATCATCTTCAAATGGACACGCCATGCTGCTTCACCTCTCTGTAAACAAACTAAGCTTCAACTAAACCTGCTCCAGTCCAGGTTATGTTCAGAGCATGAGTTACTATGGCAACTTGACCTACCCTGAAACAAACCTCCATTCTGGAACAGAAAGCTGAGGTTATCCACTTCCATAGCCTCAAACTTACCGTGACAGCTAGCAGAACCTGCTTTCTGGAAGACCCCCCTGTAGGTCAGAGCTGGAGCTTCTCATTGGGAAACCGACGACTCCTTAAGGAGGAAACCAGAGATCCGCCCTAATCACTGTTCTTTATTGGAAACACTAACTCATTCTCAAAGGTCTCTGTCCGTCCCACTCTTTGTCTTCACTGTCTCCTGTGGGACTCGTCATCCGCTCAGAACCAGAAGCAGAAAGAGCCGGGAGCCGCCCCCATCCCAGTTGCTACAGGCTTTAATCCTGACATTTTTCCCTGTGAGCAGCTGATTCCAGCTAAACAGGGTCAGGTCAGGTCAGGTCAGGGTTAGGGTTAGGGTTATGGCGAAGGGTTGTAGCCCCCCTTCTGCGGATGTTGGATGCGGATGTCCATCACAAAGCGGGCATCCCTGCTATGTCCTCCCTAATATTTTGGGAAGGTTTGTTTCCTCCCCCTCCGCAGACGGACAATTGTCCACTCTCCGTCCATTTGATTATATTTTTTCTATTTTTTATTTTCAGGTTCGCCTTTGTTATTCTAATTTAATAAGGCTTGTGTGAAAATATTTTTTTGTTTTTATGTTTTTTAGGAGTATTTTAAAATGTTTTTGTGAAATGAAAAAATCAAATTAGAGAAGAAAAATCAAAAGAAGAAAAAAAGAAAGACACGTGTTCAAAAGCAAAAAGGCGTGCTATAGCGGCAACGTTTCGATCTATAATAAGGTCGTCTTCAGGCCTGTACAGCACGCAGATCACTGTGGCTTAATTGGCTGACACTTGTGGAGATGTTGTCCCTACGAAGAGCAGAGCAGAAAGGGTTAAAGGCAACCCAAAATGCTGGAAAACGGAAAAAAAACGACGAAAAAAACAAAATACTAATCTGTCTGGAGCCGCAAAATATTAAAAGCCCTATTTAAGCCTCATAATGAAGGCAACATATGCAATATGTATCTATATTAGACTACTATCAAAATGACTTAAGTTGTTACAAACACATATTAAGCAATAACGATTAAATGTTTATTTGCCCTGCAGTGCATTCTGGGGAGAACGACGCGTCACGTGACTCCTCTGTTATGGAAGTTTAACTTCATTATAATATCAGTGAATTATGTTTCATTGCTTTGATAAAATTAAAGAAATGTAATAAGGAAATCCGATTTTTTTTTAACTTGTCCTGTCCAACAGCTGAGCAGACAGATGAGAGCTGAAGGCCTCTTGTGTTGGACAGATTTTACTTTAACAAGAGGGGTTATTAATCTTTAGACAAACCAAAGGTATGTCTGAATAAACCCCTTTTGGAATTGAGGCCAAACTTTATTAATTTCAATCATGTCTGAAAATCTTTGGTGTTGGACCGGACGGAAAAGGAAAGAGGGGAAGAAGAGAGAGGGACGTTAGAGAGAGAGGGGGGGTAGGGGGTGATAATAGGAGGAGAAGGGGGATAAGACCATGAAGCAGCATAAAGCAACAAGTTACTGGATGTTTATCATTACGGTAAGGTACAGATAGAATACAAATCTCAAAGGGGCGGGGCCTGTCCACACACACACTCAAATGTTATCAACACACCTGTTAGCTGCAAAAATGTCCCCATGTAAACATGCACACAAAACAGATAGTGTTCACACGCATACTTATGCCTTCAAACCAACTAGTGTGAAATATTTCATTCATTTACGCAATTTGTTAGTGCAAAGGTGAGCCAACACCCGTGCTCAGGTGAGTGTTTATGTTCTTCTAAAATGGATGGTGGAATGTGAAAAGAAGGAGGAGGAGCGCCCAGCCATCCCCACCCCAAGACCCCCACCGCAGCAGCCAGAAGCCCCCAACGCCATACGGCAGCAGGCAGAGAACAACCGCCCCCCGGGCGCCAACGCCCGCCATCCAGGCCAGGGCCAGCAGGGCCGCCACGACGCCCCCAGAGCCAAAGAGCAGGGAGGCATGGGGGTAAAGAGAGCGCCGCCCCAGCCCAACCAGGAGAGCAGCCCCCCCGCAGCGCCAGGAGGGCCCAACGCTGGGCCCCACCCGAGAAGGTTGCCCACAGCCCCAGACGAGCACTCCATCAACACCCAGGGGGTTCGGGGAGCCCCAACCCTAGGTACGAGCCAGGACACCCCAAGAGAGACCCGCTCCGCGCACCAGGCAGCCACCCACCAGGGCCACAGATGGTCCAGAAGGGTGGAAGACAGGGGCCAGCCGCCCCCGCCCAGGAGGGCGGCACCCCAGAGAGAAGGGGGGCCCACCAGGGTTGTTGTAGACATGGCCCGACCAGGCTCGGCCACAGATGGAAATTGGCGAGGCCCAGCACCCGGCGGCAAGGACCAGAACCCACCCCACAGGGACACAGACACCCCCGGCTCAGGTGTGATATGATCCCCGGCTTTTGGGCATGCCAGAAAGCAAAAAAAAAGCAAAAAAAGAAAACAGCCTTTTGAAAAGGTAAAGTATATAAAATCAAATGAATACAGTTAAGTTTGATTTCTGTGCAAATGCAAAGCAAGTGCAAAGGTAAAACAGCAGCAGCATCGTCTAAAACAGCTGGAATGACAGAACCACTTCAAGCATTTGCGGCGCCTGCAGACTTTCATTCAGCTTCTTTAGGTGGCTTGTCACAGTCATCCACCAAAAACTGCAGCTTTTCCAGCCACTCAGGATCTTCCAGGTGCGGGTAGTTCAGGTCTTTGCTTTTCAGGAAGGTTTTCACGTGTTCTGAACAGACAACAAAGTGACGCAAACGTCACCCCTACAGCCATCGGACTGTGTTGTGTAGCAGGAGATCAGAATATTCACTTTCAACTTCATCAATCAATGCACGGAACTGACGGTGGTCCATTTCCATCAGCCCCCTGCCTAGCGGTCCGCCGCCCTGCTGGTAGAAACGTGTGTCGCAGACTATGACGCAAATCCTCAATGACAGAAATGTTGAAGTTTAATATTGTAGTGGCGGTCATGTGCATTTTAGGTCTGTTAGCAGCAGGGGATTGTGGGATGCGGTCTCCTGGTCTTATCAGGGCTCAGCAGGAGCGTTTGTTTGCCCACGTTTCTTTTTAAATGGCATTTTTGTTGTTCCACCTTAGTTTATTCTTCCTGTTATGTTGGTTCTTTATGTTGCACCATGAGTGTGGGAGGGGGAGAGGTTGATGACCTCTGTGCAATGTTCAGTGTGGTGTGTGTTCAAAATGAATGGGCTTGTTATGCTGGAAAGGAGATTGTGCTCTCAGCTTCTCTTCCTGCCTCCTCTCTGAGACTGTCCACAGTCGTGCGCACAGCACAGCCTGTTGATTGACAGCTTGGCTTCTGTTTTGCCCGCTGCAAGAGACACACTTGCTGGGCGTTACTACATTTATTCTACACATTCTTACAGCATTGGAAAACGTTAAGAATGTTTGTCTTCTTTTTCCTCCTACAGAAGTCATATTAAAACGAAAAATGTATTTCTCTCCCCCATCTTTTTACATTTTCAAACATTTTTGAAAATGCTTCAGGGAGCCACTAGGGCAGCGCTAAAGAGCCGCATGCGGCTCCTGAGCCTCAGGTTGCCGACCCCCGGGTTAGGGTCAGGGTCAAGTCAGGTAATGGTCAGAGTTGGGCTCAGGTCAGGTCAAGTCAGGGTCAGGGTCAAGGTCAGGGTCTGGGTCTGGGTCTGGGTCTGGGTCTGGGTCAGGGTCAGGGTCTGGTCAGGTCTGGGTCAAGGTCAGGGTCTGGGTCATGGTCAGGGTCAGGTCAGGGTCAGGGTCTGGTCAGGTCTGGGTCAAGGTCAGGGTCTGGGTCTGGGTCTGGGTCTGGGTCAGGGCCAGGTCAGGTCAAGTCTGGGTCTGGGTCAGGGTCAGGGTTACTGCATGGAGACATAAAGGCTGAGTGCAACACGGCGAAAACCTCAGAACGTTTCAGAAAGTTTTCTGAGTGACAGGAAATTAGACTCGCAGCAGTTTCGTCCGGTTCTGTCTGGTCCGGTCCGCTCTGATGGGAGCGGAGTTTTGCTTGCATTTATCCTCTGAAGTTCTGTCACCTCGGTTGTCCATGATCTGCTTTTTAGACACTTTGCAGTGTATTTGTAACCGCAATAAAAGAAGACTTTTTGGGTTTATACCAAATTTATCACCGAAAACTTTAGTCAACATCAAGGTTGTTCTGTTTTAACTGAACCGGGATGGTGAATGATGTTGCAGAACTGCAGAAAATGAACAAAGGATCAGAAACTCCTCATGAAGACCATGTGATCAAACAGAGTTTTTATGAAATTCTTCTTGTTTGAGCATTTTGTCTGCAGGAACCTTTTCTGTCTCACATGTTCCGTCTGATGTCTGTGTTCATGCTGCATCTGATGGTCGATTACCTCACGGCGTGTGAAGACGGCGTCTGCGTGTTCATGCTGCATCTGATGGTCGTTTGTGCGTCTCCTCTCTGTCTCCAGGATTGGTCAAGCTTGGTGTCCACTGTGTAACGTGTCAGAAAGTGGCCATAAAGATCGTCAATCGTGAGAAGCTCAGCGAAACCGTCTTGATGAAGGTATGTGTTGAGCCGTCACCTGCACAGGTTCAAGCCCAACGGCTTCTCTGCTACGCCCCCTGTGGGTCAGACAGAACCGCACAGCTGGTTGCTGCTCAGGTGGAGATGCTGGGCTCCTCTTCCTCTTTCTGTCTCAGCTCAGCAGGAACCTCCTTTTCTGTTAAGAAAAAAACCCAGGACAGATTCACATCAGAAACATCCGGTTCTGCTCAGACCAATCCCAACCAGACGGTTCTGATCCACTGGTCTTTAAGGACTTAATATTTACCTGCAGTTTATCAGGAAAACTGTAAACCTTTTCCAGCAGAATAATGAGATTCCAGCTGGAAAGCTCCGTCTGAACACATAGACATATATGTAAATATTTGTTTACTCGTCTGTCCAGCAGCTGAGCACATGGATCCCAGCTGAAGGCCTCTTGTGTTGGACAGATGTTACTGTTCCAACAGGCGGTTCTGGATCTTCTGACACACTAGGAGTGCATTTGAATAAACCCCTTTGGTCATTTAGGCTAAACTTTATTTACATTGATCACATTTTAGCCTTTTTATTGTTGGACCGGATGGAAAAGAAGAAGAGGAAAGAATGGGGGGGGCGGGGGGTAAGGGCACAGAAAAAAGGGGGAGATAGGGGAGTTAAGGATATCTGGAGGATGATTACGGGGGGGGGTGCTGGAGAATCATCATCATTACTATCAGGTGTAAATGTTAGTCAAAAGGGCGGGGCCTATCCACGCCAACATACCTGCTGGCTCCAGGACCGCCCCACGGCCCCCCAACGCCAAAGAGCAGGACCGCCCCACGGCCTCAGTAGTGAGGAAGCTGCTGGACAGACGAGTGAGAAAACAGAGAAGGTTCAACCAGGGCTGATTAGCGTTTGCCCCCCTCCCCCCATGTCTGGCAGGTGGAGCGGGAAATAGCCATCCTGAAGCTCATAGAACACCCACACGTTCTGAAGCTACACGACGTCTACGAGAACAAAAAGTACCTGTAAGTATGACCAGACTGATGAAGGTATTTGTGGTAGTTTAATTGAATCAAATTATCAGCATGTGGAGACCAAAACATTCATTAACGTTCCAATTATTCTCTTTATTCCAAATTCTAATCTAGTGAATATAAAACAGTATAAACGTTATTGATGCCAGGGAGAGAGTTCAATCATAGGTTATTACACACGGAGGCTCCGCCCACCTGCTTTTTTTACGCACACTTGGAGCCTTTTAGGGTCACATCCAGTAAAGGTGGGTTCACCCTGGACACTTCTGCAATCCATTACAACCCAGACCAAGGCTTAAGAATATGTAGTCGGGTGGAGGAACATGTGCAGACGTGGATGTTCAATCTGGAAAGAAAAGAAATGAAGATCAGCTGCAGAAAGATAAATGAGAGGAAATGAAGATGAAAGGCGAGGTTAAAAGAGCAGCGGGGGAGAGGTGTGTGCAAGCAGGTAGATGAAGGTTTCAGGTGTGAGCAAAGGTGGAGCAGACGGCGGTGAGAGCAGCCGTGTTGTTGGTTCAGAGACGGGAAGGATCTCTGTGGGACCAGGATGGATCAGGAATCCTAGATGTTCAGGAGATCCATGCAGGGCAGCAGAAGGAGGAGGGGGAGGGATGACGATGATGAAGATTGGAGCTACAGGAAAGGTTGATGGATGAAGGAGGACGTGAGGGTGGAGGGTGCAGAGGAGAAGGTTAGATGGAGGCTGATGATTTGATGTGGTGATCCCTGAAAGACGATGCAGACCCATCAGTGCAAACATCCTTGACCTGTTACCATGGCGATTCTTTAATCTGACCTCCATTGACATAAAGTTCTGTTGTCTGTGAGATACTTTCAGACTGTAGTCAGAGTAGATCTAAACCCAAGCGCCTTTCTCTGTCATTTGTTGGTTTTCCAAACCTAAACTAAAGCCTCTCATTTAAAAAGCATTTTTAGATTTTCTCCGGCTTGCATGTCTGCTTTGTGAGGAGCTGCTGTCACCACGGCTGTCTGCTTTCTCAGGTACCTGGTGCTGGAACACGTTTCTGGGGGGGAACTGTTCGACTACCTGGTGAAGAAAGGGAGGCTGACGCCTAAAGAGGCCAGGAAATTCTTCAGGCAGATCATGTCGGCCTTGGATTTCTGCCACAGTCATTCCATTTGGTAAGATGGGAACTCCAGACGAGGAATCATTTCCACCCCCCCATCTGAAGGAGAGATGGTGGTTAACCTTCTCCTCTGCACCCCCCACCCTCACGTCCTCCTTCATCCATCAACCTTTCCCGTAGCTCCAGTCTTCATCACACTGTAAACCCTAACGAGTTGACTGAACTTAAGTTATTGTGTAACAGATTACGCAATTGATTTGATTTATTGATTTATTTCAAGCATTGTAGTCAAAGCAATAAAGAATTTACACATTTATCAAACTCATTACAGAAATGATGAAATGCAGAAAACAAAACAGTAGAGTTTGTTTTATTGCTTGAAAAGGAGCGGGAAGAAGCAAGCTTATATAACCCCCCCCCCTACTCAATAGTTTTTAAGTTATATTATTAAAACTTTTAACATTTATTAAAATTTAATATTGTCAGTTGGCTTAAATTTGTATTATTTGATATGTGACATACAATATTTTCCAACTAAAAAAAAACACTTTAACTAAATATATTTTTATAATATTACTCAACTCATAAAATATGTGAAATTCACTCAAATGTTTTATAAATTCTCTAACTCATTAAATGTGTAGCATTGAAAATATTAAAAATTCTTCAAAGATATTCATCACACTAATGTCCAAAACTGACATTCCTGCCTCCTGTCAATGTGAATCTGTTCATGCTAACATTCTGTTAGCTTTTAATCAACTGGCTGTGATGCTTTAAGGACCAACTCCAATTAAAATTGTTTTTAAAAATGTCTTTAGCATTTTTCTGAAAATGGAGGACATTTATAAAATAATTTAAGACTAAAGCTTCATTTTTCTTTATTCATATAATGATGGATCAGGAGCAGAAAAGGTTCCCGCTCCCTCCAATCAGGAGTCCCTGATCTTCGCCTTTCGTCTTCCGTCTAACTTTTAAAACCATTTACAAATATCACTCAGTTTACAAACAATTGCATATTTATTATGTCACTCCATAAAATCTCAATCAATATTAAAGGATTAGAGAAAAGCATTGACAGGGAGTCATGTACACTTACAGTACAGGTCTCTAAGAAGCTGAAAGCATCTTCATGCAGATAAACAGGAAGTGAACGGAGGACACGTGTCCGTCTCATGTTCACATCACGCTGGTCCTAGAAGAATAAAAAGAAATATACATCACTATTGAAGCAAACGCAGAGCAAACACTTCCAATATGTACTTAAGGAACTTTAAGAAATAATAAAATGATGCCTTTCTAGATGTCTATTTCTAGTGAGAGGACAATACAGTGTTTATGGCATGATCCACTTCAGGTTAAAGACCCAAAGTCATTTTTAAGGCAAGTTACACCTTGGCTTCTGACTGCTGTTTACAAATGATTTGTTATCCGTTTTTGAATTATGCACATTAGAAATTCACCTGGAGGTCATAAATCCTAACCAAGCTGGCCATTCCTGTCTGTTTTGGTGGACTTTGGCTCAGAAAAGGGCAGCTTTAAGTTCCACAAACATGTAAAAACTGCACAGTTTCCTCTGACTGCATCTTCTCTACATAAATCCATTTTAGACCTTGACAGATGAGTTTTCATGGTTTCAAATGATGGAATGGTGCTAATGCAACATTATTGTATTACTGTTCTGTAATAAACTGTCATAAAGACATGACAATATTCCAAAGTGTCTCCACATACATGGCAGTGGAAACACTTTGGAATGTTGGCTATGTTGTACTGCAGTATTATATGTAGTACTGCAGTATTATATGTAGTACTTCAGTATTATATGTAGTACTTCAGTATTATATGTAGTACTGCAGTATTATATGTAGTACTGCAGTATTATATGTAGTACTTCAGTATTATATGTAGTACTGCATAGTGCCAAAGTAACAGAACACAACTTGCACCTCTATTCCGTTGTGCCACCTTCAGCCTGCAATCTAAATATGTTTAGTTAAATTGTAAATAATTTCAACTCTATCTAGACCTTTGGGTAGTTAAAATGGGCATAAATGTTTCCATGCTGCCGTATCAATCTAATAATGGAAAGAATTATTAAATAAGTATAAACTCACCCACTGACGGCTCTTTCCTGGTGAATTGCTGACTTTCTGGTGAACTCTCTGAAGTTCAGTATCTGAAAAAGTCCAAATGAGATTTTTCAATGTTAAAAATTATGTTTCAATTATTTTCTGATCAAGACATTTATTGCACTACACAAACTATTACATTTTTGTTTTTTTAATAGCTCTAGACAAATAACTGATCAGGAGACAAGTTACCTCGCTGGCCTTGGCGTCTGCCTGGAGGTGAAACACTGAACACTCTGTAGCTCGGTACCTGAACACAACACGAGCAAATTTAGTTTCAAATTTGCTGAGGAAGTTGATTTTCCCTCCAGTTTATTAAAATGCCATTTCACGTAAACCTCACCAATAAATGACATTTTTTCTAAACAGTCATTTAGTTTGAAATATTTTTAATGTTTGTGCCCATTTATGATCACAGCATGTTTACACGTGTAAATGTTAACCACCAAACAACATCTTCATCAGTTCAGTTGTAACGACACAAACGTGAAAACGCTGAAGTTTTATCCGTTTTTCTTTTGTCTAAATCAAAAGTGTTTTCTTTCTTTTTAAACGTGTCTGTCGACCACTTCACCTTAACGCTGCTTCTTTTACTTTGTTAGTACGTCTATTTCAACTTAACTTCAAGTTTTCAAAGTGACTAAAGTCTGAAATAGAATTTATCCTTCAATCCAGACATTATTAAAACGGTTCTCTTTCATGGAGACGACGTGGATCAAACTCTGGAATCTCCAACTTTCATTTCTTTGTTCTCCGACACAAACGAAGGAAAACTAAACGGTTTTCCTGCTTTCATCCAGACGTTCTGCAGACTGTTAGAGTAGATGTTAGCATTTGTTGAGCTTCATGACGGTTAAGAGAAACTGTCACGTTAATGCAGTGCATCATGGGAGTTGTAGTGAAATCAGTGGCACTGATGTTGGACAGACTCAGGTCTTGGAGTTTCCTTATTTTATTCTCGTTTGACATTGGATCCCACGGGAAGCTTCTACGAATCACGGATCATCCGGATCACTAGACCCGGTTCTACACAGACTTTTGGCGCTGATAATAATAGTAATGGATCAGATTTCTCTGCTTTTCCAGACGCTCAAAGTTCTTCCAATGTGTTATTGATTCATACTTGGTGATGGTAGCTACAGATGTACCTGAGCTGCCCTGGGGCAGACTGACGGTCGTGGCTGCCAGTTGGCGCCTACGGCCCCTCTGACCATCACCGGGACATTCACACACATTCACACACCCCGGGAGGCAGAGAGGGTAAGGTGTCTTGCCCAAGGACATGACAACAGTTGACTGGGGGGAGCGGGGATCGAACTGCCGACCCATCAATCATTGGCCGACCTGCTCAACCGCCTGACCCACTGCCGCTGATTGCACCCCCTCCCTTGTGGACGGCGATTCGTGCATCAAACTGCCGTCCTCCGTCTGTGTTTGGACGCTTGTACAAAAGTGTGTTTAGAAACCCGCCACTCCCGCCGCATGTGGGAGGAGCTTGTCAAGTTTTCTCACCCTCCTTCTGACAGACACGGCAGATCCGGCGCATTTTTTTGAAGAGCTCCTCAAAGCTGTCGGCAAACGTCTCAAACCTGAGCCGTTTGTGATGAACAGATTCTGGTGATGGTAAATGTTTTTAGATCAGTGAAAATAATGATAATGACCATCTCTAACTAGTGTGCCGCGGACACTGATCTAACATACGTTTTAACTAGGAGAAAGATGATTCCACTGACCGCTGAATGTCAGACGTTTGTGTTGATTTATGTCCAGAAATACTAAACATGAAACTGAATTGAATCCTCTGAATCACTAGAAGCAGCTTTATGTCAGTTTGACTGTAAATTGTTGATGATCATCATCCGTCTCTTTCGTGGTGTGTCACCGGTAGATGGGTTAGTGTGTGCTGAGTCGATCCTGTCGTCTCACGGTGAAGTTTCCTGCATTGGGTGAGGCATACGGCATGAAGGTGACACCCAACAGCTGCTGACGTTGCTGTCATGTGCCGTTCTGTTCATTAGCTACCACCACAGGTTGGTACTGGAGGAATGATCGTGGGCGGTAGCGTTGTTGTCGTTTCATTCAGGTCCCGTGACCGGCGGGTAGGTTGGTACCGCCTTCTCCTGGTCTCTCCATCGCTAGGAAAGTTAGAGCAACAGCTCAGCTCCGCCCCCGCCTGCTGCGGTCTCCCAGCAGTGGGCCGTCCATGCTGCTAGTTGCTGAGTCACTTTCAGGATCCAAGTTCTAATGGTTGTTGGGTTCTGTTGGTTTCTTCATTGAGGATTGAGACGAGACGCCACTGAAAGGCGGCTCTGAAGTCTCAGGAACAGGTTGTGATGTGGTGGGCCGGGTTTCTCTAATGTTCCTGGTCTCGGTTCTGTCTCTTCTGTCGCTCTTTCAGCCACAGGGATCTGAAACCGGAGAACCTGCTGTTGGACGAGAAGAACAACATCAGGATTGCAGACTTTGGCATGGCGTCTCTTCAGGTTGGAGATAGTCTGCTGGAAACCAGCTGTGGGTGAGCAGTCCGAAGCCATTTCCATTGCTGTGAATGGCATGACATCACCCCGGGGGAGGGGCTTGTGGGGCTGACGTGACCTAAACGGAAGAATATCAGTGCCACGGTTCCTGAGCAGCTTCATTTTTTGGGATAAGTGGAGGGTTTTTAGGGTTTGAAACCTTCTGCTCATCGTCCCGTCACACCTAACCCATCCAGTGAAGGTGGCGTGTATGCTCCCCCCCCCCCCCAGTGACTGTGAAATGACCTCCCCCTTGAGCCTGCAGGTCTTCCTCATGTGGTTAACGCTCTCTGTGACCTTCCGGCCCCCAGGTCTCCTCACTACGCCTGTCCAGAGGTCATCAGGGTAAGAACCGTCAGCGCTCTGCCAGAACGCCGCTGTCTGCTGCTCTCCTCACCCCCTTTTCTCCTCACCTCTGTGGTCTCCAGGGAGAGAAGTACGACGGGCGGAAAGCCGACGTCTGGAGCTGCGGGGTCATTCTCTTCGCTCTTTTGGTGGTGAGTCGTCTTCGGTCTTAATGCGGTTCTTCGCATTGTCGTCAGGATGTTCAGCTCTAGAACTGTTGTTCCAGCACGGACCTCCTGGACACGAGCAGAACCAGGAATCCACTGGAATTCTTGGTTATTGTCATTGGGTAAAAGTTCTACAGCCCTTCAGAACCGAGCCTGTTAGTGGGTTCCTTCCTGCAGCAGCTTGTGGTTCTCTGCAGCTTTGACTCATCCGTGTAACGGGGATAATTCACCCGTCTGATGGAAATGCCAGCGCTGACTCAGCAGTTTCCTCCAAAGCCCCTCCCCCAGCGTCATAAACCTGACGAGCAGCGACAGGTTCCTCCGGTGCCCCGCCTCCCTGCTGTCCACATACAGGATGGTTGTCCCCCCCAGGGAGGCTGGACTCCCCCTCCTCATCTTTATTCTGCCTCCACTCCTGTGTGATCCTCCAGAAGTTCTCTACTCGTGTGTTCCGCCGAGTAGAAGAAAAAGATCCACAAATCTGAGCGGTTCTGTGCACGTGCACATGCTCATAAGCACACACACATACGTGCACACATACGTGCACATGCTCACAGACACACACACATGCTAACACACACATACGTGCACACACTTACGTGCACATGCTCACAGACACACACACATGCTAACACACACATACGTGCACATGCTCATAGAGACACACACATACATGCACACACATGCACTTGACGTGCACATGCTAACACACACATACATGCACATGCTCACAGACACACACACATGCACACACATGCATATACACGTGCACTCGCTCACAGACACACACGTGCACACATACGTGCACCTGCTCACAGACACACACATGCACACGTATGACACACATACGTGCACACACTTACGTGCACATGCTCATAAAGACACACACACATGCACACTTACGTTCACACGCTCATAGACACACACACACATGCACAGGCTCACACTCATTCTTTGATGCATTGATTTTGGTGAATTCAATTCAATTTTATTTGTCTAGCCCAAAATCACAACAACAGTCGTCTCGATGGGCTTCGAAGTGAAACATGAACTCAAAAGGATCATGAATGCAAAGAGTTCAATAGAAAAATACTAAAATGAACTAACAAACTGACTAAGCTATACTGGCATCCCTGCCCTTAGACCCCCCCTGTAAGGAAAAACTCCCAAAAAAAAAGGATTCCGGAAAAAACAAAGAAACCTCAGGGGTGCCCACATGAAGGAGGGATCCTCCCCCAGGACGGACAGGCGATTTATCAGCCACCTCAGCCACTTTGACTAATTCTAGGAACCACAAGCAGTCCTGCATTTAGTGAGTGAAGTGTTCTGATTGGATGGTAAGGGACTATGAGGTCCTTAATATAGGACGGGGCCATTCCATGTAAGGCCTTATAGGTTAACAGGAGGATCTTGAACTTGATTCTGGAATCAACTGGGATCCAGTGAAGTGAAACTAACACAGGAGTGATGTGATCTCTTCTGCTAGTTCCTGCTAACAATCTAGCTGCTGCGTTCTGAACAAGCTGGAGACTTCTTAAGGAACTCTTAGGACACGCTGCTAACAAGGAGTTACAGTAATCCAGCCTCCACGTAACAAATGCATGGAGGAGTTTTTCAGCATCATCTTAGAAAGTAGATTTCTGATCTTAGCAATATTCCACAGGTGAAAAAAGGCAGTTCTACACGCCTGAGATATGTGAGCCTTAAATGATAAATCCTGGTCAAATAAAACCCCAAGGTTTCTAACTGTGGAATTGGGGGCTATACTTATGCCATCCAGGGAGACTATCTGAGCAGACAGAGCATCTCTGAGGTTTTTAGGTCCAAGTATAATGACCTCAGTTTTTTCTGGGTTCAGGAGGAGGTCATTAATTGTCATCCAGGTCTTGATGTCACTGATGCAGGCGTTCAGTTTCTCTATCTGGTCATTCTGGTCAGGCTTCATGGATAAATACAACTGCGTATCGTCGGCATAACAATGGAAATTAATGCTGTGTTTCCTGATTATGTTTCCTAGGGGTAGCATATAAAGCGTAAACAGGATCGGTCCCAAGACTGAGCCCTGTGGGACTCCATAGTTGACTGGAGTGCACTGGGAGGAATGGCCATTTACATTAACGAACTGATACCTATGGGACAGATAGGATTTAAACCACTGGAGAGCAGATCCTCTGATCCCTATGTCCTGCTCTAGTCTATGGAGTAAAATACTGTGGTCGATAGTGTCAAAGGCTGCACTGAGGTCCAACAGGACAAGAATAGAAAGTAGACCCTTTTCTGAGGCCAATAACAAGTCATTAGAGACTCTAACTAGTGCAGTTTCCGTACTGTGGTGGGGTCTAAACCCCGACTGAAAGTCTTCAAAGAGGCAGTTGTCCTGTAGGTGGCAGTAAAGCTGCTTAACTACAACTCTTTCTAGGATTTTAGAAATAAAAGGCAGGTTTGATATCGGTCTATAGTTGGCCAAGATGCTAGGATCCAAACTGGGCTTTTTCAGAAGAGGTTTAACAACTGCATATTTAAAAGACTGTGGCACGTAACCCGTTTCCAGAGAGGCATTTATCATTGTTAATATGGGATCATTGATTAGGGGAAAAGTTTCTTTAAAAAGTCTAGTGGGAATTGGGTCTAACAGACACGTTGAGGATTTGGAGGACGTAATAATTGATGTTATTTCCGCTTGATCCACAGCAGTAAAGCAGTCCAATGTTACAGAAGTTTCTATGGATGCCTCCATTTCTACCACTTCAGCCTGTTCTGGGCTGATAGTAGGAAAAACTTGATTTAACTTATGTCTAATATTTGAGATTTTACTATCGAAAAATGTAAGAAAATCATCAGAGCTGAGAGAAACAGGAACATGTGGTTCTACTGAGCTCTGACTGCCAGTTAATTTAGCAATAGTGCTAAAAAGAAATCTTGGATTGTTTCCATTCTCTGATATTAAGGTTGAATAGTACTGGCTTCTAGTTCTACGCAGAGCTTTTTTATAATTTAATAGGCTATGTTTCCAGATATCCAGAGACTGCTCTGAACCGGAGCGGCGCCATTCTCTTTCCAACTTACGGGTTTCTTGTTTAAGAGAACGAGTTTCAGCGTTAAACCACGGTGCTACTCGGTTTTGTCTGACGAACTTAGGTTTCAAGGGGGCAACAACATGGAGTGTACTCCTGAGGGCTTGTAAGGCATCATCAACAAAGTGGTCATTTATACTAGGACTGATACTATGGGAGCTGGTCTCAGAGTAGTTTCTCAGAATATCACTAAGTACTGGCTGAACTGTGTGTTTAAACTCAGACACAGAACGGTCAGTTAAGGTTCTTCTAAGCTGTTTCTTATTCACTGGGGCAGAAGGATGTTCCAGAGTAAACTGGAAGGTAATCATAAAGTGATCAGAAATGATGGGGTTAAGAGGAAGGACACTCAGCTGGCTGATCTCTATCCCATGGGTTAGAACAAGGTCCAGGGTGTGCTTATGACAGTGAGTGGGTTCATTCACACTTTGGGTGAAACCAACATCATCTAATAAAGCTGCAAAAGCCTTTCCTAGGCAGTCACTGGGGTCATCAACATGAATATTAAAATCCCCTAATATTATAGTTTGATCAGAATCTAAGACAATAGTTTATAGGAAGTCGGAAAACTCAGTTAAAAATTCTGAATATGGGCCGGGGGGGCGATAAATAATTATGAGTAAAACAGGTTTTCCAGTTTTCCTGTTAGGGTGACTTAAAGACAATATGATGCTTTCAAAGGAGTAATAAGCATTTTTAACTTTAGGGCTGAGAAGTAAGCTAGACTGTGATATTACTGCCAAACCACCTCCTTTCCCTGAAATCCTGGATTTCTGATAGTTAGCATAAGTGGGGGGGGTTGCTTCATTCAATCTAACATAGTCATCCTGTTGGAGCCAGGTTTCTGTTAAGGCTAAAAGACTAAGGTTGTTATCAATGATTAACTCATTGGCTAAGAGGGACTTGGAGGAAATGGATGGAATGTTTAATAAACCGCATTTAATTACATCATAATTCTGCTTGTGAGAACTGCCGTCTGTCACTTTAAGGTTTCTATGACGCGTTCCTTTCATTTGTCTTTCAGCACATAAGCTAACGCTTGAACCTGCTTGACTTTCCCTGCATGGGTTTTGCACCGGCACTAACCCTAAGGGAGGCTCAGAGGAGCGTTTTCCACTGCTGCTCTGCGCCCGGGTCTCGTTTCTGGATTGTCAGGTTGTCGGTTCAGATGCCGTGTCCTCAGAGCTTCTGTTCTGTGTCTGAACTCAGGGGGCCCTTCCCTTTGATGACGACAACCTGAGGAACCTTCTGGAGAAGGTGAAGCTGGGAGTATTTCACATGCCACACTTCATCCCTCCGGACTGTCAGAACCTTCTTCGTGGCATGATTGAAGTGGATTCATCCAAAAGGTTAACGGTCAGTCTGGTGTTGGGGTACTCTGTGTCTTTTTCTTCTGTGGTTACTAATGGAAGTTTTAGCCGGAACCACTGCAGGTGGAACCACTGCAAGTGGAACCACTGCAGGTGGAACCACTGCAAGTGAAACCACTGCAGCTGGAGCCACTGCAGGTGGAACCACTGCAGCTGGAACCACTGCAGGTGGAACCACTGCAAGTGGAACCACTGCAGCTGGAGCCACTGCAGGTGGAACCACTGCAGCTGGAACCACTGCAAGTGGAACCACTGCAGCTGGAACCACTGCAGCTGGAGCCACTGCAGGTGGAGCCACTGCAAGTGGAACCACTGCAGCTGGAACCACTGCAGCTGGAGCCACTGCAGGTGGAACCACTGCAAGTGGAACCACTGCAAGTGGAACCACTGCAGCTGGAGCCACTGCAGGTGGAGCCACTGCAGCTGGAGCCACTGCAGGTGGAACCACTGCAAGTGGAACCACTGCAGCTGAAGCCACTGCAGCTGGAGCCACTGCAGGTGGAACCACTGCAGCTGGAGCCACTGCAGGTGGAACCACTGCAGCTGGAACCACTGCAAGTGGAACCACTGCAGCTGGAACCACTGCAGCTGGAGCCACTGCAGGTGGAACCACTGCAAGTGGAACCACTGCAAGTGGAACCACTGCAGCGTCCCTCCAATGGAGCGGCCTGTTTCAGTGACTTCTCTGATGAGTCGGACAGAAGTGAAAATAAGTTACGTTCATGAGAAAACCGCCTTTTTCCCTTCTTCTGTTTCCTTCCTTTTGTTTGTTTCTGTCCTCTTTTCCACGTCCCTCCAACCGCCGATCCCCGTCAGGATGAGGGAATGTAACAAAGAGATAGTCTAAAACATGGCAAGGGATGGAGCCGGACTTCATCTGTGTTCTGCTTTGGGATTCAGAGGAACCCCGCTGTAGCACTTCCTCAGGAAGTTCTTTTCAGAATAAAAGCTTCTGCTTTCCTGGAGTGGGCGGGTTTAAGGGGGGGAACATGAGCTGGTCTTTAGGACTCTAGGCTCTGGGATCTACTGCATGTCATGAAGAATTAGTCAGTCACAGATTCTGCATGTTGATGTTATGGCATGAGCATAAAAAGATTTTCAGCCTGTGGAGGATCAGATCTGCTTGTTCCATGTTAGAACATGTTCTACACGTTGGAACATTCATGTTCTAATGTGTTGTGTTGTAATGTGTTCTAACGGGTTCCAATGTGTTCTAACGTGCTCTAACTTGTTCTAACATTTTCTAACATGTTGTAATGTGTTCTAATGTGTTCTAATGTGTTCTAACATGGTTTAATGTGTTCTAACTTGTTCTAATGTGTTCTAACTTGTTCTAATGTGTTATAACGGGTTCCAACGGGTTGCAATGTGTTCTAACGTGTTCTAATGGGTTCCAATGTGTTCTAACATGTTCTAATGTGTTCTAACGGGTTCCAACGGGTTGCAATGTGTTCTAACATGTTCCAATGTGTTGTAATGTGTTCTAACTTGTTCTAATGTGTTAAAAAGGGTTCTAAAGGGTTGCAATGTGTTGTAACGGGTTCTAACGGGTTCTAACGGGTTCCAATGTGTTGTAATGTGTTCTAACATGTGTCTAATGTGTTCTAACGGGTTCCAATTTGTTCTAACGGGTTCTAACATGTTCTAACGTATTCTAACGTGTTCTAACGGGTTTTTTGTCACCTGAAGATGCTGGGAACGTCTTCTCCTGATGTGTGTTTGTTTCCATGTCTTCACAGTTGGAGCAGATCCAGAAGCACTCCTGGTTTATGTGAGTCTTCCCTCTGGATGCCGTGTAGACCGGGGTGGGGGGTGGGGGGCATTTGACAGTCATTTATCAGACTCCGCCTCCCTTAGGTGATGTACGAATGTAAACTGCATGGGGGTGTGGTCGTGTTTGGCTCAGACATGGGGGGGGGTTATTGAAAACCAGCCGATTTTGGAAAAGTAACATTAATCGTTTTAATTAAAACAAACTCTGATTGGTCTGTTTTTGTGCTAAAAAGACCCCGCCCCCACTCCCCTCATTCTACATGGCTAAACGTGGAAATGAATTCCTAGTGGAGGAGAACCCCAGACCAACTCCAGAACAAACGTGTTTCCTTCTGGGTCTGTTTTCTGTTGGTATCCACTCCCAGAGGCGGGAAGAATGAACCGGAGCCGGAGCAGCCGGTTCCCAGAAAGGTCGGCATGCGCAGACTCCCGTCGGTAGAGGCCATCGACCCGGACGTCCTGGACAGCATGAACTCCCTGGGATGCTTCAGGGACAAGAACAAACTGCTGAAGGACCTGCTGACTGAAGAGTGAGTGAAGCAGAAACAGAACCAGAGAAAACCACCAGAACTCATAATGCCTACTCTCTGCAGCCAGAACCAAGAGAAGATGATTTACTTCCTGTTACTGGACCGCAAGGAGAGGTACCCCAGTCAAGAGGACCAGAACCTGCCCCCCCGCAACGACAATGGTGAGACCTGAAAAGAGGTTCACACGAAACCAAAAAGGAATGAAACAAACAGAACCTTTCATGGGGATCCAAACCCTGTCCTGACCCAACCCTGTCCTGATCCAAACCCTGTCCTGACCCAACCCTGTCCTGATCCAAACCCTGTCCTGATCCAAACCCTGTCCTGAACCCAGCCCTGTCCTGATCCAAACCCTGTCCCGACCCAAACCCTGTCCTGATCCAAAACCCTAACAGCATCTATGTTCTCCTTCCTGTCACAGATCCTCCAAAGAAGAGGGTTGACTCCCCCATGCTGAACCGACATGGGAAGAGGAGACCGGAGAGGAAGTCTCTGGAAGTCCTGAGCGTCACAGACGGAGGCTCACCTGTACCAGCCAGGAGGGCGATTGACATGACGCAACCCGGACAGAGGTGTGAGGGTGTTGATGTTCAGCGGTTCTGACCCCAGAACCAGAACCTGAGAGCTGCTCTGTGACTCTGCCTGCTCTCTCTTGTTCTTTTAGTAAATCAGTGTACAGTAAAAGTTTGGACATTCCCAAAGCCAGAACAAAATGCAGCAAAGAGGAAAGGTATTGACCCCCCCCACCCCCACCCCAAATAAAGGTCAGGAAAAAGATGCAGATTAAAATAACATTGTTGGTTCCAGAAGTTCCACCTCTCATAAACCAAAGAGCATCTTTCCCCCCCCCCCCATCTGTGAAATCATAAACTGACTGAACTTCAGTTATTAGTTACTCTGACCAACTTTCTTTCATTCTCTGCATCTTTCTCCTGACCCTCCCCACCCCCCGTGGCTCCCACTAGTTTATACCATAAACCTTCCTAATAGCCGTCACGACTTTAAAGGAATGAGGTCTGGTCTCCTCACACCTGCCGTCAGGAAGCAAGGTTATTATAGTTAACGAAAACAAACGAAAAAACTAAAACTAGAACTGAAAAAACATTTTCGTTAACTGAAATAAAAATAAAAAGTTTATAAAAAAACGAAAACTAACTAAAACTGTTTGTTGTGTGTATAAAACAACTAACTAATATTAACCCCAAAAAATACTTTGTCTTAGTCTTTGTTAATACATAAGTCTTTTGGGATGTCTATTTACTTCACGCTGCTAGTTTTACTGTGTATTTGACCCCTACGGCATCACGTTGTCTGTGACGTCACATGATGTCTGTCAGACACTGCCGGCTAGCGTGGTCATAGACATTTACATGAGCGTGATGGCTGCATTAAAGGTTGGGAGAAAGCGGGAGAGTCCTATTTGGGACTTTTTTGAATATAACAGCGTCGAAAACAAAAGTAAGTGCCTTGTAGTCGAAGCAGGAGACAACATTTGTGGAACGCTCCTCAAAGGGAAAAACCCTACGAATCTAAAAGTACATTTAAAAAGCGCACACAACAACGCAAACCAACAGTACCTAGACAAGCTAGCCTGTCGCCCGCCCTCCCCCGAAAAAGAAGCGAGAGCAGATAACGTAATGCTGTTATCGGCTGTTGTATTTTAATTTAAGGATGGTTGTCCTTGTGTCCTCTGAATAATAAGTGTTTCAAAATGTATCTTTGATTGAGTTTTTATCATACAATACTTATTCTGGTGATTTTGAATCATGCACCTGCCAAATATCCTAATTTACAAAAAAGAAAAAACTAAAACTAACACTAAAACTAATAAAAACTAAACTAAAATGAAGCAATTTAAAAAAATAAAAACTAATAAAACTAGTAAAGCTGCCTCTAAAAACTAATTAAAACTAAATAAATTTAAAAACAAAAATTCAAAACGAAATAAAAACTAAAACTAATAAAAAATCAGAAACTATTATAACCTTGTCAGGAAGCAGCACGCTCCTGCAGAAACGAGCGGGGAGCGGCTCCCCCTTACTGATGGAACCTGAAGCGGGGAGCGGGGAGCGGCTCCCCCTTACTGATGGAACCTGAAGCGGGGAGCGGCTCCCCCTTACTGATAGAACCTGAAGTGGGGAGCGGCTCGGCCTCCTTGGCTGAAGCTGAAGCAGAGGTGCTTGGAGTTGAATTTGTCGACCACTTTCTTTGTCTCATACACCTTTCAGCAAACACAAAAACAGTTCTGGGATTTTTTAGAAAGACTCATTTCCTGAAGCTTTTCTGAAGCAGACTCGAAAATCTTTCGATGATTGAACCATAAACGTTAAAGACATCAGTCCTGGGGGGCATCCAGAGGATGAACTTCTCTGCTGGCTCAAACAGTGACCATAGCAGAACCTGAAAGGACTTCACTGCTGCTCCTATTTTATGGTTTTCATTAGCCGCGTTTCCATGGGCAAAAGTAATCGGAAAGAACGCCTGATCGGAAAGAAAATGCGTCATGTAAACGCGCCGTTCGGAATACTCTGCCCCGATGAGACTCATTCGGATCAGAATTTCTTTCCGATCGAGATAGGTGGGTTATACCGATGGTTTATCCGATCGTGGAGCATGTAAACGGTCATTCCGATCGTGTGTCACTGCTGCTCTGGGTTACGTCACGCATAGACGGTGTGTGGCTCTGCAGACGCCCCGTCAAAAGCGCTGCTCCGCTCTCGCCCCGCTCTCGCCCCGCTGGCTCTCCCCTTTCTTTCACCCCATGAAGGAGATGCAAGGAAGGAGCGCTTCGTGCCCCCCGACGCTCATTCAGTCCACTGGCACCCGAGTGGGCAGAGCAGCTGGATTAGTAATTTTGTGTTGGGGGGGCTTTTTTACGTGTGCGTTTTGTTGTTTTGTTATGTGTGGGAGAATCCAGACTGCGAGCCGCCCCGCCGCTCTGGGTTAGCGGCTGCAGGACTCAGGAGGAACCGTGTTTGAACAGAGCTCGGGCCGCTAGCTCAGAGTGGCTTTGGGGCGGTCTGTGTGAACTTTTCAGAGCAGAAATAAATGTCGCGTGGTGTCACGTGGATTTGTGTTTCCAGTTGTGTCCCGACAAAATAAAGGCTGATGTTATTTCCATACATTTATGTGCAGCTAAGATGCAGATCGCTGCGTTTCGCGCACGGTACTGGATTTAGTGTCCATCAGGCTAATGTTGTTAGCCCATGTTAGCCTGTCCTCAGCCTTTTCCAGCTCTGTTTCATTCATAAAACAGCACTGATCACACGGATTAAATATAACGATGAGCGAACAGGCGCTTCATAATATTCATGACATTAATAAAAGCACGTTTGGAAGATCGTCTCGTATTACGGAGCTGCAGCGCATGCTGTCTGTCTGTGGCAGTGGTTTGTTTACAACGGGACCTAGTTCCGGATCCGGGTGATTTTACATTACTGCGCATGCCCAGATGATTCATTCTGAACGAGAGTGTGAGCCATGGGAACGTTTGTTCTAATCGGAAAAAGGTTTTCTGTGCCCATGTGCACGGGTGAATTTTAACCCGACCATTGATCCCATCAAGATATTCTGCCCATGTAACCGCGGCTATTCATTCTCACTCAGTTTCAGCTGATTGGCAGAAGCTGCTCTGTTTTCTGTAAATGCTGCCAGAGTCTGTGCTCCACCGGTTCAACAGGGACTCCAAACCTGCAGCAGGTTCCCAACCTGAGTAAAAAGCAGCAAAGCTTGTAGGTTAGCTTGGAGATGTGCAGTGGTCCAGACCCCTGACAGAACTGATGTTTCTGCAGAACCTCACAGCTGCTGCTGTGCTGTGTCTCTGCCTGAAACCTGCAGCAAAGCCTCAGATTGATGATCTAACCTTTTTCTGTCCTTCAGGTCCCAATCCATAAGTGGCGCTTCTTCTGGCGTCTCCACCAGCCCCCTCAGCAGCCCCCGGGTAAGCCATGCAGCCGTAGAGAGGCTGGATCCCTGCAGTCATGTTTTGTTAGAGACCTCTTTGAGCCCGAGTCAGAGGTCCAGGTGAAAACAAATATCCAAAAGTCCTCGGAAACCCTCCTGTTGGCCGTGGAATCCAAACGGAGAACTCGGAGCTAAAGCTTTTCATAGAATCACCTGGAAGGTCTGAAGGTTCTTCTGTCCGGATGATCCAAACAAGACCATCCTCCCATCTCTCTGGGTTTTTCTGAAGCAGCGTCTCAAAGACGGACTGTGACCGTCTGTCGTCCTTCTGACCTCCTGTTTGTGCGTCTGTCTGACGTTTTTGTCTGCAGTTCTGCTGTCGGCGTCGTGACTCAGCTTCACGTCTTCACAACTTTCTGTTTTTTCTTTTCTCTTCTGATTCTGTGCGAATGTTTGATTCTCCCATCCTGCTGCTGTCTGACATCACTGTGTGTGTGTGTGTCTGCATGTTTGTGTATGTGTGTGTGTCTGTGTGTATCCCTGTATGTGTGTGTTTGGGTCTTTTTGGGTGTGTATGTTTGTGTGCGTGTCTGTGTGTTTGTTTGGATGTGTGTGTGTCTTTTGTGTGTCCGTGTGTT
>CM074505.1:16546298-16622246 GCA_037389245.1 Oryzias sinensis | reverse complement strand
CTCTCTGCTGATGATCCTCAGAAACAAGGGAGCATCCACCAACTCCAAACATGCTGGATGACTGTTTTCTGCTCGTCTTTTCTCATCTTTCACAGCTCTCCGATGCTCTTTGTGACTTGGTGTAGATCAGTCTATTTCAGTAGCTGCCTTGTGAGGATGTAACATTCCTTCCTTCTTCTTTGACATTAAAATGTTCGGTTTAGCCACACTGTTCCATATCCTCCATATGTATCAACAAGATTCTCAATAAACTCAAATAGAGCCTTCTTGTTTCTTTTTCTTCAAAGACATTTAACTCTGTAGTTAAGGCCTACGAGCTATGACCCAGTCTTTTAGCTGTGTTCCCATGTTTGATTGACTGAATGCACCTGATTCACGTAATGAGCAGCAAAAAAGCAGAACGACTTGTAAAACAGGCAGGGTGATAGATCACAAAGACCAGAATTAGTAGACCTGCTGTAAGTTTGTGATTCTTTCTAGAACATAAAAATACTAAAGGTTTCCATGCAGCAGAATAAAGACAGAGAGCAGAGAGGAGTGAGGTTGATGAGTGAACAGCAGCAGATATGAATCTGCTCTTAGTGGTTATTATAACAGGAAATGCTGTGTGTGTTTATGCTCTGCAGCCTCAACATCAGAAGCTGTGGCTAAAGTAAAAAACAACTTTTTTCGTCCTAATTATAAGAAACGTCCTCGTGTTAGACATCTGTCAGATCAGTTCTCATCCGATTGCAAAAACATATTTATTTATATTTCCATAACTTCATGAGATCATGGGCATGAGAATTTTTAATGATCAATCACTTCTGTTGTTCCTAAAGTTCTGGAAAATCCTTGTAGAACCTGTGGAGCAAAGTGCAGAATCGGATTTTAATTGGAATGTCAAAACCCTTTGAATTACAATAAAATTCTGCACCATATTGATTTGTGCAGTAACCCAAAACGCATTGAAACGTTTCATTATCTTCATGTTCGTGTTTGAATTACTTTACTACTCACTACATAGTGTACTACAAAGTCTGTAGTGCTGTCCAAATCTATCCAAAATGGAGTGCACTTTAAATTTCCCAGAAGTGCAAAACCAGAGTGATCCCGATTAGGTATATAGACCTCAACGCATTGAGTTTGAACAATATTTGCGGAAAAAATGTATTTAAATGTATTTTTTCAATAATCCATCAACGTTTTCATCATCAGAACACAATAGGTTGATAAATAGTTGAAAAATGCTCATATTTACTATGTTTTACTTGGTGACTTCATATTTAGTGTTTAAAAAAAATTTAGTAAGCCAGTGTCCAAATTGCTTTTAAAATCTAGGGCACTAGATAGTCCTGCACTATATTGATTTTTAGTATTTAGGGAGTAGGGAGAGGGTTCAGACATAACCGTAAAGGACATCATAGAGGGTTTCTTCCAGAGCAGTGATGTCAACCTGCAGGCCTTAAGAGCTAAAATTCCTTCCATGCCTTGATTCTTCTGATCAGGTCGGACATGTATTGTTACCAAAAATGGTAGAGTCAGACTGAAAAAGGGAAGGGCACTGGTCCATGAGGACTTTAAACAACTGTCACTCTAAACCTTCATTAGGATAAAGCAGCTATTTTTCAGCTTGTCTTTGTAAAACTGGTTCAGTTTTCTGCAAAGAAAAATGTTCTTCAGTGTTTTTTTAAAGCTGCAAAACTGTCTACTTGTTCAATTTTCCACCACAGACCTGAGAGGGGGGGGGGGGGCTGATGAACAACGGCGTATATAAATCTGCTTTCAGTGGTTATTGTTTACAGGAAATGCTGTTGACAGACAATAAAAACTTTCTGCAGCTGTCTGTGTTTGTGCCCTGCAGCTTCAACTGCGTTCACTGTGGTTTCACACTTTGAAACAACAAACTCACAAACAGAGAATCTGGGTTCTTCGTTTGCAAGAGAAGCAATGTGTTACTCTCAATAATCAGAATTCAAATTCAAATTCATTTTATTTGTAAAGCGGCTTTCATGAAACAGCTCAAGTTGCTGTACATGGCATAACAAACAAAAATGTAATTTCAGTCAGACAACTCTTGGAGTAAGAAATATTTATTTCACATACTTCATTTCACATTCTTAAAGTTGGCATTCACATCTTTTTGATTTGGCATAAGGCTCCGTTCAATTCCATGAGATAATTTTTCATAAAACATTCGGGGTAACAAAACCCCCCCTTAACGGAGCCCACAGGTGGAAGCCGGGGAGGAGGGAGGGGCGAAGAATGAGCGCTAAATGTAAGAAAGAGAATGAACAACTGCACACCTGGACTTAAATAGGACGCTGAGCAGGTGAGTTAACCTGATTAGGGGAGTAACCTGTAAAACACTGCCGAGTGTGCCCGCCTGAAATAGCGACAGGTCGCTTATTCCACACATGCAATAAAATAATAAGATAACCCCTCATACTATTGTTCACAAAAACAAACACAAATACAGGAGAAATTATTATAACAGAAGAGAAGCTAAATAAAGAACCCTGAAGATGCTGTCTGTCCTACCCTCCTGTAAATTAATGAATGCGCACTTTAGTATCAATCAATCAATAAATCAAACTTTATTTCTAAAGCAATTTTCATGTGAAAGCATAACACAAAGTGCTTTACATTAAAACAAAACAAAAGAAAAAATATAAAAACAAGCACGAAAATTAAAAGAAAAAAATAGGGATTTCCCCCCCTAACTGATGGGGAAAGAAAATTAGAAATAGGCTGAGCACGAACAACAAGATGTTGGAAACGCTAATAATTTGGACCTCCCTCACTGTGAATAACTGCATCACAGTATCAGCCCTCCACCAGTACACCCAAACCCCTAACAACCCCACTATCCTCTGAAGGGCAATAATTGTATTGTAGGATTTGAATTGCTCACATTAAGATTAGTGTTGGGGCTCATTTGCTAAATAAGAAAAGCCTAATATTGTGATTAACCTAATTTTTTTTTTAAGTTTGAAGGAGCTTATTGGGTTTTTTCTTGTCATAAACACCAACATATTTTTAGCAAAGCATTCATATTTGAATCATTTGTGTCTTGCTCAAACTAAACTCTAAATACCCTCTAATCGTGACATCTTTTGATCTTTAGGACTCTGGTCCGGACAGGCTTTGAGTCGTGGAATGTCTAAAGGTCAGGGAAGATATAATAAAACCAGTTTGTCACCTTGGACATAGTGAAAGGATAGATGAAACGGGTGGCCAACTTCCTGGACAAAACCCAAGCAAGGAAGTCAGTGGTGGACAGCCAAACCTGCTGACCAAGAGTGTGCAGAAATCTCCATTAGGCACAACCTGAAGCCAATTGACAGTGTCTGACAGATGCAGGAGCAGTGGAAACCTACATTCCTGAGAACAGAGGAGATGAGCCTGCTAACTGTAAACCAACCTAAAACTGACCCAAACCATTGGCAGAGGAAGAATGTGTCTTTGAATCCGAGTGCCGTTCTGTTGTTTGACTTCTGTACTCTTCAAAGTTAGTCTCTAACGAACACCATGTTCACTTCTGATCACTACCTGGTGGTGAGATGGATTTGCTGGAAGGCAAGGATCCTGGAAAGACTCTGCAGACCCAAACTGTTTACTGAAATCATATATTAATGTTTTCTGAAGTTAATCAGTCATTACTAGGCACTGGATTTTGTTATTTGAAGAGAATCTTATCTGATCAGAACTGGATTACAAAAACTGTAAAACTATCAAATGAATGAACTCAGTAGGGGTGGGATTATATGAACTCGCTTCTTCCCACTCCTTTTCTGAATGCTTGAAATGAATCAATAAATCATTCAAATCAAACAAAATGTGACAGTTGACTGGAAACATCTGGCTAAGCCCTCCATCAGGGAGGGCTTCAACTCCCACATCCAGGAAAACTTCAAACGGGCACAGAGGTAGGCTGGAGAAATTGAATCCAAGTGAAACACGTTCTCCTCCCCTCTTGTCTCTGCTGCTGTTCTGAGCTGTGGTTGCAAGGTCTCTTTCATGTTGAGGTGGCAATCACCAAATTCGATGGTGGATAACCAAAAATAAAGGATGCCATCAAGCTGAAGAAAGAGTTCTACCAAGCCTGGTTGACCTATTGGACTCCTGAGGCAGCTGACAGGTACCAACACTCTATATTTGAAGTCGGGGCTCTGTGTCCCCCGCTGGTCACCAGTTCTAACAACACTACATCTATCAGCAATCCCAGCGCATACTTCCTGGATGCTTAAACACTGCACTGAGCTTCACTCAGTGTGAAGTATTGTTTGTGCTATTCTGCCTTCATTACCGAGTGTTGTATCTGGAAATGATCTCCTGCCACCTGCCCTGACTCTCGCCTGGATCCTGACTACCTGTGTCTCTTCTCTGATGCTCTCATGCCAGTTATTGACTCCTGCCTTTCTAACCCTGATTTAACTTTGTGGACACAGTCTAAGTGAGCTGCGCCCGAGGAAAAACATGGTCCTGCGAGGAGTTTCAGTCCACTGAGAAACTTTTGCTGGGCTCAAACAGATTCAAGAAAACCATCCAGTATTTCAGAAGGGAGAAGCAGTATTCTGGAGGCACCTTTTTCAGCGCAGATGTGGCGCTGTTTACTCCCACTGGGAATATTGTGGGGTGGTGGAAGGAATTCTTTGAGGATCTCCTCAGTCCTGCTGACTCGCAGGACTGAGTCCAGATAGCCGGAGTGCCACAAATACACCGGGGCAACGTTCAAACTCCTCATAGAAAGGTCCCTACCAATATGCAAACCAAGGGCTTCTTACAGTGAGGCAAGAATGCTAACACTGCCTCATGTTGACTGTCAAACAAGTGAATTCACAGTTAAAAGTAATTGGACTTGTTGCTTGGCTTCATGCTTTACTTGCCTTTTTATGTAAAACTGATCAAAAGGAAGCACATAGGCTTTTGTCATACAGATCGTCTGCAGCTCAAAGGACTTTACAAAGAGAAATAATTCAAACACCAACTTCATCCAAAAATGAATACATCACATTCAGTCTAGTATAGGAATCACTTTTTTTGTTTAAATGTATATAATATACATGCAAAATAGATGAATTATCCCTTATATAATGAAGTAGAATTTTGGTAAAGCTAAGCAAGGCAGTTTTATAGCTTGTTTAAAAAAAATTCTTCAACTGACAGACCAACAGACAAACCACACGTAGACACATAAACACCTGCTGCTTAACACACACACATGAAAAGACACGCAAACTTACACAAGAACTCACACATACACGTACACACCCACCTGGTCACTGATCACTGCCACAGAAAGTTACAGCTCAGGCTCACTTAGTCAAGGTTTTTTCTGAAAGTTTGGTCTATGATAAGCCGGCTTCCTGAAACAGCTGCTGGTCTGTAGAAAAACTAGCTGCAGCTGCAAACACTGACCTAGAACTACACACAGCATTTCAATAAATAATTGGAGAGGTGCAAAGGGGCTAACACCTTTAAAATAGTTTTCTGGTTAACAAAACATGTAATGATTGCCCCATTCTTTTAAAGTGAACGCCTCATAAACAATGATTATGGATGGCGTGCTGGAGGCCAAGACCCGCATCCCTGCCTGCTTTCTAACATCTGACGGGTTTTTTGGCTGGACACAGCAGATCCAGTTAATCAGCCATGAGTGCGACAACGATATCTGACGTCGGAAGTCGCCTGCTTCTGGTTCAACATAAGACTTAATGGTTTTGGAATTAAACATTTGAAAGTTTTAGACTGAAACAATTATAATTCTCAGCATTCAACTCTTCAGTGAAAAATGTAAACCAATGAAAGTTTCTGTATGAAACCCCCAAATGTTTAAGCATTAAACACATCACCTTTTCAGAATAAAACACTTGAATGCACGAAAAATCATAAGTTTTCTGCATAAAGCACACAAAAAAGTCAATATTGTTGGCATAACACATGGGAATTTTAGTGTACAAAAACTCCAGATAAATTCAAACGGAAAGTTTCTATTTGTGACACCTGGAACTGTCAGTGTGAAAAATCTAAATTGTCACCTTGTGTCTGCTGAGTCCTTACATACATGAGCCTCTGCTTAGATTCCTATGTATTTCTGAATGAAGTTTCTTCCTCAATAAGTGCATAAATACGCATTTTTGCTGCCTGCTGGAGGAGAGACCTGCAGCAATGGGGTAAAGAAAGAGAACCACATCAAAAGTTTATAAAAAAACTTTAACTTTTATCATTCGTGTGCCCCCAAAAAAATACATTTAAGGACCAGTTGACCCACTGGTGAGTCTTTCTGCTCAGCAGTACTAGCTCTTAGATGATTGACATTACCACCAGAAGAGAAATAAACATTCAAACACCAACAGTTTTTGATTACTCTGTGCTTTGACTTCATTTCTTTTATTAAGATCTGTAACAAAATTACCTAATAAACTTTTCCACCAGAATTTTTGCTGAATACATTTTCAGGAAATTTGCTCTTCTGTTCTTTTGTCCAGTTCCAGAAGAGCTCTGCTGCATTCTAGTGGTTCATACAAGCAAGTGCAAGATCTCAAACAACATAGTATAATAAAAAATAAAAAATAAAAAAACCTTCATGACAAAGCTGCAGTTAGAGAAAAACATGATTGATGATATCAACATAATTTTAAAAGTGCTGATGATGTGATTTTTTACTATGGATGATCATTGATTATCACAGTTTGTACACTCACTCATTTGGTTTATTTATTTATTTTTTAAGACTTAAATGTTCAGTTGTGTACAGTTTGTTTCAAACAATGATGAGCAAGATATTTTAGCTCATCATTAAACAAACCATAAATCTAGATGAAACAAACAACACATCACGGATGAAGTGCATTTGACTCCTTCCGTCTTTCATAACACAAATAATTCAAATACAAATTTATTGCAGTTGAGGATGAAATACTCAAATTAGCAATGAAGTTGTGATCAAAACATTGCTCTGGTTTTAAGCCGATTATGATTTCAGTTCAGTTTATTAGTGGTGTTCATCTACAAAAAATGCTTTTACGATGACAAACGTGAGGCGACCTTCCTCTGACAGCTGTCACCTGCGGGCCTGGCTGCTCGGCAGCAGCATGTGCTCCTGGTGTCTCTTCAGGTGGCTGATCAGGTTGCTGCTCTGACGAAACGTCTCCCCGCAGACTCGACAACTGAAAGGTTTTTCGTTCGTGTGGATCCTGACGTGAACCTTCAAGGCGTGTTTGTATCGAAAGCGTTTTCCACACATGTGGCAGGAAAAGGCTTTTTCCCCCGTGTGGATCTTGTTGTGGACTTTTAGAGAGTATTTGTCCTTCAGGCTTTTCCCACAGATGCTGCATTTACAGACCCTGTTGTCATTTTCAATCATGAAGTCGCGCTCTGGCAGGAAGGCACCGTCTGGGTCGGTGCAGCCTCTTCTGTTTGGTCTCTGCTGCGACATCACCTCTGCGTCTCCATCAAACTCCATGTACGTCCCACCCTGCTGGTCCTGAGGCAGGTGAGGGATCTGAGAGAGAAGCTGCTCGCAGCGCGACTCTGCTTCAAAGGGAGCCTTCATAGAGGAAACATTGTTCTCCCGCTCCACCGTGGATTGCCACCCCTCCTGACTGCTGCACGGCTCCTCCTGCTCCTCTTTGACCTGCAGCTCCCTCAGGCTGCTGCTCCTCTCCTGGTTCCAGAGCGGCTGGTCTTCCTCAAAGGCTCCTGGAGGTTCCAGATCTGCAATGTCACATAAAGCTGGGGGCTCTAAGCAGGTTCTGCGCAGACACGACAACACTGCCTCATCTTTTCGGGATTTTCATTTATACTTCTCTGAGTTGCGGAATCTGTACCTCTATAAATGTTTGAGTTGCTTTAACGGTTGCTGTTTAACTTTGTGACTCAAGTACACATCTCACATCAAATTGTGTACTTTCTAATGTAACTTTTCAAAAAACACTTGAACAACTAACATGAATGATGACGAGTTCTCAAGACTTTGAAAAAATAGATTTTGTATTTCTTTTAAATCCCTTATAAGATAACTTTTATGGAAACCTTATGTCAGAGTCGTGTCCTCAAAGATTCTATCTTCTGCTTCCAGATAGTTTAGTACAGGGATTTTAAAAAATCAGCACGTTTATCTGCATTATGGTTACTGGTTCACAAACGTTGTGATCACAGCAGGTTTACCTGGTCTGTGTGGATTAGTCGGTACTCTCCAGCTGCTGTAATCCAGAACTTTGCGCTGACGATCCATCTCTTCCTCATACTGGATGATGGTCTTTTCAAACTGTCTGAAGATTTCTTCAGCAGCAGCAGTGAGTCGCTCGCTGATAAACTCTCTCAGAGACTGAACTGAAAACATCGCTGCTGCAGCTGCAACTCTATTCAGCGGAGAATCCACAATCCTCCAGACACACACGCCAAGCTAAATGAATTCCCCTTTGTTTACTTCCGCCGGGGCGCTTGACAGTTTCCGGTATAGTGCTCCACATTTGAGTACCGGCAGTTGTATTTCTAAGAATGTGTCGTTCCGCCACCAACATTTTCTTTTTTCTTTTTATTATTATTATTTTTTTTACAACTTCAAAAGATCACATACATATCCACATATAGGAGAGAAAGAAATTAAGATAAAAAAATAGTAAAATACAATAAATAAAATTAGATATGTAGTCTTATACACATGTCATAATATAATGTAATATAATAAATTATAATATAATATTGTAGTGACGGTCACACACCCATTCGTCTGCTGTCAGATCTGGCAGCGCAAAGGATTATGGGATGCAATTTCTTCTGCTGGTTTTGGCCTGATCTGAGTGGGTGTGTGGGTTTAATCTGTGTGTTTTATGTCTGACCGTTCTTCCGTTCAATGTTAGTTATTTTACCCTGGTGGTTTATCTTGTCCTGCATCGTAAGTGAGGAGGGGGGCGAGGAGAATGACCCCACTGCATGTCACACTATTCGAGGTCAATAAAAAGAAACGTGTACTTTTGGAACCAACTAAAGGTTACTGCCTATTTTGGCGTTGGTCTTTTTCTCACTTTTTTGGCAAATTTACTGTGATTTCTTTTTGTTACCAATTTCCTCTCTATTTTCTTGCTTTTGGAATCATGTATTGTTTGGCTCATTAATTAAAATAAGAATCTCTGCACATTTCAATTTCTACCAAATGTTTTAGTTATCTTTCTTTTGCTAAAATTTAAACTTATAAAATGCAATTTTCTAACATTCCAAAATCTTTTTCCTTTTTGGAGTGTCAAGCTATGTACCGAATTTTAAATCTAAAGGAGCTATTGAGATTTGTTCCCAACATAAAATTATTGAAAATGTCAATTCTGCAATCTTATATCAACCTTACTTCTATATGCTCATTGTTTGCTTTCGTTTGTTTGTTCCTACCCCAGGCTCATTATTATCATTACTATATTCTTTTTCATAGTATTTGTTTGTATTGATGTACACGTATATTATTAGTTTTATGCTTGAAACTGTGAGAAAGCATAATAAAGTTTTTAAAAAAACTTTTACAAACAAAATTGCTATTTTCTTATAAAAATCAAACCTAGATGGACAAACTGGAAAAGGCAAAGACAGAGAGCAACAAATGAAGGAAATAAAAAAGAAAAAATTCTCAGCTTTCTTAATTTCACAGATAAGAATGGATAAGAAGGATTTGTTATTGTTACGCAAGGTTTACATTTAGTTAAGTGTTAATTAAGTAAGAGTTCTGCTATGGTTCTTTGTATTTAAAAAAAATAAAATAAAATAAAAAAGACAGTATGTGTGTAACAGACTGAAACATTGGGGATGTTTGTAGCAAGTTTAAAACACCAGACCAGAATGATGAAGTATGAGTGCAAGTCCAAAATAAATGTGTAAAGGTTTCAGCATGATTGTTGCTAAAAGAACAACTGGGGTAAATATCCTTTCTAAACCTTTGGAAAATAGAATGTTTAATGGGGAATTATGATATTTGATATGAAATGAAATTTAGCTGACTTGGTTAGTCAACATGTAAGGTAAAAACAGTACTTTATACTTTACTGAACCAGCAGAATTGCAGTGAAGAACACTTTAGCAAATGAAGGTACGAGGCACATGTCTATATTTTTTTTAATTTAAAAAACTGTTAGATAAATCAAATGTAAGTTTGTTTTAACTCGGACTTAAAAAACAAGTTTCCAGTCGGGATCCTTTTCGGTGTACACTCCACTTGAAGTAGCATTAAAGCGCCAGTTGCGATTCATCTCATTCTGCTTTGTAAATTTAAAGTTTCTTCAGGGAAATCTGCTCGTCTCTGGGAAAATGTCGTTCAGTACTTTCGGGAGTTAATCAGCGACAGACTCACGGTCGCAGCGCTGGATATTTTCGCGGAGTTTGAGAAAACCATCATTCAGTACGAAGAGGCGATGGAGCGGCAACGCAGACTGCGCTGGTCAGTGCTGAGGAGGAAACCCGCAACCGCGCCGCAGCAGTGCCCAGCAGGTACGGAGCTCTGCGGGACCCCACAGCTAAGCCCTCCGAGGTATTATACAGGGTTTGAATCAATTCAGTCACGTGATTTGGGGTTGTACAAACAGGGGGCGTTTCCCATCCTCCTCGGGATTTGTGTTTAAAGAAATCTTTCGAGAAAATTGGTAAGCTCTTTCTGTTTCATCTCCTTAGAGTCCTCCACAGGAATCTTCCGGCCTCTGTATCCTCCTTGTGTCAACCTCTACAGACTCTTCTGAGATCCAACCTCATCATTTGTTAACCAGCATTTCACTGTCCTGCCTGACAATGTGTCCAAACCACCTCAGTCTGTCTTCTTTTGAAATGCATCTCCTAAACATCTAACATGTGCTTTTTCCTCTGGATTCATTCCTGGGACCAGATCCTATGTGTCCCAGCATTCTCCCAAAGAGAACCTCAGCATCTTCAGCTCTGCCACCAGGTCTTTCTACATGGACTACCTCAGTCGTCGCATTAATCTTCCATTTCCCTTTCTCATTCTTCCTAAGTACTGAAAGGTCTCCACCTTCCTCACCTCTGTTCTCTGTAACCTCACTGCTCCTCTTCAGTTCCTCTCATCGACACACACAGAAAGCCTCGTCTTTTCCTGCAGCTGACCTTCGTTTCTCCTTCCCAAAGCAAACGTTCATCTCTAGATCAGGGCTTTCTAAGTTTTTAGTAGCGGAGGGCCAAATGAAGTACCCAACGTTAGATCAGGGCCAATTTTGGTGAAAAAAATGGATAAACCGAAAAAGTTGTTTTTAATAACTTAATAGACCAAGTGTCATTTGTACAGTTAACCAGGCCCTCCAGATGTTTTCTCTAGGTTGTGAGCTGTGTCCGACTAATGCCTCTAACCCCTAACTACTAAAAACCCTATATAGTGCGGCACTATATAAGTTCTTCATATAGTCTCTTCGAATTTTCATAGCAATTCGACACCCGTGGTTTCACTAGTTTTCTCTTTCGGGTGTTTTCAAATGGCGCTTGACACGGAAACAAAGTGGCGCATTACCGCCACCACCTGGTCTGGAGGGGAACTACTTCTATTTAACGTGGAGAATGACACCCATTTGTCAAATTAAAAATATAATAAATATGAACATTTTATGAAGACTATTTATGAATCTGCTGTGTTCTGATCATGGAAAACGTGGCTGATTTATAACAATAAAATGCAAACACGTTGGTGGTGATTTATGTATTTGTTGATAAATAAAACCCCCATGTTATTATTACTCCATGGCAATATTTATTTTGTGAACGATGATGGTTCTTACGGTGAGGCATTTTTTCTTGTAGTTTTCTTCTACTCCATTGAAAATAGCTTATATATGAATCTGTCCGGCGGTTCCTGAATAATTCAACCGCTTTTCGCGGGATCAAACCAAAACCAGCAGATATGCACCATCACAGGGCGGCAAGGAGATGCAGACGCTCAGAAGATTTCTCTGATGCCCTACAGCCATGAACAAATTGTGAGTTAAACTTAAAGTTTTTTTATTAGTTCAACGAAGCATTTGTCACTAATTGTGCTCAAGGTTGCCATTGGTCTGCTGGGTAAGAGTTTAATTATTCTTTTTTCAACACTGATTAAGGAACTGTATAGTCTAACTACATGAAACACTTGTGAGATCAAAAGTTTAGTATTTTTGCCCAGAGTCAAACCATATCACGGTTTTAAACAGTACTGTTTAATTTTTAAATATTTATATAAAATCCAAAAACCCAGCTAAAAAAAAACACGGTGATTTTCCAGCATTTATAACACGCTGAAACTAAAATGTAAGACATCAGAATAAATGAAACATCTGCTAAAAAATCAGATTTAATTTTCACGAAATAATTATTTTCATTTTTAAGGTGGCCTTCAATGCCTCTACTGCTTTGCCAACATAAAGGTGTCTGTCGGGTTCCTTCACGCTGACGCCAGTCCGGACACAAACCAGATCGGCAGACCTGCAGATCGCTGCTGACCCGCAGGACCATTGAGCACTTGGTGGAGCAGCTGGCCTCACACCTAGGGAGGGGGCACAGGAGACTGAGGTCCTGGTGTTTCTTTTTCTGGCTGGCATGTAAGCACATCATACAAGTGTGGTAGCCAGGGCCTTTGACATGCCACGGTCCACTGTAAGACGTTGTCCACAGGACGGCAGGACCGGATCCCCAGCTGGATGAGCAGGGTCATCCAGCATCCAGTGGGAATGCAACTGCCATTAGTCACCTCTTCTGGTTTTATAGCAGCTGTTTGCCCTTTCCACCTTCCAAAAAGGTCGGGAGTATTGATGGCTGCTACTGAAGAATAAAGGCCCAGCAAAGAAAATGCAGCTTGTCATTTTAAATAGAGGAAGCTTTTTTATTCCATTCAACGCAGGCTGTATGTGACTCTAATAAATTTATCAGGATCAGTCCATGATTCACGGGTTCTACGTGAAAAAGCCCACCGGTTAATCAAACATACCAACCTGAAGGATCTCGGTTATGTAGGTATCCCTGCATTGCACATCCCATCACGCTGCTGACACCCTACAGGGAACCCATGAGGAATGCGGTTCAGGTCTGGCATAACCAGCGCTCATCGCCCAAGGCACGCCTGTAGGAGAGAGAGCATTGGCAATGAGGAGGAGAGCACATTTGGGGCACTGGAAGCAACACCTCAACCTTGTGGCCAGAAAAAAATCATCACGCTTGCAGTTCAGTTCTGCACAACCAAGATCAGCAAAGGGGATTGCTGGGAGCCACAGATGCTGAGCCACAGCAGGAACCAGTAGGACGGTAAAGTGGCGTCTGGCTCATGCAGGACAGATTCTCTTGCTTCTTTTTTAGCTCCAACTGTGACACACATGACTCTAGGAAGACCAGGATTATTGTTAAGATGTATGTGTAACAATGTTAATATATAAAACTTAAAATGTAAATATGTACATTTGATATTTATATGAAAATCCTTTTGAGATTGTTAAAATGGCTCAGATTTAAATACATGTAAATAATTCATTTTTGTTCATGCATTAAATAAATAAATTGCAAAAAAACAATCTATCGATGTTACATTTTGTAGAATTAATATTTTAAACTCAGGTAAGCTTTTAACAGACTCTCCTGTCAATACTTCTTGTCCTTTCTTGTTTCTCTCTCTCTCCTCTCTTCAATAACAGCCTTTTACCCCCAACATGACAACGACATAGCTTAATGATAAATAAATACAAATCTGATCAAGTGTTCCTACTCCCATCCGCACGAAGCTTGCCTGATAACAAACAGGCTATCTTCTCCATCCACAGATGGATCAGATTTTTCTTATCCTCTATGTCTCATATATAAACACATTTAAAAATGTTTATAACTCATGACTTTCTAACTTACGTTAGAACTTCATTGCTTGATGTACTATCAACAGCGTTGTTTTAGCCTTCAATGCTAATTCGGGCGCCATGCTAGCTTTAGCACACTCTAAATTGATGAGCTTCAAAACAATGTAGATAGTCGCATTGAGTGAATATAACATATTAAACACACCATCTTAATGATTTACAAAATGTATTTTTACAACATATAAGATATTTTAAATATACTTACATTTTAAGTCCTCTTCTAGCTTAAATCGGCCCCATTTCATCTTCAAATATTTCAAACGTAGTGTAATAGGGTAACACGCAATGGTTCTGGTATGAACGCAGTGCATTCTGGGCAATATTCTGCCGATCGAGGAGCATCAATCCACACCGGTTTTCGTGGGGTTCCGGCCAGATGGCGGACTGGCGGATCGCTAAGCTCTCGCCTTTTGCCCCGATCTGCATGGTAAGTGTCAGAATTTGAAAACTGAGAGAGAACGTCAGGATTCGAGGAGCAGTTATGCTGCTAATCTCATCTTCGCTTGGGAAAAACATCTGGTGAGTTCTCTTTTCTGCTTAATGCATACTTTAAAAAATGCAGTCCTAAGCAAGCTCCAACTTTGGCAGCCGTCACATGATGAGAGCTTGAAAGCATGACTATTCCCAGATGGACGCCGCTTAGTGTGAAAAGGAACCACTCACCTACTCCCCACAAAGTCCACGTGGACCACCTTTTGAAGGTGTGAAAGCGACAGAGTCTACTTCCAGATCTGAAGATATTTGGCTGCATCTGAAAGGCTAACGCCCAAAATAGAAGATTTGGAAGTCAGCTGCGCGGAAAACACCGTGAAAACATCTGCTCGCTGGAGATGAACGCGTCGAAATAAAAGACTGCAAAACTAAGATCGCAACGTTGGAAAGAGAAATCCCAAGGATAGTGAAGGAGAACCTGGAACTGAAGGAAAAAGTTGCCGATATGGAAAGATACAAACGAAGATGTAAACTTGAAATTCACGGACTGAAAGAAAAGATGACGCAGGGAACATGTGGTTGGAATCCTGTCCAAAATCGCACCAGTGGGCAGATCGCTGATGGACACGACGGTGGATACGGTTCATCGACTGGGAAGGAAAGAGGAAGGAAGACATCGCCAGGTGATCCTGCAGTTCGTCACGAGGCGCCATAGAGATGCTTTCTGAAGATCACAAGAACTGCCAGACCTGCAAAGACCTGGGATCCGCCTGCTGAGACTCTGCAGCAGACCGAGTTTGAGCGGCCGCCTGGCCTAAGATGGAGCGGGTCTCGAGCATGAAAGAACGCCTATTACAGGGCCATGGGATACATCAACGGGACTAGGAGTCACTGTGGAGGAAGCACAAGGAGGTGACTCTACCTATTTTGCAGTTCAAAAGTTCATATATCGCTTGTTTAAATTGTTTTTTATTCTAGTTATCTTAAGTTTTGCACATTTGAGCCATTTTGTTTCATAATAGAGCAAAATCTTGAGTTAAGTATTTTATCCTTTATTTTTACATTTTACCTTTTTTTAAAATATTTTTTCTAAGATGGAAGGTTTTAATTAATATGTTATATAATTTATTATAACAATTTATACTGTTTTCTCCAGTGAAACATTTTTCATGAAACTCACTATATAATGGTAAAATTTCAGTTTCATATTTAAATAGTTAGGGCGCATAACCCTTAATTTAAGACACCAGCTTTTTTATCTTAAATTTTTTATTTTTTTGTTTTTTTTGTTTACATCCTTTTTGTGTTTTATTTATGTCTTTAAGTTCTGTGTGGTCTTTTATTTTACTAAATACTAGAGGTATTAGGGATTCTATTAAAAGAAAAATCACTTTTTATTTTGCAAAACCAAAAGTTCAATGTTGTTGTTTACAAGAAACCTTACCCAACGAGACTGATGTTTTGGGCCTAACTCAGTGGGAGATAAAATCTTTTCTCTCATGGCACCAATCGGTCAGCAGGGGTCGCTATATTACTGAATAGTTTTTCTGGCAAGCTTTTAGTTACAAAAAGAGATGGTTCTGGTCACTGGTTGATTTTATGCTTTTATGAAAGATGATAAATTTATTATTCTGGGAAATGTATATGGATATAACTCTCAGCGCAAAAACAAAATCATAAGTGTTTTCAGATTTACAAATTTGTTAAAGAGCTAAACCAAAGATATCCTAGCAATAATCTCATCATTGAGGTGATTTAATATGGTGGAAAATGAATACCTTGACAGATTTCCTCAGCATTTCAAAATCATCATTATAATCCAGTTTTTTCATTTATGGAGATTTAAATGTTTCTGATGTCTGGCGCCGCGGATAATCCTGATGTTCGAAATGTCACCTGGTTTAAACCGACTTGATCTGCCAAATCTAGGTTGATTTTTGCTAACAAATGAAAATCAACAGAATTTTACATCAATAGCCAATATTTTCTGTTGCACCATTAACAACAGATCATTCTATGATTAAACTTATTATTCAACCTCTCGAATAATCCTAAAAAATAAAGGTTACTGGAAGTTCAACTTCCAGTCTATTAGGAGGATGAAGTTTATTCTGCCGATTATAAATGAAATCCAAAAAGATAACTGAAGACAGACAGTTTACCACTCAGAGGGAGAAATGGGAATTTTTAAAATTTAAAGCAAGACAGATCTCCATAACTCACAGAAAAAGATTGAGTAAAGATGGAAAAACAAAAGAAATGGAAATTATCAAGAGAAATTAACTCTATTTGTTGTAAGTCTCTCATTGAGTGACGGTGAGAAACAGAGACTTTCTAATATTGCAAACCGCTGATAAATATATACGCCTCTAAAAGCCAAAGGTGCTTTACATCCATATAGAGCTAAATGGGTTGAAGAAGGAGAAAGTTCGGGCTTACTTCTGTAGACTAGAAAAGGCGTACAAGAGAAAAATGCTACACAGATCAAGTTAATTAATGGCAGGGAAAGTACAAATATGGAGGAAATTAAGAGAGAAATTTTCCAGTTTTACAGTGGGCTGTACTCTTCCTCTTATTCATCTTAGGATGCTGATTGCTTCTTTAATTACATCAAGGATTTGGCTCCTAAAGTAGATGAAAACTTCAAACAAGTGTGTGAAGCAGAAATCACTCTGGAAGAAGCAGAAAAGCCATGAGAAGTTTAGCTGTAGATAAATCTCCAGATCTGATGGGCTAATTATTAACTTTACAGACATTGATCACTTGAAAGATCAGTTTCTGTTGGCTTATAAAGGAAATTTCTGAGTTGAACATCCTCCAACTAACATGGCTTGCAAGGCCATCACCCTGATTCCAAACCTGGGAAAGACGCCAGACTAATTTGATAATTTGAGGCCAATATCCCTCTAATAGTGATTATAAAATTTTAACCAACATTTATATCTAGATTAAAACAGGACTGAATCAGATCATTCCCACACACAATCAACAGATTTTAAAAGACGTATCAATTCACACAATATCCGTTAGTTCTGATCTGATTGACTATAATCAATTAATTAAAAGATGATGGCTTTTTTTTTATTTTAGATTTCTTTAAAGCCTTTGACACGGTTGGAACACAAATTTATGTTTCAGACTCTTTAGAAATATTTGGATTTGGACCTAATTTATAAGTTTTGTTCAAACAATCTATAATGATACAAACAGTGTAGTTATTTTACCAAATGGCATTTCTCCCAGGTTTTTAATTAACAAAGGCATTAAACAAGGCTGTCCAATTCTCAATGCTACTTTTTTATAACAGCACAGAAATGTTATCAATACTTATAAAAAAACTCTGGTTTCGGTAAAACTTAATATTCTGGGGAGAACAGTTAGCTATCACTCAGTTGGCAAGAGATCTATCAATGCACATATCTAAGGAAGGACAGTCATCAAATACCAGAGATCATTCAGACCGTGATTTCTAAAGCATCTGGTTTAAAAATCTACCTCAGCAATGAATTATTGCCAGTTCACCATTCTGATCAGTCAGTAATCTACAACATACCTGTTAGGACTGTTGTGAAATATCTTGGTGTTCATATCAGCAAAGACAGCAAAACAATGGAGGAAATGAACTTATGGAAAACTTTAGAAAAATGTAAAGTCAATTTAAACATGTGGTCACAGCGAGACATTTCTATTCTGGGCAGAGTGTTTTTAACTAAATTAGAATGTTTATCCAGATTCATTTATCCAGCATATTCACTCCCAATTCCTAAATCTGTAAGGAAAGCAATAAACCAGGCCAATTTTAACTTAATCTGGAAAAACAAAACTCATTACATAAAAAAAGGAACAATAATCCAGGATTACAGTGCAGGTGGACTTAAAGCCATAGACTTTGAAAGTTTGGATGGTATGATTAAAATAAATTGGCTTAGGCTCCTGCAAATGAAAGAAATATTTGGTTTCATATTCCTCTAACATCTTTTTTTCATCTAGGGCATTGAGTTGCTTCTAAAATGTGACTTTGATTACAGAAAACTTCCTATTAAACTTTTTACTTATCATCAGCAGGTGTTACTGTACTGGAAACTCATATACAAACATAACTTCTTAGTCCACACAATACTCCATATGGAACTGTCGGTATGTGTTATGTAGAAACAAATCTATATTTTACAAAAATTGGATTGATAACGGCATTTGGTCATTAATACATATTATGAATGACAATGGAAACATTATCTTGAAACTTTTTTCCAGTAAGTTTAAATTAAAATGATAGAAAATAATATAACAATGTGATCAAAAGCAATCCTCAGACTCTTAATCCAATGTCCTCCTTCCAGTTTGGTTCAAAAATGTTCAAGTCTTTCAGCTTCCCTCTCTGTTGTTTGATTTAAAGCCATTCAAAAATTCCAAACTCATTTATACGATCCTTATTTGTTAGAGAACTGTTTTCAACATCTGAAAAAAATCATTCTATGTCACAGCATTACACAAGAGAGGAAATAAGCAAGTTGAGGTCTCAGTTCATTAAATATCCACCTCTCAAAATACAAAGAACCATTTAAAATAATGAATGCAGTTTGATCGCAAGTAAAGAATCATATACACGCTTTTGTTTTCTTCAAGAAAATAACTGTTCTTTTTTGTGATACAAATATTGAAACACTGATCATCTGTTCTTGAATGTATGTATGTTTACAGTTTTTGGAGTGATTTTTTTTTTTATGCTCTTCAAAGTTTCCCTTTCCTATTTCTTGTTCACTTACAAAAGCACATTATATTATTTGGAGTAGTTTCTGGTGATAATCTATTTTGATTTGATTATCTCAATACCTTGTTAATATCTGGTAAATTTTTCATTCACAAGTAGATTCTGAAACAAACCGTTATCTCAAATACATTTTTCTAAAGAAATCAGTTTATATTTTAAATCTCTGACATTGATGAAAACAGAAATGCAATAAAAAAGTGTATTTTCATTGAAGATCACATGCTGTATCACAATCCCTACTTTTGTAAACTACACTTCTATATATTTTGTTTTAGTATTTATTTTCTTTTTTCTTTTTTCTCTCTTGTAGTGTTGTTATTATGTGTATGTTTAAAGTTCAGCAAAAAATAAAAAACACTGGTTTTTCGTGAGAGAATTTCTGGGAAATTTCTAGTACATGATTTTGAACTGTAGATTCGACAGCAGTAAAATGGCGCAATCGCACTATATAGGCACTATATAGGGTTAGGGCGGTATCTCGACACAGTGGTCAGATGTTGCTGCCCAGATCTTCTACTAGTCTAGTAATTGTATCATTGGACAGACTTATTTCTTTAAACTTTTTCTTTTTATGCTGTAGACAAACAATGCCGCTACTTTCAGCATACATTCTTACAAACTTCCCAATATCGAAGGGTTTGCTACTCCAAGGTCATTTCCAAAGTGTAAACATAGCTAGCCGTCACAGCTTCACTGCACGAATATTGTCATAGTATGTTGCTAAGAGTAAAAATGCAAGGAGACAACATAGAAGTTGTTAGTCAGGAGCACTTTTTGTTATATCTCCACTAGATGGCAGTGGAGACACCAGATGCTTTATTTCCACGTTTGTATATCTTCTGTTCATGATTCCCTCTTTGGACTGTTCTGGTATCACAAAAAATCGATCGCCTAAGGCTGGAGAGAATTAAAAGTACAAGTTGGCTGATATCAGGTATCCTCATTTTCTTCCCAATAATTCCATATGGTGTCAGGCGGGATATTAATCTTCACAAGGATCGCGTACTACTTAAACTGCCGCCTGAACGAAGTGGAACCAGCGCTAAGATAACACGCTAGCTAATTAGCATACGGACAAGACTAATTCCTGATGTATTACACCCAACACAGTGAATGCATTTTTGGGGATTCTGAGATGAAGGAAAGATTCCAACCTCCATGTATGGACTGGACGAGTCCTGGGGACGCATACAAAAGATCTCAAAAGCCAAACAACAAAAATGTGAACTCATTTTTGAGGGTCCACTTTCCCACACAGAAGAAGACACAAGAAGGTGAGACTACTTTTGTTATGATTGGAGATAAAGGCTTTGGAAATATACAACACAGCTTATTTTTTGCAAGTGAGGATGACAACCAAACTGGACCCAGTGTTTGGAGAAACTTGAAGGCTACAGCAGGCCACAGAGTGCAACCACATGATGTACTCTGGGGATTTCAACTGGAGATGCTTGAAACAAGGAGAATTACCACTGGAAGAGTTTGAATCTAAACAGACTATTGATTGATGAAGGAGATACATTGGGAAACAAAAAGAGGAACATTGAGGGATTATTGACTGCAGCTTGGCCTCAACCGGCTCAAGTCAGAAGTGATAACCGCTTGGCAATGCTTTTTGTCCCTTTAAACAAGTGTATGACCCAGCTAAGGTGGAAGAGAGCACCAGAGCTCAGATGGACATCATAAGTAGAGGCAGCAGACAACCAACAGATGTTCATGCAGTGAGAAGCAAGCAAAGACGCTTAAGAAGCCAAACAAGCAGCTGAAACCTCACATGAAGGAAAGTCACTTGCAGTGAGAACCTAACAGACAACTCAACACAAGAAAATTGGTATTTTACACCCAAATGGTTGCTACAGATGTGGAGGCAGTCATCAGAGGTCAGATCCATGCCCAGCAAAATCAGCACAATGCAGATACTGCGGAAAGACTGACATTTTCTGAAAGTGTATAAAAAAGAAAACAAACAGCTGCATGAAATAAACAGTCCAGATGATATACACACTGTGACTATGACACAGACAACACACTTTATCTTTCAGCTACAATCGGCCCGGCTACCTCAGTTTGTGCAGTTGACACTGCATGCAAGTTTCCATGACAAACTGTTCGTCAAAGGCTAAAATGACAGCTACACCATGAACATGAAGACGGATACAGAGCAGACACTCAGGTCTCTAAATAAACAGATGACCTGGTAGACTCTACCTACTGGAGCCACACGATACATCAAGATACTGCTACTACATGGTGGCAGCATAATCAAAATGTTATGTTGCTGAGATCAAAGTGTCCTATAAGCAAAAGTCTATAGTGACAAAGTTCAACATTGTTAATGCCCCATCAGGAGTCCATCAATGCCAGGGATGCAGCTACACAAGAACTTGGGATGATAACAGTCAACATTGACCACTAGAAATCACTGTCAACTCTCACCAGAGAAAAATTATTGCAAAACTGTAAGGAATACCACAAGATAGGGTTCCTAGGGAAAAATACCACATTGGCTTGTGGATGATCCTAAACCAGTCATTCACCCACCAAGAGCTGTGCCTGTACAATATGGGCGAGGAGAATGACCCCACTGCATGTCACACTATTCGAGGTCAATAAAAAGAAACTAGTTCTGCAAAGTTCCTATCTCTGCCTCGTTCTTCGTAGCGTTGCTACAATATAATATGATGCTAGGGATTGTAATACAACATGTTATCTTCAATGAAGGTGGACAGTTTTCCTGCATTTTTATTTTTCGTGACTTCAGTGATTTAAAATATATACAGATCTCTTTATGAAATGTACAGAATAATGGTTGGATTTTTAAGAATCTGCTTTTGTGAATGAAAAGCTTCCCAGACATTAATAGAGTATTGAATGACAGAAACCACTCCAAATAATGTTGTGTGTTTTTTTTTATGTGAAAAGTACATATATTGATACACTGTGTACTTTTGGAAACTTTCACCCGAAATAGTTACTCGTCTATTTTGGTGTTGCTCTTTTTCTCACTCTTTTTGGCAAATTTACTGTGATTTCTTTTGTTACCAATTTCCTCTCTGATTTTCTTTACTTTGGAATCATGTATTGTTTGGCTCACACCAAAATAAGAATTTACCATTTCAATTTCTACCAAATGTTTTTAGTTATCTTTCTTGCTAAAATGGAAACTTATAAATGCAAATTTTCTAACATTCCAAAATTCTCTTTTTTCCTTTTGGAGGTCAAGCTATGTACTGAATTTTAAATCTAAAGGAGCTATTGAGATTTGTTCCCAACATAAAATTATTGAAAATGTCAATTCTGCAATCTTATATCGACCTTACTTCTATATGCTCATTGTTTGCTTTCGTTTGTTTGTTCCTACCCCAGGCTCATTATTATCATTACTATATTCTTTTTCATAGTATTTGTTTGTATTGATGTACAATGTATATTATTCGTTTTGCGCTGAAACTGTGAAGTTTACAATAAAGTTTTAAAAAACTTTTTACAAAAAAATTGCCATTTTTTACATAAAATCAAACTCAGATGGACAAAACTGGAAAAGGGGGGCAAAGACAGAGAGCAACAAATGAAAGAAACGAAAAAGAAAAAATTCTCAGCTTTCTTAATTTCACAGATAAGAATGGATAAGAAGGATTTGTTATTGTTACGGCTGTGTGTGTACATTTAAGTTAAGTTAATTGAAGTAAATAGGCCCTGTTGTCTTCCTTTTATTTAAAAAAAAAATAAAATAAAATAAAACAAGACAGTATGTGTGTAACAGACTGAAACATTGGGGATAACGTGTTTGTACCAAGTTTAAAAAACCAGACCAGAATGATGAAGTATGAGTGGAAGTCCAAAATAAATGTGTAAAGGTTTCAGCATGATTGTTGCTAAAAGAACAACTGGGGTAAATATCCTTTCTAAACCTTTGGAAAATAGAATGTTTAATGGGGAATTATTTTTTAATATTTGATATGAAATGAAATTTAGCTGACTTGGTTAGTCAACATGTAAGGTAAAAACAGTACTTTATACTTTACTGAACCAGCAGAATTGCAGTGAAGAACACTTTAGCAAATGAAGGTACGAGGCACATGTCTATATTTTTTTTAATTTAAAAAACTGTTAGATAAATCAAATGTAAGTTTGTTTTAACTCGGACTTTAAAAAAAAAAACAAGTTTCCAGTCGGACCTTTTCGGTGTAACACTCCACGGAAGTAGCATTAAAGCGCCAGTTGTGGATTCATCCTCATTCTGCTGGTAAATTTAAAGTTTCCTTCAGGGGGAAATCTGCTCGTCTCTGGGAAAATGTTTTCCGTTCAGTACTTCCGGGAGTTAATCAGCGACAGACTCACGGTCGCAGCGCTGGATATTTTCGCGGAGTTTGAGAAAACCATCATTCAGTACGAAGAGGCGATGGAGCGGCAACGCAGACTGCTGACCGCGCTGAGGAGGAAACCCGCAACCGCGCCGCAGCTGTGCCCAGCAGGTACGGAGCCCTGCGGGACCCCACAGCTAAGCCCTCCGAGGTATTATACAGGGTTTGAATCAATTCAGTCACGTGATTTGGGGTTGTACAAACAGGGGGCGTTTCCCATCCTCCTCGGGATTTGTGTTTAAAGAAATCTTTCGAGAAAATTGGTAAAAATTCGTTTTGTTATAACACAGCTCCCCTCTTTCTGCTTCACCTCCCGGCCTTTAGAGTCCTCCACAGTGAATCTTCCGGCTCCTCTGTATCCTCCTTGTGTCAACCTCTTACAGATTTCTTCTGATATCATAGATCCAACCTCATCATTTAACCAGCATTTCACTGTCCCGCCTGACAACGTGTCCAAACCACCTCAGTCTGTCTTCTGCTTTGAAATGCATCTCCTAAACATCTAACATGGGCCGTTCCTCTGGATTCATTCCTGAATCTGATCCTATGTGTCCGCATCTCTCCCAAAGAGAAGCTCCACATCTTCAGCTCTGCCCCCTGTGTCTTTCTCTACATGGACGACCTCAGTCGTCGACACACCTTTCCATTTCCTTTCATTCTTCCTAAGTACTGAAAGGTCTCCACCTTCCTCACCTCTGTTCTCTGTAACCTCACTGCTCCTCTTCAGTTCCTCTCATCGACACACACAGAAAGCCTCGTCTTTTCCTGCAGCTGACCTTCGTTTCTCCTTCCCAAAGCAAACGTTCATCTCTCTAGATCAGGGCTTCTCTAAGTTTTTGTAGCAGAGGGCCAAATGAAATACTCAATGTTAGACTGGGGGCCAATTTTGGTTAAAAAAAAAAAAAAATGGCTAAACCGAAAACGTTGTTTTTTAATCACTTAAATGACCAAGAGTCATTTGTACAGTTAACCAGGCCCTCCAGATGTTTCCCCAGTTGTGGTCAGATGTTGCTGCCCAGATCTTCTACTAGTCTAGTAATTGTATCATTGGACAGACTTATTTCTTTAAACTTTTTCTTTTGGTGTAGACAAACAATGTCAGCTACTTTCAGCATACATTCTTTTTACAAACTTCCCGTCACTGAAGGGCTTGCTACTCCGGGTCATTTCCAAAGCGTAAACATAGCTAGCTTCTGTCACAGCTTCACTTTTGTACACATCTGCTGTGCAGCATAGCCTCGTTGTAGTTGTTGGAGCTTATTGTGGTGCTCCTCGTCTGTAGATTTGTCATCGTTTTTATCATTTGTAACATAGTGACGATTTATATTGAATACTTTTAGCATTTCATTTACCTGCTTACAAATAAAGCACATGAGTTTCTCCAGCCCATAAGGTAAGACAAAGTAAGCATTTGACCACTTAGCTTGAAAACGCCTTTTTCTTCTCAACAACACAACGTTTTTCCTCTGGCTCTCTCTCCGTATCCCACCATTTCTACTACCGTTGTCACGGTTCAGAGGCAGTGACAGAAAATGTTGTCTGCTCGCTTGGGGTAAAATTAATACACCATACTGTTGACACCTGAGTGTAATTACCATTTACTTCCTGCAGATGTCGCCAGAAACCATTTTTCCAATAAATGTACAGCTGGTTCAATAACCATCGATTAGGATTTATTGATTGAGGGCCACAAAAACTCTTCCCGCGGGCCGCCATTGGCCCCCGGGCTGCACTTTGAGGACCCCTGCTGTAGATGTTCCTTTAGCTGCTTCCACTATCACCATATCATCTGCAAACATCATGATCTGTCTGTCAGTCTGTCCATCTTCACAGCAAATAAGGAGCTCAGCTGATCCCACCTCCATCTAGAATTCCTCTGTCACACCCACGGCACATCTCACCACTGCCTCACAGCTCTCATGTCCTCAACAACTCCATCGTTCTTCTCTGCAGGCTTCCTCATACAAACCACAGCTGCTATCCCTGTATCCTGTCCCAGACTTTCTCTAGATTCAGAAAGAAACGATGCAGCTCCTTCTGACTTCCTCAGTTCTCATCAAAGTAAACAGTCCATCTATGATTCTCCTCATTGGCATGAAACCAAACTGTTGCTCACAAACGTTCACCTCTGACCTCAGTCTAGCTTTTACCACTCTTTCCAAAATCATAACTTTATTGTTTATTCCATCAGCTTTATTTCTCTGACGTTTCCATCACTCTGCCTCGTTCTTAAAAATGGGCAGCAGAACACGATTTTCTTAAATAATCCAGTCAGAAATAAACCATCACCTTCCACACCTCCATGGGAATGTTCTCAGGACCGTCTGACTTTCCACTTCTCTGAATTTTGACAGCTTGCTGTAGAAAGACAGCCCAAAACTCTGCTGACGTCTTCCCGCGTGCAGCAACTCCGTCTCCATGGACAACTTTAAGACAATGGTTCTGGTTTTGAAAAAGAAACAACGCAGCGATTCTGAGGCTTTTTTTCTCTGTCCATTTTTTACCATCTGTCCATCTGTGGTAGCTCCGCCTCCCCAGAGCAACTGTAAGCAGAGGAGGAGTCCTGGTCTGAACCAGGAGGCGCCAACACCAGAACTCAGAGAGGTTAAAAAGGAAGAGGAGGAGCTCTGCAGCAGTCAGGAGGATGAGCCGCTGATCCACCATCATCCAAAGGCAGCGATTTGTCGCGAGTCCAAAGTCGAGTCTCAAGTCAGTGAGGAGGTGAATCGTCTGCTCAGGCTACGGAAAGACATCCAGATCCCCAAAATCCATCTGCACAGAATAGGTACGATGGCCTGATGTTCCTGCAGGGAGCCCGCCATGAACGCGGTCAAACAAAAAACCCCACACACTCTAAACATTAGATGTTGTAGTCTGCAAGCTGAGCACAGCAGTGGTTCATGGGATGCTTATGTTAAAAATGTGGGCGGGGCTTCTAGAAACATAAGTCGTCTTTGAGATTAAAGTAAATTTGTTTGTTATAAAACTCAACAAAACATTGATCCAGTTCAGATCAACATAAAGACGTTTCAGGGGCAGCAAATGCTTGTTTAGCAGGCGATGGATGTTGGACCGCTCTAGAACCTTCAGTGCTTTGCTCAGGTATTTTAGGAGGACTGCCCCCCTCCCCATCACCTGAACCCTCCTGTGCTTAACCACATCTGTCCTTCTCCTCGCAGATCTTCAACAATATTCTGTCCAAAGGGAGGAGGAGGCGGCCCACTCTCCGCCCCCCCAGCAGAGCCGCTGCAGTGCGGACCAGAGCCCATCAGAACCTCTGAGCTTCGCAGAAGGGCTTCTCAGCCTGCAGCTGGTTCTGAAGCAGGAACCTGAGGACAGCGATGGGTACGAACCGGATCCGCACAGAGGTCACATCCAGTCCGATTCCCACGGTGAGGCTTCAGGGCAAAAGCCACAGTCAAGAGAACCGAAAGACGCGACGTCAGCTGGAAACTCGAAGCTGAGAAAGAAAAGGCGAGTCGTTGACAGCTGTCCCCCTCCAGAGGGTTCCTGCAGCTCTGAGGAAGACCAGAAGCTCTTGGCGTGTGACCTCTGTGACAAAACCTTCAAGTTTAAGTCCCTGAAGAAGAAACACGACAGAGTCCACAAAGGGGGGAAGAGACATTTCTGCAAGACGTGCGGCAAAGGCTTCACACAGAGTGGGGACTCGCTGGCCCACAGCCGGACTCACGTCCGCAGGAGGGGGTGCCCCTTCAGGGAACACCAGAGCTCCCTCCGGAGCGGCAGTGTGTGGGCCCGCATCAGAAACCATAACCTGTGGAGGAGGTTCTCCTGCAAGCAGTGTGGGAAGAACTTTGTTCAGAGCGGGACTTTGTTGGTTCACAGGAGGGTCCACACAGGCGAGAAGCCCTTCTCCTAAACCCTCCGGTTCTGGTCTCACTTCAGAACCAGAGCAGTGTGGAAGAAGATCAATATTCTACCAGGAATTAAAAAAAAACTAACCTTGTAGCTTCAGTCTGAGGTTAAATCTGTCCCACAGAGGCAGAGGTTATCACATCCTGAGATTACACTGAAGCCTGCAGGAAGACTTGAGTGAGAGAAACTGTGAGGAAGGACCTGCTTCTTGTATTTTCAAGTGAATAGATTATGCAGAGAAAAGACATTGAGTTACTTTATTTTTATTTTTATTTTAAGCACCACTGTAAAGTGAACAAACTTTACCTTGTTTGATATGTTTCTTCCTGATGTTTTTTATATTGCATGTATTTTAGGGGATAACACATTGACTTATTTATTAATGTAAATGTTTGAACTTGTCCTATTTGTTCACAGGTGCTTAATTAGTCCGGTGCTGAAGCTACAGCAGGAAGACGGCTGTAGGAACAGCTGTTAGCTGTTAGCTTGATGCTCTGTTGTCCCTGGGAAGCGTTCCAATAAAGAAAAGCTTCTGCTTGACTTTTTCCTCCTTTGGCATGAAGAGATCATTTCTCATTAACCCTTGTGCTGTCCTAGGCACTTTAACGTTGGGTCATCTAGACCCACTAGACAGTGCTCTGAACCTTTTTTTTTCAATGATTTGTGATCTTCACTGGAGTCCATGGATTACATGAAATCTTTCCACCTTTATCCACCTTTGTCATGGTAGGGAGAACACGTCAATGTAAGGGTGGGGTCATCTAAGATAATACAAGGGTTAAAATGCAGGAAAAACAGACTTTTTTTCTTTACAAATGCATTTTTAGTTCACTGTCTGTGTTCATACAAAATGATTGAGAGACTTGCTGTCACATTTGAACGTTTATCAGAAGAGTTATTGAAGCAGGAAGTGTGAATCTGTGAAGATCTTTTAACTATACCAAGTCCTTTAAGTGCTGCACTCTGATTGGTTGACTATGCCTCTTTTTACCCTTCCTCCCCCCTAGTTCCAATTTCGGACACAGATCAGTTTTGACACAAGTTTCTCGCAAGGAATGTGCCAGAATTCAGAACGCAGTTGTAGCGCACCTGTGATTTGCGCCAGCAGATTCTAGCACACGCAGAAGCACATTTGAGCAGTTGGAATCACAGATTTGAAGTTGTAACTCTAAATGAACACATGCAATTGGAAATTTGTCAGTTCACAGCAGAAGATTTTTACACACAGATGCAGATTTTTCATGCACAAGTATTCAGATTCTATATTACAAGTTCTCATCAAATCTACAAGTGCGTTCTTTATGGAGCATTTTTACCTTTATAAAGTCACAGGTGAGAAGAAGTCAGCACAGAAAGAATCTATTTTTGTCATTTCTCATAAAGTTTTTCTTATTTTTGTATAAGTTACTATGTCTCAAGTTAAAATGTCCCTTTTCTCAAAATAATCATAAACTGTACACAGCTGCTCTTTTGAAGCATTTGGCTTTTATAAAGTTCAGCTTTCTAATGTTTACACGTTTCGACTAGAGATTTATCTTCATCTTTAATAAACTTCTCTTTAGATAAAACTGTCAGAGACAGAGAGCAACTTTCTGATGACAGAGAGTTTGCGCTTAGTGTTTTTAAACACGCGTGTGCATTGATGTATGTTTCAGAGCAGGGGCCTGTTTCAGAAAGGAGGTTAAGTGTAAACTCTGAATGCATTAACCCTGAAATCAGGGAAACCCTGGGTTTTCCGTTTCAGAATGGGAGGTTTGTTAAACCAGAGAAAGCAGAGTAGGTCAAACCCGTTTCTGAAAGAGAGGTAACTTCTACTCAGAGTCAGTGTCCATGGTTACTTATGCTGTGAACTAAACCTGGTAGGGAGCAGGTTATATTCTCGAAACTCAAAGTTTCTGCTGGTCCCCTCCCCTTTTTAAAGACGAAGCGGTATGTTTCGCTTTAACCTTCATTGCCCACATTTCCGTCACACAGAGACGGTCTAAGTGACAAGAATGGCTTGTCCTTTTTTGGAGGACCCAATAGACGAGGAGGCTGCATTAATTCGTAGAGAATCATATTTACCTCGTACGAGGATTTTGAGAAGACTCGATTTTCTGTCATTTCCCCATACGTTTTTGTGAGCGTTACCGTTTTTCGTTGCAGTCAATTACATATATACAATGAAAACAACATTAGATATGTATTGCTATGTAGATGTTTCATGTGTCAAATATTGTCAACAAAGCCTACATCCATGACATGCTCAAATTTGACCTGATTGAATTATGTTTTTATACTTTATTTTTAGCTGCTGCCATGTTCTTTAATTCCTGCAGGATTGCATCTACATGAAAATGAAATCAGGGACATTGAATTAGATTATGTAACAATTACTTTTTGGAAACACAATTTGCTGGCACTGCTTACTTTCTTAATCCCATATAAACCTATACCACTTGATCAATACAAGGGTAGTGTTGCAGTGTGTGTGTGCTGAGCGGGGTGCGAGCCACGAGAGAGAAGGGGAGGGGCGATTGCAGGTGCAGATGGGGGGGGGGGCGGAGCGGAGGTGTGTGCGTGGAATATATTGTGTGTTCGGAGGACGGAGCACTTAGTTAAATAAAGAGAAGGTGTCATTCCCAGAATAACTGTTTTGGAGTCATTCTTAATCCGCTCTGGAGGTTGAGGGTTTCGAACGGGAAGTGAACCCCGAAGGAGAATTCCCTTCGGCCCTGAAGGAAATCTCCCCTGCGCTTCTGACCACGGTCGGAAAGACGAGAGAAAAGAAAGGAGAAGTCCTCGCGCAGCGAAAGGTTCAATAGTAGATAAAAGTTCACTTTTAAAAACACAATTGAATGTATTAATATTAAACTGACCAACGTTTGTTAGAGGGGAAGGTTAACAAAAAAGTCCTCTAAACATTACCGACGTTAAATGCATTTCTGTACACTATGCAGCATTTCATGCATTTACACCAGGAATAACACTTCAAAAGTACACCTAAATATCGCCATTTTTTATTTCACTCCTTACGCTATTTAAAAAGTTATTACAGTCAATATTTTATAACAAAGATTTAAATGCAAACTTAGGCATTAATTTGAGCAGCTATGTTTTCCCACGCTAACTGTCTCTGTTTTGCAGATGCAGCGGTGTTGCTTTTCTTCTGGAATATGTGCTCATATTCACTATAACTCTGCAGCAGCACGTCAAGTTCAGCTGGCGAAAAATACGCAGATCTCTTTTTTTCACGGTTGCCATGGTGACTCGTGATATCTGCGCTCCATTGATAATGGCTTCTCATAGTCGCGGTGCTCACGCTCACCTCCGAATCAGTCCACTCAGAGTTGATTGATCTAACTCGGATCAGCTTCTCTGAAACAGAAAACTCAGAGTTGTTAATCTCCCGATTGACCAACTCAGAGTTCAAGTTTAACCTCAGAGTTGGTTGAACCTCCTTTCTGAAACAGGCCCCGGGGCTGCTCATTACGTCGATCGCGATCGACCGGTTGATCTTCAAGGACATGAGGGTAGATCGCAGGACAGAGAAGATTAAAAAAAAAAAGTACTTCTTAAAAATCCACCAGCCAATCAAAATCCTCACCAAAAAGTATGGGACTTAATTGACATGCAGAATGGGCAATCGGACATCCTCTGACACATAAGTCACTGCAGACACGTGTTTAAATTCACTGAGTGCATACTCTCTGTCATCAGAAAGTCTCTTTCTGCCCCAAGGCACATCATGTCCCCGGCAGAAGACCACTCCTAACAACCGGAGTGTTTATTAAAGCCGCCCCGCGTGTGTCCTCCTGCTATCAGCTCTGCAGTTCTCGACCGATAAATACGAGTTCATTACGGAAGCTGCGAGGCATGCCCTTCGTACGGAGCCAGCAGCGCCAAATGCCTCATAATATGCCACGCTCCAGCATTGCATGAAGCTCCGACAAGCGATCTCCGCCGGCCGTTTATTGCACTACATCTCCCATGATGCATTGGGTTGTGAGAGTGACAGCGCACAAGGAGATCTGTTGTTAAACGTCTTGAAACCAACGAACACACATCAAACTGTTTTTAAATCTTCCAACTTAACTTTTATTGCATCTTTTAGAAAAAAACAGCTGCAGTTTCCAGCTTTTTCTGCAACAATTATCTCAAAAATTCATGTGAGATTGCAATACAGACTATGAGTTTCTCCTTTTTTTTTAAATTTCTGGATGCTGGTGTGCCGCGGGATTTTTTTTTAAGGTTAAAGTGTGCCGTGGCTCAGAAAAGGTTGAAAAACACTGTTATATTTAACCCTTGTGCTATCTTAGATGACCCCACCCTTGCATTGTTCTCCCTACCATGACAAAGGTGGATAAAGGTGGAAAGATTTCATGTAATCCATGGACACCAGTGAAGATCACAAATCATTGAAGAAAAAAGGTTCAGAGCACTGTCTAGTGGGTCTAGATGACCCAACTCCCAATGTTAAAGTGCCTAGGATAGCACAAGGGATAATGATGTCAAAACGGGTTGTGGCTCCAGGTGCTTTCTTTTCATTAGGGGCGGTCCCAAATGGCTCTTTGAGTAAAAAAGGTTGCTGACTCCTGGTCTAGTGGGTCTAGATGACCCAAATCCCAATGTAAAGTGCCTAGGACAGCACAAGGGTTAAATGTTAAATGTAAAAAATAGACAAACTTTGCTCACAGAGTAATTTTTACAGAAGAATTTGGATCTCTACTCCATTAAGGATAATACTTTATCCTATATCCTCTTTTCTTAAATGTTTAGTTTGTATTTAAAGAAAGATCATCATTCCAGTTTTTGAAAAATGTAAGTTTATGGAAAATTATCAAGCGTTAATTGTGGTGGTTAGCGCTCTTTCTTCACAGCAAGAAGGACCCCATTTCAAGTCCCGGCTGGGAGACGTGAAACAGAACATCAACGGGAGACCTTTGTGTGTGGAGTTTGCATATTCTCCATGTGCATGTATGGATTTTCCCCGGGGACTCCAGCTTCTCCCCACCGTTTAACGCTTTTGCTATCCTAGGCATTTAACATTGAATCTGTCACATACAGACAAGGTTCTGATAGCTCATTTCTTCTCAAAATTACGGAAAAGATTTTGTTCCCTGACCGGGAATCGAACCCGGGCCGCGGCGGTGAGAGCGCCGAATCCTAACCACTAGACCACCAGGGACAAGTTAATAGCAAAGCGTCACTCTGAAGTTTCATTCACTACTGCCCCCTAACGGTGTGGGTATGTACTCAAAATTTTGTACAAATGCGACAGCATTCCACTATGTTGAGCAATTCTGCAGGCTGCAGCCAGGGCTTACTCAGCACTTCAGCTATTTTTTCCCTTCTTTTTTCGGACCAAATTTCTGTTAACTTTCCTTTAAATGTTTAAAATTGCTGTGTCGATTAGTCTCCTTTAAATTTCGCGTATAATACTGTCATAGTATTATTAAGTTAAGAGTAAAAATGCAAGGAGACAACATAGAAGTTGTTAGTCAGAGCACTTTTGTTATATTCCACTAGATGGCAGTGTGAGACACCAGATGCTTTATTTTACGCTCTGTATATTCTGTTCATGACTCTCTTTGACTGTTCTGTATTGCCAGTGTGCACCGATCGTTCTGCTGAGAGAATTAAAAGTACAAGTTGGCTGATATCAGGCATCCTCATTTCTTCCCACACCTCCGACATGGTGTCAGAAGTGGGATATTAATCTTCACAAGGACGTGCCTACTTAAACTGCCGTCTGAAACGTTTTTGAACCAGCGCAAGATACGACGCTAGCTAATTAGCATACCGGATAAGACTAATTCCTGGATGTATTACACCTTAACACAGTGAATGCATTTTTGGGGATTCTGAGATGGCTGAAAGATTCCAACCTCCATGTATGGACTGGACGAGTTCTGGGGACGTACACAAAAGATTCAAGCTCTTCAAACAAAAATGTGAACTCATTTTTGAGGGTCCACTTTCCGACACAGAAGAAGACAAGAAGGTGAGACTACTTTTGTTATGGATTGGAGATAAAGGCTTGGAAATATACAACACAGCTATTTTTGCAAGTGAGGATGACAAACTTAAACTGGACCCAGTGTTTGAGAAACTTGAAGGCTACAGCAGGCCACAGAGCAACTACATACTTGCTAGATTTCAACTGAGATGCTTGAAACAAGGAGAATTACCACTGGAAGAGTTTGTAACTAAAGCCAGACTATTGATTGATGAAGGAGGATACGCACAAGAAACAAAAGAGGAAACATTGAGGGACACACTCGTGTTTGGCCTCAAATCTGACCAAGTCAGAAGTGATGCAATCAAGCTTGGCAATGCTTTAACTTTTAAACAAGTGTATGACCTAGCCAAGGTGGAAGAGAGCACCAGAGCTCAGATGGACATCATAAGTAGAGGCAGCAGACAACCAACAGATGTTCATGCAGTGAGAAGCAAGCAAAAGACGTTTGCAAGCCAAAACAAGCAGCTGAAACCTCACATGAAGGAAAGTCACTTCAGAAAGGGTGAGCAACCTAACAGACAACTCAACACAAGAAAATTGCATTTTACACCAAATGGTTGCTACAGATGTGGAGGCAGTCATCAGAGGTCAGATCCATGCCCAGCAAAATCAGCACAATGCAGATACTGCGGGAAGACTGGACATTTTCTGAAAGTATGTATAAAAAGAAACAAACAGTTGCATGAAATAAACAGTCCAGATGATATACACCACTGTGACTATGACACAGACAACAGACGATCTTCAGCTACAATCGGCTCCGTCACCTCAGTTTGTGCAGTTGACACTGCATGCAAGTTTCCAGATAAACTATTCGTCAAAGTTAAGCTAAATGACAGCTACACCATGAACATGAAGATTGACACAGGAGCAGACACTTGTATTCTAACAACAGATGACCTGCAGACTCTACCATTTGAGCCACGCGTTACACCAAGTGATACCATACTAAGTGGCTATGGTGGCAGCATAATCAAAAATGTTGGTGTTACCGAGATCAAAGTGTCCTATAAGCAAAAGTCTATAGTGACAAAGTTCAACATTGTTAATGCCCCATCAGGGAGTCCATCAATGCTAGGATGCAGCCAAGCACAAGAACTTGGGCTGATAACAGTCAACATTGACCACTTGAAATCAATGTCAACTCTCACCAGAGAAAAAGTATTGCAAAAATATAAGGAATGTTTTGACAAGATAGGGAAGTTCCCAGGGGAAAAATACCACATTGAGCTTGTGGATGATCCTAAACCAGTCATTCACCCACCAAGAGCTGTGCCTGTACATATCATGCCATTGTACAAAGCTGAACTGGAGAAGATGAAAGCAGATGACATCATTACTGAAGTCACAGAACCTACGGAATGGGTCAACTCAATCACATGCAGAATTACAAAAGGGGAAAACGACCAGCAGAAAATCAGGTTGTGCCTCGATCCAAAGGACCTTAATAAAAACATTAAGAGAGCGCACTACCCTACACGGACAATCGATGAGCTTCTACCACTCCAGCACGGGAAAAAATATTTCAGTGTCATAGACACCAAAAAAGGCTACTGGCATGAAGAGCTAGACTATGAGTCGAGTCTGTTGTGCACTTTCAACACGCCGTTTGGCAGATACAGGTTCAAGCGCCTGCCCTTCGGATTGGTGGTTTCACAGGATATTTTTCAGAGGAAGCTTGACTCCATCTTCAGCAACATTGCCAACGTATCAGGCATAGCAGATGACCTGATCATATCTGGAGCCACTGAAGAAGAGCACGACGAAGCTTTCATAAAAGTCATGGAGGCAGCAAAGAAGAACAATATTGGTTTTAACTCAGAGAAACTGCAGTTTAAGCAGAACAGAGTCAGCTTCTATGGACATACACTCACTGAGGAAGGGCTGCTGCCCTCAGAAGACAAACTGCAGGCTATTAAAGACATTCAAGCTCCAACCAGCACTAAGGAACTCCAAACACTCCTGGGAATGGTGACGTACCTTAACAGATTCTCAACCAAACTGGCAGAGCTAGCTGCTCCACTAAGAGAACTCAATAAAAAAAATGTCCACTTCAGATGGGAACACCATCATCAACAAGCTCTCGATGACATCAAAAAAGAACTGTGCACAAAGCAACTGATCAGCTATTACGACCCTGACCCTAATACCGTAACCATCCTGCAGTGTGATGCCAGCACCCTGGGTCTCGGAGCCTGGATCAGACAAATTGATCAGCGTGGGCAAGAAAAAATTGTTGGTATGGCATCCAGATGTTTGAGCCCCACAGAATCCAGATACTCCAACATCGAGAGGGAGTGCCTCGCAGTTATGTTTGGACTAGAAAAGTTTGAATACTACCTGCTTGGAAGACAAGTAATGGTGGAAACTGACCACTCACCCCTGGAGCAGATTTTCAAGAAAAAACCTTGCAGAAACACCCACAAGACTCCAGAGATTCATTCTCAGATGTCTTAAATTTGACATTGAGGTTAAATACAAACCAGGGCGTTCAATCCCGTTAGCAGATGCTTTGTCACGAATCTGCAAAAGAACGACAAAAGAAATAACTACAAGCAACCAGTTTGATGTGCATTTCATATCTACTGCTACACGACTGGTGGATGATAAAGCTGTCAGAGAAGCAATGGCGGATGATCCAACAATGAACATGCTCAAAGACACCATCTACAAAGGCTGGCCTCAATACAGGAAGCAGTGTCCACCCGAACTTTGGGAATATTGGACATTCAGATGTGATCTTGTTTTGGAAGATGGCCTCATCCTGAAAGGAGAGAGAATTGTCATTCCAAAAGCACTGAGAAACGACATTCTGGACATTCTTCACACAGGTCACCAAGGCGAGACTAAATGCATACTGCTTGCCAGAGAATCAGTGTTTTGGCCAGGTATTAGCAACACCATTAGAGAAATGGTGAAAGGATGTCATGTATGCAGCATGTTTCAGCCAGCTCAGCAGAAACTACCCATAATGCAACCTGACCTTCCAACACGCCCATGGGAAATACTTGGTTCTGACATATTCGAGTTCGACAGCCATAAATACTTGATTATTGTGGACTATTATTCTCGTTTTCCAGTCGTGAGACTACTACCTGATATATCCGCTAGGACGGTGTGCACCTATTTTAAGAGTGTTCTGGGTGAGCATGGACTACCTTCAACAATAATTGCAGACTGTGGTACACAGTATGTAAGTGAAGAGTTCAAAAAGAGGTGTGAAGATTCAAACATCACCTTAAAGTTCAGCTCTCCATATCACCATCAAGCTAACAGTGTAGCTGAAAGAGCTGTAGGGACTGTGAAAGCACTGTGGAAGAAGGCAAAGGAGGACAACACCTGCCCTTACACAGCACTGTGGATGTACAGAATAACACCACTGGATGACAACATGCCATCACCATATGAGCTGCTATATGGCAGAAAACCAAAATCCTTACTGCCAATCAGCAAAGGAGCTCTTCTGTCACACCATCCACATGCTGACGACCACCTGGAGATGAACAGGGCAAAGCAAGCGAAGCAGCAGGAGTTTTATGACATGCGTGCTGGGAAAGAGAGAAGTGACCTTCAGGAGGAGGAGCAAGTGTATGTGAGGAACACACTAAAAAAGATATGGGAGCCAGGAACTATCTTGAACAGGCCTAATCCCATAAGAGAGCCCAGGACATACCTTGTTGACATTGAAGGAAAAACCTACCAGAGGACAAGAGAACATCTCAAACCCAGACATACAGAAACACCCAGTGGGAAACGACAGTTAAGATCACCTCCAACAGATGAATCAATACCAGTTTCTCCACCTTGTCACTCACCAGAAGAAACCACATCTACCATATCTGGCTCACGGGAGAAGACCACTCTAGGTTCTCCACAGAAGTCAGGAGATGTGGAAATCTCCGGAGAGAAACCCCCAGTGATGAACAACAACAGGGGAGGATATCAGATGAGAAGCCAGAGTACTAGATCTGGGAGGATTACACGCATACCACTTAAATTTAATGAGTAGGAAAACTTTGTTTTCTAAAGTTAAACATGTTCTTTATTAAAAGAGGGGGATGTCATAGTATTATTAAGTTAAGAGTAAAAATGCAAGGAGACAACATAGAAGTTGTTAGTCAGAGCACTTTTATTATATTCCACTAGATGGCAGTGTGAGACACCAGATGCTTTATTTTACGCTCTGTATATTCTGTTCATGACTCTCTTTGACTGTTCTGTATTGCCAGTGTGCACCGATCGTTCTGCTGAGAGAATTAAAAGTACAAGTTGGCTGATATCAGGCATCCTCATTTCTTCCCACACCTCCGACAAATACGGTGCATTTTTTGCACGTATTAAACATTTTCTGGCTTATTTCCGCTTTTGAATTTCCTTTGTTCATCCATGTAATAAAAACGTATTTCACTCATCTTTTTTCTTCTTCAGCAGTTTCATGCTCCGGCCCTGGTGTGTCCAGCAGTCTTTGTGTGTATTTTGTATCTGTTTATGCATGCGAGTGTGGATGGCTGGCGTGAAGGAGTGTATGAGTCTGTGCCTTCTGAGCTGAGGGCTGCAGCCTCAGTGTGGACCAGAACTTCAACACCTGATAACCAAGACGCCATCTGCTGTGGACCAATGACTGAGGATCCATTCCTGTTGAAAAGACAGCTCAGTGTGTCGTGTGGATTGATGCCTGCGTTTTGTGTCAACCCAGCAAGGAATCAGCGTGTGGAACCAAGAAGAGAAATATATAAATATATATATAGCGTGAGTTGCATTGACTTGTATTTGTGTTTTTAAACTTTATTAAAGCGTGAAAATCTGAGAGTGCAAATTCGATTCAAGTAGAGAGATGAAAACATTTGCACAGATTTTACTTTTCAAATGCCAATGAAAGACACAATAACTGTTTTGTGTTGTGATTTTTTGTGTTGAGTTAAAGTGTTACATTGTGAGTTATTGTGTTGTGATTATTGTTTTTTGTTGTTGTGAGTCATTGTTTCGTGTTGTGATTTTATTTTTTAGTGTTGTGAAGAAATTATGATTAAAATTGAATCTGTCACATACAGACAAGGTTCTGATAGGTCATTTCTTGTCAAAATTACGGAAAAGATTTTGTTCCCTGACCGGGAATCGAACCCGGGCCGCGGCGGTGAGAGCGCCGAATCCTAACCACTAGACCACCAGGGACGAGTTGCCCTACCATCGTCACTATAATCATTCACTCACTACTGCCCCCCAACGGTGTGGGAAAATTCAGTACAAATGCGACAGTTAAGCACATCAACTCTTTTTTTTCATACCATATTTCTGTTAACTTTCCTTTAAATGTTTAAAATTGCTGTGTCGATTAGTCTCCTTTAAATTTAGAGCATAATACGGTGCATTTTTTGCACGTATTAAACATTTTCTGGCTTATTTCCGCTTTTGAATTTCCTTTGTTCATCCATGTAATAAAAAATGTATTTCACTCATCTTTTTCTTTTCTTCAGCAGTTTCATGCTCCGCCCCTGGTGTGTCCAGCAGTCTTTGTGTGTGTTTTGTATCTGTTTATGTATGCGAGTGTGGATGGCTGGCGTGAAGGAGTGTATGAGTCTGTGCCTTCTGAGCTGAGGGCTGCAGCCTCAGTGTGGACCAGAACTTCAACACCTGATAACCAAGACGCCATCTGCTGTGGACCAATGACTGAGGATCCATTCCTGTTGAAAAGAGCCATCATTCCTTGCAGAAATGGCAGCTTTTGATAGACCCTTTGGGATGATCAGCTTTCCCTCAGTGAAACCACCAACATTAAGCTCAAGTCCTCTTTTATTTGGAATTCTGTGGAGGAGCTTGTTAATAAGACTGCATTGTGTCAGAGACTTTAGTTGTTGCTTGAATTCATAAAGTGTTATTGATTTCATAAATAGATGGACCCACAAAGTGGAACACCATTGATATTTCAGATCCACCTGTCTCGTTTCTTCTCCATCCTCCCACCGGGAGCTGCATAAAAAATGGCTCCAGGTCATTGACATCGGCAGGAAACGTTTCATGGAAAGGTCGTTAGCAAATATCAATCATTGATCCCTGACAGTCTTTTGCACACATTATACAAACATAACCCACCTTCTAATCGTAGAAAATGTCTGCATAGATCGTGTTGAACAGCAGGTTCAGGACAGCATGACTATGCAGAGGGCGTGTGACATCCGATTGGCCAATGCTGACTTTCTTCTTCAAATCAAAATGGCATTAGCTGAAAATGGCAAATAATGGGCACATCAACACAATCCTCACAGCCTGTAGTGTTGGAAAGTGTTTGGCTGCAGGGTCAACAACAAAAAGAAGTCATTCTTTGAAAAAGTTATTTTAATCTAAATCAGAAAAATGTTTGGTAACATAAAAAGCATACAATATTTGGTAGAACACACCAAAAGTCTTCACATCAATCAGCACCTAAGATGAAAAAAATGGACCAATTTTGATCAAACTTGAGTCTTAGTGTGGTGAAGCTTGTGGCAATCATGGTTTGGATTCTTCTGCCATCAGTTCATTATCCAAGTAAAAACTGTGGGGAGTTTGTTGGGCCCGAGACATCTTCTGATGCGTCGGAGGCACCAAATCCAGCAGTCGGGTCATTATCCTTTCAAGCATGTGGTTAGTTTGCCTCTGCAGTTCCAGGTGACGTTCCTCCATCTCCCTGTCCGCCTTTATCCAGTCCTCCAGCATCTGTGTCTCCTGCTGGTGGTGCAGCTCCTCAGCACGCATAAACTCCTCATGCTGCTGCTGCTGGATTTCCAGGAAGGCCTTCATCAGATCGCTGGCGTCTAGCCTCGTCTTCCGCTTCCTTTTCCTGTTCAGAGTTGAAGGCCCCGCACTCGTGGGGGGATCAAACGTCTCCTGATCACCCAAAAGGGATTCAGTTGAGGTGGACGATGTGGCTGTTAAATAAAAAAAGTTGCATAAATATCTTACACATAGTAACATCTCCAAAGCATCAACAAATTGGATTTTTTTTAAAGTTAGGTTTGCTTAACTAGCTAAGCTGATCCTAGCAGAAAGGTGTTTAGCTATAGAACGTTGTTACCTAGCTCTCCAGATGCCAGTGGCCAAAAGAATAAATAAAATAATCTGATAAACCGTGCGCACTGTGCCCGCGGATTAATCAATTGTGCTCATACTTTTGCGCAATCCTGCGTGCGCACACATTGCATGTGCGTGTCTCTGAGCAGAGCAGCCAGACTCGTAGCTTTGTGTTTGCAGGCGGGGGAGGGGGCTTTGTTACAGTGTGCAAGAAACGGAGGAGACTGTCTGGCTATTCTGCGTGAGCGACCTGCCGGATTCAGGAAAACAATCTCTCCTGGGAGATTTGTATCTCCAAGCAGAGGAGCGGCTTTGGGACGGGCGGAGGCAGCTTTTGAATGAACAGTCCTGAGAAATCCTGCAAACAATCATGTGAATTTGTGTTACCACTCAGATTATATTTTCGGGTTTAAGTTCATTCACGCCTAAATGTTGTTAGCACGTATTAACCTAATCCTAACCATTCTTCCGGGTCATTCGTGGCCGCACGGATTTAAAAAAAAAGACTAAGTTGTTATGCACTTATTAATAATCATAACAGTAATTAAAGCCCGTTTAGAAGATCATCTCGCTCCATGTAGGAGCTTTGTTTCTTCTTCTACGGTCGTATCGTAATTTATCCAGACCAATCACTATCTTTCACGCTATCTGACCAACGTACAGCCAATCTAATGGCGTGACATCATTTGCCGCAGGCCGTGTTCTGGAGACGTGCATGCAATCTGTGCGCGCACACACGATTGCAAAACAGTACGAGCACAATTGATTAATCCGTAGGAACGGTTTAGCAACCCATTTACCACTAGCACTATTGTGTTTAAGCCGGCAAAACTTTTGTTTTTCCAAACACCTATGATCTAACAAATATTAGTATAAGAAAGAAGTTTACGTTGTAGGAAAATTGAAAATACTGAACTCATTACATGTGAACAGCACAGAGTGACAAACCCGATCCTTCCAGAATAATTTCTCTCCCCCGTGATCACAGGACCTGACATCAAAATGGTCTTACAGTCTGCGCTCTACCAGGCCACGAGTCTGCAACTTCATGCTTTATGCGCACAGCACACCTGTCAGGTGTCAGTGAAGTTCAGCACTTGTGTGCTCGTTACAGCATGAAGCCTTCAAAGTTTTGTCCATACATTTCACGTTTTGTGTAGTTGTTGTTAAATATAGATTTAAAGAGCACAAAACCTAACAGCACTTGGAGCATGCTCAGTCCATATTCTGCGGCCTCACAGATGGTGAACCATGACGGGCCGAAGCGGAAGAGGAAGCCTGCAGATACTAATTCTGGTTATTCAAAATAAAATCCCATTAGTGAAGTCATCTGATTAATATGTGAATTAAAGACTTACTGCACTTCAACATTTGAAGATGGATTTTCAAAAGGAGCTTGTTTTTTAGTACGTCTGAGCTGTAAGGCATTGAGTTTGGTTAAAACTTAAGGAATGAAATGACACACTGATATGCTGAAATAAAACATACAAAAAACTGTCAGAACAGTTCAACTCTACAGACCTTTATTTCGCGGCTCTGCTTCAGAATCGTCGATGATATTCTGCAAACTGCACTCCTGATCCGTCTCTTCCTTGAACTCGAACATGAAATGTTCACTGTCCTCACATTCAGACATGAACTCCACCTTCACATCCGGCTCCTGACTCAGGAGCAGCTGCTCTCCCTCCTCATTACAGCACAGTTCCTCTGGTTCCTCCTTGATCTGTGGAGGTTCTGGGTCATCCTCCTCCATCTTATAGTCATGTCGCTGCAGGACATCTGGAGGCAGAAAGAGAATTTTTGAAGCTTCAGTTTAAGTGAGCTGAATGGTGGTGAGTTGTTAGTTTTGCTGCTGTGTTAATTCTCCCGGTGCACGTGTAGCTTTTTCTTGAGTTGCAATTGGCCTGTCTTCTAAAGAGTATTACTACAAAAACTACTGCTGTTAGCCATTAAAACACAGACCAAGCAAAGCGAAACTTCAAAAAGACAGACTTCTTTCAGCCCTTTGTTGAATATTTTAGGTTCTCTTATAAATAAGGTCTTTGAAAAAATCGTTAGAAGGGGAAGTTAATTAAAAAATATTTATCATTTTCTAGATTTACACTCGTCTGTCTGCAGTGCATCTCCCTTGCGTTGCATAGGGAGTCCTTTTAATAACCCTTAGTTTGTTTACATTGTTTTCATTCCACCTCCTTCATTCCTCATTGAGTACTTATAAAATGCACGTTGTGTGTCATGAATGATATGTTTTTGTCAAAAAACACACTCCAAACTCGACTATAACCAAGACCAAAGAGCTGTATAAGGACACAAGAAACTAAATTGTTGACCTGCACAATGGGAAGACTGAATCTGCAATAGATAAGCAACTTGGTGTGAAGAAATCAACCGTGGGAGAAATTATTAGGAAATGGAAGACATACAAGACCACTGATAATCTCCCTCCTTCTGGGGCTCCTTGCAATATCTCACCCCGTGGAGTCAAAATGATCACAACAACAGTGAGAACAAATCCCAGAACCTCACGGTGGACCTAGTGACTGACCTGCAGAGAGCTGGGCCCAAAGGAACAAAGACTACCATCAGTAACCCACTACGCAGCCAGGAACTCAAATCCTGCAGTGACAGACGTGTTCCACTGCTAAAGCCAGTGCATGTGCAGGCCAGTCGAAGGTTTGCTAGAGAGCATTTGGAAGATCCAGAAGAGGATTGGGAAAATGTCCTAGGGTCAAATGAAACCAAAATAGAACTTTTTGGTAAGAAATCTACTCGTCATGTTTGGAGGAGAAAGAAAACTGAGTTGCATCCAAAGAACATCATAGCTACTGTAAAGCATGGGGGCGGAAACATCATGCTTTGGGGCTTTTTTTCAGCAAAGGTACCAGGACGACTTATCTGTGAAAAGGAAAGAGTAAATTGGAGCCATGTTTCATCAGATTTTAAGAGGAAAACCTCCTTTCATCAGCAAGAGACTTTCAGCATGAAAGACCCTTTCAGTGAGATTATATACGCATGTGGATGGATAGAGATTGAGTGATAGAGAGCATTTAAAACTATTTTATTTTGAAAGTACGACGGAAGTTTTTCTGGGTCTTTTCCGTGACCCGGAACATTTAACCGTTTCTCCGGCTTCTTTCCGCAAATTTGACGCGTCACCGGACTAGAAATAAACTCCTGCCTTCACACTTTAATTTCCATTTAGCTTCGTGAAAAATAAGAGTACTTGGATCAAATACTGGTATAAAAGCACTGAACAATGTGTCCATTCAATATTCATCTTCATTCATCCATGTTAATCATATTATCTGCTGTCACGTTGTGCACAGTTACTTGTTTTAATTGAACTCACGGAAGCGGTCCGTCTCTGCTTCCAAATCTGCAGGCAGATTTGGGGTCTTCGTTGTCCTTTCTTTGATGAAGAGACGGTTGCGTTGCATGAAGCGGTGACACCAGGAAGGTCCTCCCGCAAAGTTATTTATATTCATCTCTTTGGCGACTACCTGGGCGTGGAGACGTAACTGCACCGTCGTGAAACCTCTTCCTGCAGCGCGTTGTTCCAGCACCCATCGGTGAACCCGCTCCTCCAGCTGTGGCCATCTAGCTCTTAGCCCGCGATTAGCCTTTTTCGTTTTTTTCATTACAGTAAGAATAGCTTCCGCTTTTCGCCAATCCCTCACGAGTTTCTCACTCACTCCAAACTTCCTTCCTGCTGCTCGATTACCGTTTTCGGCGGCATATTTCGATGCTTGCAGTTTGTAATCTGCACAGTAGGACTTTCTTTTTAAAGGCATTTGTGTCCGTTCTTTCTCAATCAATGACTGGAGAACTGACTGGCTGAACAACCCTCCCCCTTTGAATCCAAATAGGAAGTACCTGCTGGCTCCAAGAAGCCACAATCTCTTAGATTTCTATTGAGAAATTAACAGTTATTACTCGGTCTATTTGTCAGAATAACCAACCACTATTGCTCCGCTAACTGTTTTAGCATGTTTCGCTACTGAATCTTTTTTCACATTTTTTAATGACAAATTGTTCAAGTTATAAAGTGACCAATCACATGCCTCAATCAAAGTATGTGCTAGCTGCCCCCCTGCGTTGACCACAGTGTGGTGAGGTCGATGACTGGTGAAGCCCTGAATCCTCTGGAGTCAGATTTACAATTGCAAGACCTGAATATGTCAGCATTCATCCAACAGCAGCTAACAGCTTATGAAATACACACAAGAAAATATTTGTCCTACAGAGAATATTTCTTTTACAGACATGGATAGAACACTCCTCTTGTTTATAAATTATTCATATGTACTGTAAGAAATTAAAGTATACAGATGTGTTCAGCACACATTTGATCCTCAGTAACTATTTCTGGTATTTTTCCAACTTCAAATTCTGGAGCTTTAATCAGTGTTATCAAATGATGTCTGTAAAATGATCATGCAATAAATTATTTTACTTACACTTTTATCCCATGATGTTATTTTTAAAAAACCAACATTAAAAAACGTGTTTGGCCTTACTTTTTGAGTCCATGAGTCGATCTTCCACAAAAATCTCTATGATCTGTTGTAAAGTCTTCTTTATTTTCCTTTATTTTATACGAGTTCCTTCTTCTCAATGGAGAAAGACGTTCTTAGTTTTTTTCTACGGTCCAGTGTAGCTACAAAGCAGCTGTCAGCTCACGTCTGCCCCCTGCTGGTGAGGCATGCCTGACCTGTAATCTTTTCTGCGGCCGCATTGTTGCCAATAAATGCTTTGCAAAAAATAAATAAATTACTATAAGACATTTCCTCATGTTGTGTTTAAATAATCATATTTATTTTTGCAATGTTTTAATAAGTAAGGTTTTGCAATCATAGATGCTCAAAATCAATTGAGAAAAATGTTTTGAGGTAAAGATTCTGTTTTTTTTTTTTAAATAGCTTCCAAATCATGTGACCTTATGATTGCAAATATATGTCAAATTATGGCTCCAACATACACCATACACACATACGAAATTTCTATATAAAACTACAGCAATTTGAGGTCACTACCAGAATTCGGCATAGGTTTCATCTCTTTTGGTCAGGTGGTTTGGGAGCTATTGAAAAAAAAATATATAATTTCATTTGCAAACCTGTGAAATTTTGATATAAAAATTCATATAAAATAATTATTATCTTTGATTACCAAAAACAAAATTGTTTCTGATGTTGGGAGGTCAGTACCACAATTTGGCATAGGTTTAATCAATCTCTTTGGGTCAGGTGGTTTGGGAGCTATTGTAAAACATTGACCAAATTTCTTATGCAAACCTGTGAAAGTTTGATATAAAAATTCATATAAAATATTTAACAACGTTAATAACAAAACAAAGTGGTGTCTTTGTTTTTGGGATGTCAGTGCTACAGTTCGGAATCTCTTTGGGTCACATGGTTTAAGAGCTATTGAAAATATTGACCAGATTTAATATCCAAACCTTTGGAAATTTAATGTTACAATTATCATAAAATTTTTGTGTGTATGGTGTACGTTGGAGCCATAATTTGTCATATATTTGCAATCGTAAAGTCACATGGTTTGGAAGCTATTTAAAAAAAAACAGAATCTTTACCTCAAACCATTGGTCTTATAAGATATTGAGCATCTTGATTGCAAAACTTTTATCATTAAAACATTGTAAAATAAATACATTTATTTAAACACAACATGAGGAAATGTTTTATAGTAATTAGTCCTAGGTTTGATCTAAATCTTCTCCATCTCATGCACTTGTTAATTTGTTGACGGTCCCTAAGGCTGCATTTACACTGCAGGTCGTGATGCCCATATCAGTTTTTCTGACTATATCCGATTTTTTTGACGACCCACTTACATCACCTTTTAAAAGTGGCCAGTATCCGATTTTTGCATTTACACTATACAATGTTGAACCTATCAAACGTAGACATTCTGAGGACTACGTAGCAGTATGTCCGCCTTCCGCAGACCTCCTTCGGACTTTTGTGTGACTGCCGTGTTCATGGAGGCAACGCAGCGACGGAAGGAGGCGTTGCCTTGGGCGCTCTAGGATGAAGCAGTCGAACGAGAGGGGATGCGAAAGGAAAAAAGTGGGCTGTTCGGTCGGCTTATGTGCTCTCTCTGAGTTTTGAATGAGGAAGTGTTTGCAGACGTGCTGTACTAACAGTTTGATCCAAGTGTTGAACCTTTCCTGCGCGATCACTTCTCTTTTTCCGACCGTGGTCAGAAACGCACAGGAGATTTTCTCCAGGGCCGAAGGCGGATTCTACTTCAGGGTTCACTTTCCCGTTCGGAACCCTCAGCCTCCAGAGTAGGTAAAAAAAAACTCCCAAACTTTTGGGGGAGACACCTTATATTTAATTTACGTTTCTCCGACACTCTCCCGCTTCGCGCTCACACCCCCACTCCTCTCCTTACACACACACGTACGCGCGGTCCCCAACACATACATGCCCCCACTCTGCAACAACACAAGCAAAGATATAACCGGCTTCTAGCCTGTTCCATAGCAACGGTGTTCAGCTTGATTAGTTACCGTCTGCGTCCCGACCGGCACCGGACCGGAAATAACAGCGGTTTCCAACTACGGCCTGAAGCCTGAGGCTGAAAGGTAACACGCTGACTGCAAAATCGACGCACAAAAAGCACCTTAATAAGTCATGTGATCTCAGTTGGTGGTGTCCTGAGTTGACGTCACTGAGGTACGACTCGCATTTACTGGGGAATATCCGATTTGTCTGCTTACATGGCACACGCAAATGCACGTATCTGATTCGTATCCGATTTATTTCCACATATGAATGAGGCCTGTATCCGATCTGAGAAAATCGGAATCCCTGCGCTTTTGTCCTGCTCACACGTTCACCGGTCATATCCGATCTGTGCCACGTGAGAGGAAAAAATTGGAATTGGGTCACTTGAATCATGCAGTGTAAAGGCGGCCTAAGAGACCTCACTGGTGATCCACGCAAAATGTCCTTTCGAATATCCAACCTAAAACTACCTTCACCGCAGGTTATAGCGGGGATAAAGTGGGTTGATTTGTGAGTGTCTAATTCCTTTGTCTTGATGTCATTTTTTGGATTCTAAATTGTGTTTTTTAAGTGAAACTGCTTTTCTTCGTGTTTTGATTATACATACATATATGTCCCCCCCAACTTGCGATCAGACTGTCTTCTTTAAAACTTTGTTAAAAACATATTTTGACAATAACCCCCAGTTAAAACTGTTTGTATGTTTTTCAAAAGATGACCCTTTGATACTGATTCAGTCCTTGTAACTGTAAATAGCACAACATGCTCATGCAGTGCTGGAAGAGCTGTCTAGAATTATTTGGTTGCACTGCTTTTCCAAAATGCACACTATTGTACGAAGGGCTTTAAATCCCTCACATTGCCCTCCTTATGCACAAAGCTAAAACAGAGACAAATAGGAGGATCTTCTACCCCCAGACCATTCGGGCCCTCAACCTCATACCCGTCTTCCTGGACCCCTGACCCACACAACACGCTGTACTACCTGGGCTGTTTTGGAACAGACACTGCATTCTTCTACACAATCGATATAAAATGACACTCTACATTTTGACCATTTTTCAGCACATGGACACTACACTTTTTTGACTTTTTGTGGCGTTACATCACTTCATGTATGCTAGGCTATATTGTCAAATATTAATTGAAATGTTATTCATGCTCAGTCACCTGACCAAACTAACAGCTCTTAGGCCTGTACTCTGTCAGGGAGTCGTGCAATACAATTCACTACATATTGTATGTATATGTGTGTGTATTTGAACGTTAATTACAGTCCTGGCATCGTCCTCGTAAACGGGTAACAATGAACTGTTTTTACTTTTGCCATTAGTTTTGTGTTAATATGTTGACTTTGACACAAAAGATTGTTATTCTACAGGGAATATCACAAGAGGCCACCAGCGACATGATTGTGTGCAAACCAGCAGCAAGGCAGAAAGAAAAAGTAAGGGCCGGTGTGACATACACACTGTGGCATATTGTGATAAGTCTTTGTGGTAATTCCTAAAACACAGCACAGTTCTGCATGGTTATTTGTAAAACACTACTGCTGTAAAGTTCAACAGCACAAATTAAAGCCTCTGAATTTTCCAAATCAATTTTTCAGCAAACTCCATCCAATTTTTCAAAAAATTCATGTCATCTTAAGTGCTCTAAATTAAGTTAATAGCTGGTGTCCAGAAATATTCATGTTTGGTTGGAACCTTACATCTTACATAACAATAATATTCTACTCGAGATTCTTTGGTTGATCTTTAACTGCTTTGTATTCAGTCATTCCTACTTTATGAGAAAATGTTTACTTTGGCTCCATCTCCATTCTTGATTATGTTTACTGTATACATTTTGTGATTATTTTAATTTGTTTTGAGTAAAATTGCAAAATAGGTTGCTGTTTGAAGTTTTCCAACAATCTAACGCTACTAGCTGAGGTAAAGGACGGTTGATTATCAAAAAGGAATCATTGTAATTTTGTTGTTTTGCTTTTCTTCAGCTCTTAGGTGTGACAATGACTGTGGAGTAAATAAATGGGTTGGAAAACCCCATCATAGTCCATCAGTTATCATCATTGAGTCCATCGTCTGAATCAAGTCCGGCTGGAATGCTACATGAATCTAGTTGTCATATACCTGCATTTATAAAAATAACCTCTTTATTGGCTAAAAGGCAGTGTGACCAAAATAAAACAAAGTGATAAACTACTGACCTTAAGGTAAAAGGTTTACATACCCATTTCATGTAACTGTCTTTCAGGAATCCTGATAGTATTTCTGTGGCAATACTGTGGATCCTCCTCCTTAAATGCAAACATGTTACTTTCAGAGTCTACAGCTGTTTCTCTGCATTCAGACTTGATTTCCACCTTCATGTCAGTGTCCTGATTCTGCACCAACTGCTCCCCTTCCTGACCACCGCACTGCTCCTCTGGTTCCTCTTTGATCTGTGGAGGTTCTGGTTCTGCTTGGTGCAGATCGGACTGTCCCTCCTGCTTGCAAAGCTGCCCTTCATCCTCATCCTCCTTACAAATGTGATGTTGTTGAACATCTGGTGGGAGACACCAAAAAACTAAGTTGAATTTTTTAAGAATGAAAGAGAATTAGATAAAATGATAAAATTCAAAATTTTTTCCACACACAAACCCATTTCACAGAATATTCTTTGACATACAAAAAAGACAAAGCACATCAGAGTTATACCACTGGATTATACTGAATGTACTTTGCTGAATTAGATAAAAATGAGTTTTGAAACCACCGCAGTGTTTCTGACAGCAACACCAGAACTGACATTTAGTGGTAGGATACTAATGCACAATGGTGGAAAACAGGATTCAAATATGTAATAATTTACTAGCAAACTAACCAAAGGGCTTGAAATTTAAGAAAAGCTTAAACTTAGCTTGAAATTATGCTAAACCGGCTCCCAGGATCATCAATAAAAATGATGAACAAAATTAATGAAGTCAGCAACATTATATTGCATGCTAAATTTAACACAAATCTTTGACACCTTTCTCAAAACCTATGAAATCAAAGAAAAAGAGAGAAGATCTTTAAAAAAACAGCACGATGGGTGTATGTGTGTGAGTAGATAAGAGTTGTGTTGTAAAGAACTGTCTTTTAAGAGGAGGGGTGACAGATTATCTATGTTCTTGGGCGGCTGGGTAGCGGGGTTGGTAAGGAAGAAGGAAGGCTGCCCCGCAGGAATCCAAGGTTAGATTCCCGGAGGGGAATAAACATTGGTACTGGGGGCAATTACCATATCAATGGCTAGCAATAAACATCACCAGGTTGGGGCACTTGCGCAAGACCCTTCACGCTACTGCCCCCGAGCGCGATTCAGCAGCAGCTCACCGCTCCCCCCAAAAAGGCATTGCTGGTTATGAATTTTTTTTTTAAATAATGCTAAACAATCGCTTCCATAAGAAACCTCTATTGCAATAAAAAAAATCCTGGAGCTGCCCCAGACTCAACTCTGCAAAAAAAAAAAAAAGATATCTTACTCAAATAACATATTTCCTTACTGACTATTATAATTCCTGTTTGAAAGTAATCTTTACTTGAATATAAAAAAAAATTAAAGTCATTAATTTAGAATTGACTAGTTTGATTCCCCAATAACTCAAATCACTATCATGTCACCCACATATGATAATGTAAACAATCTTATTTATTCACCTCTCCTGATGATCTCCTCTGAATCTGATAAGTCAGATTCAGAGTTGGTTTCCTGAGCTGTAAAGTACATAAACAGTATGAGAAGATTTTAGACTACTTAAAATGACAGATCATTTTTCATGAAAAACACAAATCATTTTGAAAAGTTCTTCTTGGTTAGAAATTCTTTCATAATTACTTACAAGAGGTAAAGAAATCTTCAGCTGCACAAATGTACAGTGTGATTCGTTGGTAGGCCTTCCCCAATGTCTCCTTGTACTGTTTTAGAGTGAAAGGTACTTCTGTTCCTGGTATATTATTTATCTTTGTACCATCAGGGTAGAGCAGTAAGAAGGGACCACCATGTAACTTTCGGTGGAAGGCCTTCAGTTTCTGCTCAGCAGCTCTCTGCAATTCAGTGGCATCCACCTCTGGTTGCACCAAAAGGGGAAGCACTGTTCCTCTTGCTGCCTTCAGTCCACCATCTTGTAGCCGCATAAGGCCTACTGAAATCTACAGGGAAACATTGAAATACTGACTGTTAACTAGATCACTGACACTATAAATACACAACACAATGGACTGTCAATAAATTATTAGTTTATATCAGCAAAAAGAGTTACCTTCACAACCTTCCGCTTCTCTTGAAATGTTACTTTTTTCTTTTTGAAACACATTCGTTCCTCTTTCTCCTTTAGACTTGGGGAAGTCTGAAATGACTCCAATGCACTTTCTCCAGGTGCCTCAGCTTCAAATAAGGGTCCAATTGTCAATAAAAAAGGACAGAAAGACACATAGTGTTATCAACTATACTCATAGAGTATATAGCTAGCTAGCTGGAATTATAGCTAGGCATTAAGAAAATAATTAATTTTTAATAGTAATTACTAAGTTGAATTAATGAAAACCAAAAAAATAAGTTGAATTTTTCAAGAATGAAAGATGTTGACTGGTTAACTTCACTTTTTTCAAACACAAACCCATCAAACACCATATTTCTTACATACAAGAATGGGTTCAGTTTATTTCTACTTGTAAAATCATCAATTAAAATTCATTCATTTATTCTCTTCTACCGTTTTATCCCTTTCGGGGTCACGGGGATGCTGGAGCCGATCCCGGCCACCCGTGGACGAAGACAGGGGACACACTGGACAGTTCGCCACTTTGCAGTGTCACATATCACACACCCATTCACTCTCACACTCACACCTAGGGACAACTTAGAGTACCCAATTGACCTATGAAGCAAGTTTTTGGATGGGGGAGGAATCCGGAGACCCCGGAAAGAACCCACACATGCACGGGGAGAACATGCAAACTCCGGACAGAAAGGCACCGCATTGATGTTCTGTTTCTGGCCCCTCGGCCGGGACCTGAACCGAGGGCGTTCTTGCTGTGAGTCAAGAGCGCTAACCACTGTACCACCGTGCAGCCCAACAATTAAAATGATGAACAAAATTAATTAAGTCATTTGTATTGGGGGGAAGGGGGGTGTCCTTCATATATTAGAATTTGTGTACCGGTATGTTAAAATTTAGCAAGATAAATAAAATAATTATGTTGATGCAAATTTCTTCAAATTTTTTTTTAGATTATGCCAAATATGATGGTGTTTATTGAAGAGGTTGGGTTGATATAGTGTGCATTTAACTAAATAAATATGTATTTAAGTAGAGGGACTTTTGAGAAAGCACCTAAACAAATTTTAAACTTTAATGTCTTTGCTTTGTCATTTATCAGGTCACGTTTTGTCCATTCTGTGAGGTGAACCGTCCATGCATCCTGGTATAATGTAGCTCATGCTGTAGAAATTTCAGGTTCCTAAAGAGTCCTCAAGATGAAGGTAAATTTTTTTCCAAATGTTAATGATTTGAATCGTATGAATATGCACCCCTGTTACTTTCCTTCTTTGAATTGTAATTTAACAGGAGCTGCCCCAGACTCAACTCTGCAAAAAAAATTCTCTTACTCAAGTAACTTATTTCCTTACTGAATATTATTATTGTTTGAAAGTAATCTTTTACTTAAATATAAAATACATTTTCAAGTCATTAATTTTGCATTGAATAGTTTGATTCCCCAAGAACTCAAATCACTAACTATCATGTCACCCACATATGATAATGTAAACAATCTTATTTATTCACCTCTCCTGATGATCTCCTCTGAATCTGATAAGTCAGATTCAGAGTTGGTTTCCTGAGCTGTAAAGTACATAAACAGTATGAGAAGATTTTAGACTACTTAAAATGACAGATCATTTTTCATGAAAAACACAAATCATTTTGAAAAGTTCTTCTTGGTTAGAAATTCTTTCATAATTACTTACAAGAGGTAAAGAAATCTTCAGCTGCACAAATGTACAGTGTGATTCGTTGGTAGGCCTTCCCCAATGTCTCCTTGTACTGTTTTAGAGTGAAAGGTACTTCTGTTCCTGGTATATTATTTATCTTTGTACCATCAGGGTAGAGCAGTAAGAAGGGACCACCATGTAACTTTCGGTGGAAGGCCTTCAGTTTCTGCTCAGCAGCTCTCTGCAATTCAGTGGCATCCACCTCTGGTTGCACCAAAAGGGGAAGCACTGTTCCTCTTGCTGCCTTCAGTCCACCATCTTGTAGCCGCATAAGGCCTACTGAAATCTACAGGGAAACATTGAAATACTGACTGTTAACTAGATCACTGACACTATAAATACACAACACAATGGACTGTCAATAAATTATTAGTTTATATCAGCAAAAAGAGTTACCTTCACAACCTTCCGCTTCTCTTGAAATGTTACTTTTTTCTTTTTGAAACACATTCGTTCCTCTTTCTCCTTTAGACTTGGGGAAGTCTGAAATGACTCCAATGCACTTTCTCCAGGTGCCTCAGCTTCAAATAAGGGTCCAATTGTCAATAAAAAAGGACAGAAAGACACATAGTGTTATCAACTATACTCATAGAGTATATAGCTAGCTAGCTGGAATTATAGCTAGGCATTAAGAAAATAATTAATTTTTAATAGTAATTACTAAGTTGAATTAATGAAAACCAAAAAAATAAGTTGAATTTTTCAAGAATGAAAGATGTTGACTGGTTAACTTCACTTTTTTCAAACACAAACCCATCAAACACCATATTTCTTACATACAAGAATGGGTTCAGTTTATTTCTACTTGTAAAATCATCAATTAAAATTCATTCATTTATTCTCTTCTACCGTTTTATCCCTTTCGGGGTCACGGGGATGCTGGAGCCGATCCCGGCCACCCGTGGACGAAGACAGGGGACACACTGGACAGTTCGCCACTTTGCAGTGTCACATATCACACACCCATTCACTCTCACACTCACACCTAGGGACAACTTAGAGTACCCAATTGACCTATGAAGCAAGTTTTTGGATGGGGGGAGGAATCCGGAGACCCCGGAAAGAACCCACACATGCACGGGGAGAACATGCAAACTCCGGACAGAAAGGCACCGCATTGATGTTCTGTTTCTGGCCCCTCGGCCGGGACCTGAACCGAGGGCGTTCTTGCTGTGAGTCAAGAGCGCTAACCACTGTACCACCGTGCAGCCCATCAATTAAAATGATGAACAAAATTAATTAAGTCATTTGTATTGGGGGGAAGGGGGGTGTCCTTCATATATTAGAATTTGTGTACCGGTATGTTAAAATTTAGCAAGATAAATAAAATAATTATGTTGATGCAAATTTCTTCAAATTTTTTTTTAGATTATGCCAAATATGATGGTGTTTATTGAAGAGGTTGGGTTGATATAGTGTGCATTTAACTAAATAAATATGTATTTAAGTAGAGGGACTTTTGAGAAAGCACCTAAACAGATTTTAAACTTTAATGTCTTTGCTTTGTCATTTATCAGGTCACGTTTTGTCCATTCTGTGAGGTGAACCGTCCATGCATCCTGGTATACTGTAGCTCATGCTGTAGAAATGTCAGGTTCCTAAAGAGTCCTCAAGATGAAGGTACATTTTTTTCCAAATGTTAATGATTTGAATCGTATGAATATGCACCCCTGTTACTTTCCTTCTTTGAATTGTAATTTAACAGGAGCTGCCCCAGACTCAACTCTGCAAAAAAAATTCTCTTACTCAAGTAACTTCTTTCCTTACTGAAGAATATTATTATTGTTTGAAAGTAATCTTTTACTTAAATATAAAATACATTTTCAAGTCATTAATTTTGCATTGAATAGTTTGATTCCCCAAGAACTCAAATCACTAACTATCATGTCACCCACATATGATAATGTAAACAATCTTATTTATTCACCTCTCCTGATGATCTCCTCTGAATCTGATAAGTCAGATTCAGAGTTAGTTTCCTGAGCTGTGAAGTACATCAACAGTATAAGAAGATTTTAGACTACTTAAAACGACAGATCATTTTTCATGAAAAACACAAATCATTTTGAAAAGTTCTTCTTGGTTGGAAATTCTTTCATAATTACTTACAAGAGGTACAGAAATCTTCAGCTGCACAAATGTACAGTGTGATTCGTTGGTAGGCCTTCCCCAATGTCTCCTTGTACTGCTTTAGAGTGAAAGGTACTTCTGTTCCTGGTATATTATTTATCTTTGTACCATCAGGGTAGAGCAGTAAGAAGGGACCACCATGTAACTTTCGGTGGAAGGCCTTCAGTTTCTGCTCAGCAGCTCTCTGCAATTCAGTGGCATCCACCTCTGGTTGCACCAAAAGGGGAAGCACTGTTCCTCTTGCTGCCTTCAGTCCACCATCTTGTAGCCGCATAAGGCCTACTGAAATCTACAGGGAAACATTGAAAACTGACTGTTAACTAGATCACTGACACAATAAATACACAACACAATGGACTGTCAATAAATTATTAGTTTATATCAGCAAAAAGAGTTACCTTCACAACCTTCCGCTTCTCTTGAAATGTCACTTTTTTTATTTTTAAACACATTCGTTCCTCTTTCTCCTTTAGACTTGGGGAAGTCTGAAATGACTCCAATGCACTTTCTCCAGGTGCCTCAGCTTCAGATAAGGGTCCAATTGTCAATAAAAAAGGACAGAAAGACATATAGTGTTCTCAACTATACTCATAGAGTATATAGAGTGTACATTGCCTACCGGTAAGCCTCATTTAAAAACAGAAAGAAACTTTAACCTTACTTGTCCCAGGCTCGTCATCATCAATATCACACAGGAATTTGATGCTCTTGCCACATGAAAAGCAAAACAGTGGTTTAAAAGGCTGCTGGTGTCCACAAAAAGGACAATACATTGTGATCTGTTAAAAAAAAAGCATAATTAGATATCTTTGGCCTTAAATTATATGAACATTTTAGCCAGCAGTTCCTGGGGTTTTTTAACACAAGAAAGACATCTGATTTATTCATTCAATTTAATTTTCATCCTGGCCTAATATTTCATTTACATGAAAATATATGAATAATAACAAACCCATCTTGCCTGAATCTGCGAAATTTAAAAGAATCTTTAAAAAACTCAGAAAATTATAAGGCTATAAAAGCTTTACCATATAGAAATGCAGTTTGAATAATTATGTGTTGTAGTAATGTGTTTTTGTTCCAGGCTGTCAGAACATGTTGCCAGTTGTGTTTTTATGGAGTGGTTCATCTCCATGTTTTGTCCTTCATAATCGAGTAAAGCTATAGAACTCAATACTCCTCTCCCTGTGGTGCGTTTACACCAAACACTGTTCGGGCTGCAGTGCAATTTGAGCCGCGCAGCCAGAGTTAAGGTATCTGAACAGTGATTAGGTCGCCTCATCGCATCTACTAATCAGGGACTTGTGGCATAAGACGTTTTCATTGAACCGATCAGTTGGTAGAATAGTAACCCAATGGGATTTGCTGCGTACTAATGGGATGCTGTTATTATACAACAAGTTTGTAACCAAATATTAAATTAAGGATTCTAGTACCAACTAGTAAAACTATAGTAATTTACCAAATATATCAAAACTTGCTTTTTTAATTGGTCCCTTGCCTTTTTATGCCTCGTCCTTACCTATTTATTTTATTTGAGGGTTTTTTTGTATGCGCATTTCAAATGTTTGCTCACCCCAACTCGGTTTGTATATGAATAGATAAAAAAAGAAAGAAAGAAATCCAAGCAAGCAAGCATTCTCCTGAACGTCCATCCATTTCCTTAGACCACTAGCAACGTGGAGTTGCCTGAAGGATACCCCTGGACAGGTCGCCAGCCTTTCACACCAGTGTTGGTACAAAATCGGTTCGGCCTGGTAATACTATTTATGACGTCACACTACGGTAACCCCACACATATTTTCATTTCAAGTTTCCTTTTGTAACCTAAAGTTTTCTTCCTTAATAATTTGTGTCTTACATTATTCTTTGTAATGTTTATACAGAGATTTTGCCACAACCCACTTTGAAAAAAAGATATGTGGCTGTTAAAATAAACCTGTTGCTTGACGCTAGCAAACCGTGTCTCTGAGTAGAGCAGCTGGAGTCTCGTAGTTTCTCGTTCGCAGGCAGGGGAGGGTGTTTTGTTACGGTATGCGGTCCAGAGAAAAGTTTAGACCACACTCCGTTTGGCTGCTCTGCGTGAGTGAGCTGCCAAACTCAGGAGAACCGTGTCTCCCGGAAGGTCTCCCGGAAGATTTGCATCTCCAAGCAGGGAAGCAGCTTTGGAATAAACAGTCCTGAGAAACCGTGCAAAAAATCATGTAATTTAGTGTTTCCAATCAGGTCCAGACAAAATAAAGGCTGATGTTATTCCAGTTTAGGTTTATCCGCGGCTAAATATTGTTAGCACGTATTAACCTAATCATAACCCTACTTCCGGGTCTGTTCTGCCAAAGAATAAAGTACTGGCCCCACGGATTTTAAAAAAAAAAACTATAAGCGAACACGCACTTATAGTCATAACAATAATAAAAGCTCGTTGAGAAGATCATGTCGCTCTACGTCGGAGCTTTGTTTGTTTACAACGGAACTCAAAATTTCTTCATTTATGGTAGAACCGTAATTTGTCCGGACTAATCACTGTCTGACACGTCATCGGACCAACGTACAGCCAATCAAGTGTGACGTCATCATTATTCGCAGGCCCCCCGAACACTTATTGCAGGCCAAACAGTTTTGGTACCTACACCTAGGTACACCGGCTCTAGGTCTACATCCTCAGAAATGTGTAGATTTTATAGCCAACTCTACAGCTCAAATCTTTCGAGAACAGACAGTGACAATATTATAAAAGGGATTGCTCAACACATCCCCAAAATAGACATCAATTTTAAACAAATATGCGATAATCAACTTTTAATCTCTGAGATTGATGCTGTGATTAGTCAACTCTCTCTTAATAAATCTCCTGGATCAGATGGGCTCACAGGGGACTTTCATAGACACTTTTGGGAAGATATCAGAAATTTGTATCTGTATCAAGTCTTCCTGGAAATTTTTGAGACCTGCACACTCCCAACCACAATGAAACATGGGATTATAGTTTCCATCCCAAAACCTTACAAAGATTCTAGACTTATAGAAAACAGAAGACCTATCACTTTAAGAAATTCAGACTACAAATTATTAACATACATCTTTGCCTCTCGTCTCCATACGGGACTCTCAGGACCTATTGCGAAAACACATTCTGGCTATTTAAAGGGCAGTTCATTTCATAATAATATAAGACAGGTTATGGACATTATTGAACACCAACATCTTATAGAAGATAATGGTTTTATTCTCTTTATGGATTTTTACAAGGCCTTTGACTCAGTGGAGCATCCATTTATAACACTGGAGAATTTTGGTTTTGTCACTAAATTTAGGAAACTTCGTCTATGGTATATATCTGAATATCCGCAGTTGTGTTATCCTTCCAAATGGCTCCACCCCAAGTTTCAATATTGGAGTACTAATCCCTCAAGGCTTTCCCATCTCACAATATCTTATTAGTTACTGAGATGTTGGCCATCTATTTTAAGAATTGTAATGGTATTGAAAAGTTAAATGTCATGGACACAGGGATCTTTATTAGCCAGCAGAAGACACAACACTGCTTTTAAAAGATTAACATCAAATTACAGCAGCTATTGAAAATGTAACAAACTTTCCAAAGCATCAGGGTTAAACTTAAACTTAAATAAATGTGAACTATTGGCTATTCATGACACAACTTTAAAAGAAATCAATCATATCCCCCATTAAATCAGAAATTAAATACCTGGGCATGTACATCAACAAAGATAAAAAAAATAAGGTAATCAAGGAATGTGAGGAAAAAACGTGATGAATGCAAGGCAATATGTGGCTTCAAAGAGACATGTCGCTGCTGGACCGGATCTATCTAACAAAGATAGAGTGTTTGTCAAGATGTATTTATCCATCTTAATCTAATGCTATCCCACACAAAATGATAAAATCCATGAACCAAATGACTTTTAACTTTATTTGGAGAAACAAACCTCATTACATGAAAAAGAACTAAATATATAGACAAAGAATTTAAAGATGGTCATCTCAGTTATTGATTTTGACAGCCTTAACGGAACCCTGAAGATAAACTGGTTAAAATCGTGGATCAAACAAAACTAATAATTCTGATTCTGTGTCACAAATTATTTATTTAACAAAAAAGGTGGTTTAAAGTTTGTGCTTATTAGTGATTTTGATTTTAAGAGTTCCACAAAAAATTCTGTTATACTGGAAAATATTGTATGTGCATAATTTCTCGCCACACTCAAATGTTATTTGGAACAACAGATATATCCTCCATAGAAACAAGTCAGTGTTTTGATCTGAATGGTTTGGGCGAAGTGTCTGGTCGATCACTGATCTGATGAACAGGTAGGGTCATTTTCTAGATTATGAGCAATTTTCTTTAAAACATAACTTAAATCCTCCCATTGCAGAATTCTTGAAACTACGTAATTGTCTTGTATTTGTATTTCTAACAAGGAACACAAAGACATGTAACTATAAAACCATAATTAGCCTCATTATAAATTGAAGGATGCCCTCTTATGGACAAAAATGTAACAACTCTTATCAGAAATTGGTTCATTACAAGATTATTTCCTGGATGACAGAACAAAAATAATATATTTCAGACATTTGAACAAAATATTTTTTCCAAATTAAGAACCACATTCATGAAACTTCACAAAAGTTACACAGTTCAAAATTATGAACAATATCTATCCCTCCAAAGAATTACTTAGGTTATGTTTTAACATTGATGACAACTGTTGTTCCTTCTGCCAAACTGCTGTTGAGGAACGACACCAACCACATATTTTCCTATGTAACGTTGTAAAAATGTACAAATTGTTAAACAATAAATTCCCATTCATTATGGACTTCTCTTTAAAAGAAGTCATAATTTTTGGCCTATCACTACACAAAGATGTAAATAATTTATGTTTCAATAACGCGTTATGTTTGGCCAGATATTTTTATACACCAAAACAGATAACAGAAATGTCACCCCAACTTTACCTTCTTTTATATAAAAAAGTGAATTTATACTTGAAATCCATAAGATTAATCTATTCGCCAAAAGGCATAACAGTATATGATATTCTGAGCGATAGTCCCGGTATCCGAGACAGATTATTTAGCCTTTGTTGTACATGCCCTGCATTATGTACCACTATCCAACTCTGAAATTGTTTTCTTTTTTGTCTCTTTGTCTAAGAATTTGTGCATGTGCAGGTGTATGCATAATGATAAGTATTATACTTCTTTTTTTTTTTTTTTTTTGCTCCCCTTTAATTGCGGTATTCTTTCTACTGTATCCTCCATATTTTGTGAATTTTTTTTTTTTGCAAGTGTTCTGATGTTCTGTTTTGTGTTCAATAAAGTTCCTTTAAAAAAAAGCAGCTCTGGGTCTGCCAGCCAGCTAGCAGCCCGGGGGCTGGCGGGGCTTCAGCTTGTGAAGCTCGCTCGCTCATAAACCCTGAATGGGGACCAGACTACATTTTTTTTAGAACTCTTCATAATAAAATCAGCCTGATCTCTCAACACCACCTGCGTCTTCCATGCATTGTAAGTGAGATAAACACAGACATGCTCCATGTAGCGATCAGGCTAAAAACATTAGCTGGAAGCCCCTCCCACGCGGCCGCAGCATGAAGCGCAGGAACACGTTTTTGGACAAACGGCCAGTTTGACTTCGCCGCGCGGCAAAGGAGAGGCGCCAGACGCAAATTCGACGATTTGCCGTGAACTTTAGTGGTCTTTCTGTACACTGGGTGTCTCCTCGTGAGGCAAAGGAAGGAGCTAACAATATAAAACTGGCAAAAAACCTGGGGCTGCCAAGCCTAACCAAATAACATCAAAAGTACAGATATAGTAACATTGAACATCAACATTTTCACTTCCTCGTGCGTTTTCCAATTCTTACTCTTGTTTACCTCCTTCTTGTTGCAGTGGTGAACATAGAAAAAGCCAATACACTACTGTGTACCAACAAGCTGATCCCCGATTCCGTTGTAGTGTGGCTTCCGTTGTGACGTCACTTCCGTTGTGACGTCAGCAGCACCGGGCTTCTCCAAAATTCCAACTATGGGTGAGCCTTGTCAGGCCATGTTTACAACACTCCTTGTAGACCCCCACTTCTCTTGGGCATCATCCTCCTTGGCAGGGGCCCCTGCCTTGCTCTCTCCTTGACCAACCTGCATGGGGCGTGGGGCGCCTGGGTGGTGGAGGATGCGATCGCCCGGCGGGGGGTTATTCTATATCTGCTACCGTGTGGGTGTTGGGGGGTTCTAGCTGTCACTGCTGCTGCTGCGGCGGGGGTCTTGTTTTGGGGATGGCTGAGCAATCTTTTTACATTCCATCATCCACCTTAGAAGAACATGCAGACCCACTTGAGCACAGGAGCTATCTCACCTTTGCCTAAATAGTTTGCATGACTGAATGAAATGTCTCACACTAGTTAGTCTGAATGCATTTGTGAACATGAGTTGTATTGTGTAAATGTTGACATGTGAACATTTTTGGAGCCAACAGGTATCTTTATAAAATTTAAGTGAGTGTGTGTATAGGCCCCGCCCCTTCTAGATTTGGACTACATCTGAACCTGACAGTAATGGTTGTAAACATCCAGCAACTTGTTCCTTTATACTGCTTCATGGTTTTACCCCCTCCCTTTCTATAATCACCTTCCTATCCCTCCGCTCTAACATCCTTCTCTCTTCCCTCTTTCCTTTTCCGTCCAACACAAAAATGTTACAAACATCATTAAGATGAAAAAACTTCCTGCAAAGAAAAAGAAGTTAATAAAATACTGATACTGGAGATGGCACATTGCAGTGAGTTAAGAAGACTAAATACATTCCTTCCTGTCCCACTGCTTGTCGTCATGTCACCTTCCCCTACAAAGGGAATGAAAATGAAAATATAGAAATTATATTAAATAATGATCCTGGACATCCCATCTCTTAAACTGTTATAATAAATACAATAGTATATTATATTTGCTAGTTTGCACGAGAGCAGAAAGTAACTGAAGACAAATTCCCTGTGGATGCGCTGTACTTGGCCAATAAAGCTGATTCTGATTCTGAAGGTGCATCACAGGTCACCCAAATAATCTAACAGAGAATGAAAGCATACAGGGAAAAACTATTTATGTACGTGTGTACAACAGCTCCACCTTTAATGGTACCTGATGAGGTGGATTTGGAATACAACTAGAAAACGTTCTCTGTCTAAAAACAAATGCAAAGAAAAGAAAAGGGACAAGTTCATGGATTCCTGCTCCTCCATTTGATGCTTTCCCCTTCAAGTGGGGCAAAATAACTTGACAAATATTGAATGAAATCGTTGATAAAATGAATTTTTACACCCCTAGTAATTATACAACATTTGTGTAGGGATAAGTTGCAGGAATAAAATAATTGTATCTAAGGTATGAGCACAGCAATTTTTTGAAGTAGAAAAAAAAGCTTATATTTTCACATGAAAAAAAAGTTTTACCTTTAGTTGCTTTAAAAAGTAATATTAACTGGTTCAAATAACTTGAAAATACAAAAATAGTTTAAGAGATCATGATCTAAAGGCCCTCCGTAGAACAAGAATAGGAGTAGGAGTAAAGCACAAAGTGACAAAACCATTAGTCCGTAAAAGGAAATTCAATCAATTAGTCAGTCAAACAGCAAAACCGCGGGTTTGTTTTATTTACACTCCGTGTCGCTAGAGGGCAGTGTTTAAAAGACCGTGTCTGCTAAAGTCAGAGTTTCCGGTATTTAAGGAATGCCGTTGTTAGCTCTAGCGTCTCAGTCAAAAGTATCCCCGTAAATTTCGCGTTAGCCAATTTTAAGTTGATTAAACTGATGACAGACGTCACAAAACAAAACCGAAACGTAATTACACAGTCGAAATATAACTTCAAATGTCCGATAAAAGGTAACGAAAGGCTCTGTCTGTGTTTGACTAGCAGTCTTGACTGATGAATTCAGCAACAACAAACAGTGCACGAATAGTCATAGAGTTCGATTTAAACACTGCGCTAATATATAGTTACTATTTATTTAAGAAATCAACTACCACAAGTGTCATTTGTGTTTTTTTTTTTTTACCTTCAGTTGTTACAGCAACGTGGTTGTGAGAGTTAATGTGAGAGGAACTCCAGTCTGGACCGAGCGGAATTAGATCCTCAACGAATGAAAGGGGAACTGTACAGCAATCAGGAGGGAGAGCGGCTGCTCACCGGTACAGTTTTAGTCTTAATGTGAAGAAACTCTGAAAACCTGTGGAAATATCATGTCTGTGTTCAAAGAAGAGTCGGATGAGGACTGCAGTCTGCAGAACACCATCAGGATTCCTGGAACACAAAGAAAAGGTACATAAACCTCTGTCTAAAAATCATTTTTTTCCCTCAAGTTTAGGAAAAATTAGGACACTCACTTGATAACTTCTGTGTTGGAGTTAAAGAACAACTTAAACATGTATTTGTGGGCCATGTTCTCTTTGACCAAGAATGACAAATGTCATTTTAATTTCGTAATCATTAGCAAATTCTTTTAATTAAAATGACTTACAAGTGAGATTCATTATGACCAGAAAGTAAATCAGCAACAGCCTTGTGATCCAAAAGAGGATCAGGTTGCTATTGATGGAGGACTGAAGGATAAAGGAAGAAATGTCCAGATCAGAGCAGAGGAATGACTGAGGATTTTTCTTTTTTAACTTCTCCTGTCCAACCGATGAGCAGACAGACAGGAGCTGAAGGCCTCTTGTGTTGTTGGATTTATTCTACTGTTGCATCAGGGGATTCTGGATCTTCCAACACACTACTGTAGCTGTGAATTTAAATAAAAAACCCTTTTGTTATTTAGGCTAATACTGATGACTGTATGATTTATCCAGGATGTTATTGTGTGACAGGTGTTCTCCACCAACAAGTACTGAGAACTTATGAAGAAGACATTCCTCACCTGCTTGTTTCTGCTGACAGAAAAACTTCATTAATCATCTCCTATTTATCTTCAAATAGCTTTGTTTATTTATCTTCTTACTTTTACTTAAGTTTGAGCATTTCCCATGAGTGTTGAAGCACTCTCACCACCCAGTGATGACATCTATAGAGAATGTTCTTCACCTGGCGGTTGCCGCTGCTGTTTCATGTCATTTCTGAAGTTTTTCCTCTGAATTTGGCACCACCTTTTCTCCTGCCGTACTGCTTCCTAATCCCACCTTTCACTCATGTCTTTCTGAAATTGGAGCCAATGTTGTAGTGAGCCAGGCACCGGCTCTATATCTGCAGGTACTGAATCCCCCTTCAGACTAATGTTTAGGGACCCACTTCCAGCTGAGCCCTCCTCCTGCTAACCCCCTCAGCCGGCTCTGATGGTTCACCGAGCCTCAAATCAGGTTCTTACTGTTTCCACCTTCAGACATGGATCTCACCTCTGACACAAAAATGTTGGGTTGCTTTGTGAAGAACCCTCCAGCCTGGATGAAACACACAAGGGTTGAAGATGACCAATCAAAGACTGGCTGACTTAATGACAATTGTATTGAAAAAGATGATTGAATGATGATGCAGGCCTTTGTTTATGAATGGGGGCTTTTGAAAGCAATGACATTTCTGGATGCGATTTCGAAATATGTCTTTTTCATTTAATTTGAAATGCCACATAAATTTTAATATTCTTTTCTGGATCTTATGCGTTTTCCTTCTTTTTTTATATTTAGCTTTTCACAGTAAATTTGTTTATATTATCACAAGCATGTTTGTAATATAATACATTTTCCACAATCATTTGGTCAAAGAATTAAAACTGACAGAAAAGTGGAAGTTGAGATTTGGATCGAAATGTGCACAAATGAAGGAGAAATTCACGATATGAGAAAGATAAGATGATAAAGATCTCACACAACTGAAGACAGAGGTTGGTCTGAACACCAATAGAATACTTTTGTTCATGTGAAATGTCACTGCAGCTAAAGATCTCTTAAAGAAACGTCAAAAACTTTAGAATGTGTGTTTTTCTTCAACATGGTAACTTTAATGTTATGTGTTGTTTTTTCTTCCATTTGGAGTTCAGAACAAATGGAAGCTCTTTAACGAGATGAACACCAATCTGGACCCAGCAGAACCAGAACGTCAACAGATGAAAGAGGAACCAGAAGAGCTGTGCTGTAATGAGGCGGGAGAACAGGAGGAGTTCAAATCTGAGTTGTTTGATCATCAGCATCACCTGAATCCCGTTAGAAAGGTGCAAACAACAGGTATGTAAACTTGAACTGTTATTGTAAGTGTGGCTCATTCTAATTTCTGAAAGGGACACTTACGCTGTAGAGTCAATGCTTCTAGTTGACGCGTCTTTCTTAAATGAGCTTCCACCGTCCTATATCTTTGTATTCACATGTTTACTTTCCAAGTGGATTGGAAAGTAATTTATTGGTACGAAACATATAATATATGGAAAACCAAAAACTAGTGTGCACTCTTAGCTCTACAGCTTCACTAAAACAAACAAAAACAATGCGCATCTACTACGTCGTACATCTCAGCCAATACAACTGCTGGGCTCCTAAGTTGACCAATTCTACAAATCCAGTACAAACGTCGTAGAATGTGTAAATGGCTCTAACTTTTCTGAAAAATGATGTTTTATGATTATAAAACAAATTATATAGTGCTTTTTTACTGCTATAGAGCTTTGTGGTCAGTCCCTTTAAGCCATTCACACTCACTCACTCACACACACACTGATGGTGGCTGCTGTTTACCTGCTCCAGGCCACCAGGAGCAATCTGTTAGAGCAGGAGAAGCAGTTCAAAGCAGCTTTTACTGTTATTGATTTAAATTGTTTTTATTTAAATGTTTATAGTAAAACCCTTTCTAAAAAAATTACTTGCCTCTGCGTACAACTACTGTACAAATAAATTCGCCATACTGAAACAAAATTGTTTCTTAGCAACTTAAAATTGGGGCAAATCATTTCTTTGTGTTTTTTCCTCCAGGTGTTCAACACCAACATGTCTGTGAGGATGACGAGGAATGGCAGCTATATAAGCAGGAGCGACAATCCAGTCTGGACCGAGCAGAACCAGAACTTTCACAGATCAAAGAGGAACCAGAGAAACTCTGCAATAGTCAGGAGGGAGAGCAGCTGCTCCTGAATCAGGAGACTGATGTGAAGATGGAGTTCAAGTCTGATTTGTTGGATCATCAGCATCACCATAGGAACATCACCATGATTCCTGTAGTAAATCTGCAAAGCATAGGTAGGTCAACTGTAACTGTTCTGATGAATAATGTTTTTTATTTTGAAAATTGTAGTATATTGTATAGCACCTTTCTACCTTCAGAGTAGCCAAAGACTCTCTCACACTGACGGTGGCAGCTGTTTAGCTACACAACCAGGCCACTGGGAGGAACGTGGTAAATCAGGAGAAGCAGGTCAAAGTTCATCATGTCTGTAGGAGCAAACATGAGTCTGAGAGTTGCTACTGATTGGTGACAGAAAAGTAAGTTTTCATATGAACATATAAGTGGGAACACAGTTAAAACTTTTTTCAAAAATGGTAACACACCAGGCCCAGATGGGCTACCAGTAAAGTTTTACAAAACAATTTCCTCTAAATTGTCCCCTTTTTAATGTAAACTTTTTGAGGAAATCCACACGGTTAAAAAATTGTAGCAAACTAGGAACCAGGCAAGTATTACTGTTCTTCCCAAAAAAGGAAAAGGCTCGTCGCTTTGAATCGGTAATTCCTAAAATAATAAATCCAGATCGATCAGGCTTTATACCCGGTAGCTCGTCTTTAGCGGTGTAGCTTTCCGCGGGATCCGGTGTCAGACTGTGGAAAAAGTGAACAAAACAATGAAGCTCAGAGAAGCGAGTCTGTCTGTGTTTGGCAGCTGTTTGCTCTACATCTCCCATGATGCATTGGGTAAAGTGAAAGCGTCTCAGGGTACAATGAGTCTTCCTTGTTAAAAGTCTTCAAACAGTTTTTAAATCTTCCAACTTAACTTTTATTACATCTTTTAGAAAAAACAGCTGCAACTTCCATCTTTTTCTGCCACAATTATCACAAAACTGCATATGAGATTGTGGAGAAGCTGTAGATCAGTACAGACTAGGAGTTACTCCTTTATTTTGTTTTTTGGATGCTGGTGTGCCGCGGGATTTTTGTCAAGGTTAAAGTGTGCCGTGGCTCAGAAAAGGTTGAAAAACACTGGAATATATAATTATACTGATTTGTCCCTGTTAATACTAGTTTTCTCCTGAATCTTTGTTCCTGCAGACCTCTCAGAGAAAAACATCTGTAAGGAGGAGACTGATGATGAGCAGCTTCTCTGGAAGCAGGAGAGGAGCTCCAGCCTGGATGAAGAGGAACCAGAGCTTCCACTGATCAAAGAGGAGTGGGAGGAGGTCTGCATTGGTGAGGAAGGAGAGGAGCTGGAACTGAAGGAGGAGACTGATGCTTTCATGGTCACTGAGGATGATCAGGAAAACATGGACTCCAAACCAGAACCAATTGAGAACCCAGTTCTGGAAGCAAACAGCCAGTTCAGAAACAGTGATGCTGTGACTGTCCAGCTGGACTCTCGTTCACACGGGACTTCACATTCCTGTGACACATGTGGAAAGGTTTATACTAGACGTAGTAATTTAAAAACTCACATGAGAATACACACTGGTGAAAGGCCTTATTCTTGCAAAGTATGTGAAAAAAGTTTTGTTCAAAGTACTGCCTTAAATGTCCACATGAGAACTCACACAGGTGAGAGGCCTTTTACATGTACAGTATGTGAAAAAAGCTTCATTACTAATAGTGACTTAAAAGTTCATCTCAGAACACACACAGGTGAAAGGCCTTTTACTTGTGAAGTGTGTGGGAAAAGTTTCACTCAAAGCAGTGACCTAAAAGTTCACATGAGGACTCACACAGGTGAGAAGCCTTATTCTTGTAAAGTATGTGGCAAAAGCTTCAGTCAAAGTTGTAAATTAAAAACCCACATGAGAACACACACCGGTGAGAGGCCCTATTCTTGTGAAGTATGTGGAAAAGGTTTCCCCTCAATTAGTGAATTAAAAATCCACATGAGAACTCACACAGGTGAGAAGCCTTTTACCTGTAAAATATGTGAAAAGCTTTTCAGTTCAAGTAGTGACTTAAAAATCCACACAAGAACTCACACAGGCGAGAAGCCTTTTTCCTGTGAAATATGTAAGAAAGCTTTCATCCAGGCAAGAAGTTTGACCAATCACATGAGAACTCACACCGGTGAAAAACCTTTTGTTTGTAGAGTATGTCAAAAACGGTTTATGCATAGAGCTGCCTTAAATGTCCACTTGAGAACTCACACAGGGGAAAGGCCTTTTACCTGTGAAGTATGTCAAAAAAGTTTCATCTCAACTAGCGACTTAAAGTCTCACATGAGAACTCACACAGGTGAAAGGCCCTTTCTTTGTACAGTCTGTGAAAAAACGTTTATTAAAAGTAGTCATTTAAAAGTCCACATAAGAACTCATACAGGTGAAAGGCCTTTTGGCTGTGAAGTTTGTGTAAAAAGTTTCCCAACACGGAGTGAATTAAAAGTCCACATGAGAACTCACACAGGTGAAAAGCTTTTCACCTAGAAGTGTGTGAAAAAGGATTAATTTAAAATTCAATTTAAAACCAAAGTAAAAACCCAGCTGAAAGGCCTGTTACATGTAATGAAGTTTCATTGCAAGTCCTGACTTTAATGTCTTCGTGAGCTCTCGCACAGGTCAAAGAAGTCATTTTTGTTAAATATGGAAAAAGTTTTTTGCGTCTTTTTCATTAAATCTTTAAATTACACTGCCCAGACAATTCTTTGTTGTGAATTTTGTGGACTATTTTTCAATAAAAAGTTTTTTTGTGGATCAATGATTTTATAGATTGAAAAAATATAAGTTTATTTTTTCAGAATTTTCCATATACCTGTAAGCAAAATTTCAAAATAGCATTATCTTTTTTTGTAAAGTAAAAACAAATAAAACAAATGTTTTTTATGTAAAAGATACATTTATCAGGATTCACAAAGATGGAAGACCAGTTTCTCACATGAAGATTTTGAATAATAGATTACCTTTTCATTCAATTGTGTGAGATATTGCATTACGCTATGACAATCATTTTTTCTTAATGTGTATGTAAAAAGTTCCAAACGTGTATTTAAATCATATATTAAACATAACTATAATGAACTGCTGAAAAGGCTTGAAAATGTTCTGTAAACAGGCATTTGACTTGGAACTTTGATCGTTGTGATTTACTGTTTGTGGAGTTTTGTTTTTTTACCTAAAGAGAAAAATATGTCAAGAAGACGGTGTTGCCCTTTTGTGTGGCAATCTGGCTCCATTCTGGGATGTCCCCTTGAGTCTGTGACTGTGGTGAGTGAAAAGGAGGATATATCAAAAACTGAAATCCAACATGGACAATCCTCATCGTCTTCATGAGAAAAGGAACTAGACAATGCTAGAATATCCACAAAAATCAGCATATTATAAATTACATTTACCCCCTTTAAGCATAAGACTAATTTTCATTGACTTTTCATTAAGTATGGTTGGGGATTCCGTACCAGATGATTGTCTTTGTTTAATTACAAAGTGATTTATGATCCTAGCAGTGTAAGAATAGTCTACAGTTGTCCTTCCATAAATGTTGTGTTACTGAACAATCCTTGAATTCCTCCTTATAGTTTGACAGCAAAGGAGCTGTATAAGGTCCATTTTCAAAGGCAGATAAGATTGAGAAAATGGCGCACAAATGTGGTTGAAGAACAGATACTCCAGCAGCACCTTAAGGTGGAACTGTATGTAAATATTCATTTGTTACATGTAAAATATATCAAATCTTTTTTTAATTTCAGGAAATCAATGAATGACTCAGTGTTTATTGTGTTTTGACATCAAGTTTCTTACGATTATCCCATCTTATGGTCCATATTATTAAAAGGGGACTCATCTGTGCCATTTTCATTGGGCTTGGTTCTCTCCTGTTAAGGTTGTATGATTAGAACTACACAGGTCATGATGATTTCACAGGCAAATTACAGGACCAGGCCACTTAAAGAAGGTGCACTGACCGCCAAGCAAAGTTAGTAAATAACAAACATCTTAGGAAAGTTTCTTTGCACCAAAAAGACATATTAAGGAAGAATAGAATAAATCTGCATTGAACAAACACCAGGAGATAAACTTGAAATATGGATTAATTGCAACAGTTGTTTCTACTACCTAGCCCTCTGTAATATTAAATTCTAGATTGCAAAATATATTTTCATATTCCAAGCCTGAATTGCATATAACTTTGAATTATGACTCAAAATAAATTTCCATACTGATATTTGATTGTGTTTACACTCCGTGACGCTAGAGGGCGACGTAATTTTTATCATGTCTGGAAAAAGGCAGTATTATCCGGTTTTAGCTTTGTTGTCATTTGATTTGTAATGTTGGCTGTCACTGTTTGATAAGATTTTTACAGTTTGGGGATATTTATCCATGAAAGGACTAGGCTGATGGCAGTCTTCACAAAACAAAAACTGCACAGTAACAAAACAATTTCTGATCAATTTGAATTAAACGTGATGTTTGACCACAGCTGTCTTACAGTTGAGCTATAAACTAAGCACTGAAAGATTTTGTAGTTCTTTTGATTGAGAACTGAAGAAATGAACTGAACAGATACGTGGAAAGTAATGACCGATTTGTCCATGATGATCTGTCATTGTGTGATAAGTTGTTGGTGAAAAAAACAACGCCAAGAACATCCACGTTATCAACAGATTGTTGGCAGGGAAAATGATCAGAAACTCAAGGATGTGTTAGCAGGTTGAGGTTTGTTCAGATTGTCAGATAAGAGGGCTTTCCAGTCCACAGGGAATCAGGACAGCAGTTTGTTCAGCTCTTCACACTAGTTAGCCAGCTCTAGTAGCCGATAGATCACTCTCACAGACTAACTGATGCATATACTCTAATTACATGCTGTAATATAAAAGTGTTGACTGCTGCCGAAGCCTAAAACAAGTCGGTTTTGTTGACAGTTTGACAGATAAGACAATATATAACCATGTGAGCAGAAACTGAAAGTTGGTTTTCCTCAGGGTAAGGTTTCCATCAGAATGCTGCAGATAAAACTCCATCTGACGTTTTCCATCAAATCATTAAACGTTCAGAAGGCTCTCTTAGCTGCAGCTATACACAAATTCGGAAGTAGAAGAAACCCGGAAGTAAAGTAGCGGCGCCATTACTGCGGTGCTCTGCTGCTAAGGAAGTAGCAGAAGTAGCTTGTTGTTGGTCCCTAAGCTGCTGTTGCAGACATTCGCTGCAAGTTTACAAGCGAGCTTAGATGCAAAGTGTTTGTCTTTTTTTCTTGAACGATGCCGGGAAGATCATGTTGTGTTTTCGGCTGCTTTAACAGCAGTGCAAAAATACAGGCCTGGAATAAGACTGTTTGTGAAATTCACAAACCTTTGCTGCACCTAGACTGCCCGTGTTTACGCCCTTATGGATTACACAGATTTCCTGGTCGAGCGGAGAACCAAGATGTGCGTCAAAAGTGGATGAAATACATAAACCGAGATGGCTTCACAGCAAACAAGAATACTGTGGTACGTTTGGCTTTGATTGTTCGATCTGTTAATGCCACATGTTGCACGCAGAGGGTGTAAACATACGACATAACAGCCCTAGCTAAGATGACCGCGGTCAAGTGAGCCGACATCTGTGGAATTGCGGTCTCGCTAGCCGTCACTGACTTTTAGCATGCGCGTAAAAGTCAGTGACGGCTAGCTAGTCGATGTCGGCTCACTTGACCGCGGTCTAAGATGCTAACATTATTAGCCACAGGCAAAAACACAGCTGAAGCTTTCATGTCGTAGTTTTTCCAAGTGAAAATATGGTTTTACAAGACTGAAGCTGTGTTTTTACTGCTTTGTATGGTCTGTAATTAAGTTACTGTAGTTTTATTTCTGTGCATTGGGATTGGCTTAACTGTTTGTTTGTCCTCGTTGCTTTTCCTTGGGTAAAAAAACATCTGCTAGATGATGGGTAAATGTACTCAACCAATTGTTTTTTTGATTATTTAGTGATTGGTGTTATTTAATAATTAAACTAGTATGTCAAATAGACAAATCTTCATTCTTGCAAAATAAAAAATCCACATAGTACTTCAATTACAACAGGAGACTAAACAGGATGGGGATAAACAACAATTTTGGCCCCTTACACCACAAAAAAGAACAATATTATCTGTAAACCCCCTCCAGGGATTAATACATAGGATGGTAAAATGGAATTGTGCATGTCCAAAGTATTTCAGAAGTATTTACAACAACCAATGTATGTATATTTATGTTTCACTCTAAGGTGTGTGGGATACATTTTCCTGACGGACAACCCACCAGAGAAAATCCATATCCTGTGTTGTTCATGGACTATGATTGTCATGTAAGTAGGTCTCTTAGCAGAGCCATGTTATTGCATCACATTGTTATTTTTAATATGCTTCATTCTCATGTTTTACTAATGCACAGCTCTTTTTTTTTCTTTAGGTAACTCCAGCTAGACCTCCACCCAAAAAAAGATGTCTTCAGCCACTACACCTGAACTCAGCTATTGAACCAATGGAAACAGATGTGGATGTTGGAAATTTGGAAAATTTGCCTCTGCATACACATGATGTTGGAATCCAGTGGCCAGATCACATGGACCACAACTACAGTTTCAGCTGCGGTAACAAGCCGATGAAGGACTGTGGCACTCAGACTGATCCAACGCCATCAGTGTCAGCGAAAAATTTAAATGACAAAGACTTTATATTTTATACAGGTTTATGTGCTGACAGTTTCTAGCTACTTTTGCGAGCCGTTCTGACTGCTCACAACCACTTAATACCAAATTGGCTGTCCATGAACAATTTTTGCTTGTTTTAATGAGACTCCGTTTGGGTTTATTGTTCACTGACTTGGGTAAACGATTTGGAGTGAGTAGAACCACTGCATCTGAAATATTTACATTTTGGAGACCAATCCTTGCAAGGTTTATGAGGGAAAAGGTGATTGTTTGGTTGCCCAGGGATACGCTGAACAGAATCAGGCCCAAGACATTTAACAAAAATTATAAAATAATACAATTATCCTGGATACCTGTAAAAACATTTATTTTACTACAACTAGACGTGTTTTAGTTGTTTGCAAGCTAATGAATATTTTAGCAACACAGCTAGTAATGATAGCGTTCGGTTTTATGGCTGTCATCAATTAATACACGCCTTAATACATTATCTTGTCATTAAATTACCTGCATCGGTCAATTTTGGCCACTGCCTGACATCATCTACCCAATCTTCCCTTTCCTTTGCCATTGTTTATCTACCTGTCACCTGTCATATTCGCGTTAGAAATGCTTTCATTGAAAATCCAATAGAGGGCAGCGGTAAGTCACAGTCCACAGCCACGCAGTAATGGCAATAGCCAATATGCCGGCGCCCGTAGATTTCGCGGCGGATTTGTGTGTAGAACTTTTGAAGACTTGAGGATGAAAGATGGCTAATAACTTTGTTTTCTGGTTTTTGTCTGTAAGTAGTTCAGAACAAATGGCAGCTCTGTAACCTAGAGATGAACTCCAGTCTGGACCAAGCAGAACCAGAATCCCCGATCCAAGAGAAACCAGAAGAACTGTGCAGTAATCGGGAGGGAGAACAGCTGATCCTGAACCAGGAGACGCATGTGAAGCTGGAGATCGAGTCAGATTTGTTGGATCATCGGCTGGGGAACATCATCAGGATTCCTGTAATAAAGCTGCAAATTATAGGTATGTAAACGTTAATTTTTCTGACAAAGAATGTTTTTCTGTTTATTATTATGAAACACAGTGCAGTGGTTAGCACTCTTTCCTCACAAAAAGAAGGCCCCCTGGTTCAAGTCCCGGGTGGGGGACCTGAAACAGAACATGTATGGGGGACCTTTCTGTGTGGAGTTTGCATGTTCTCCCCGTGCAGGTGTGGTTTTTCTGCGGGGTCTCCGGCTTCCTCCCACCCGCCAAAAACATGCTTTATAGAATATTTGGTCTCCCCCCCCCAACTTCAGACACGCCAAGTGCCCTGCAGCGGGCCATTGCATTTGCCACCTTGTTAGCACGCAGGTGATCCTGCTGAACTGGAAGCTCCCCCATCCCCCTTCGCATGTCCGCTGGGTCCGCGAGGTGCTTTATAATCTCAAACTTGAGAGGCTTAGGTTCTCACTTCAAGGCTCACTCAGGGTGTTTCATGAGACCTGGAGTCCTTTCCTACAATATATGGACTCCTTGACATTTCCTCACAATCTGGAGGCTGACTGAGCACCAGTGCAACGAACAGCCACTGCTGTTACTCTGGTTTTCTCACTTATGACTACTTATGTAATTACCCTTTTTTTCCTCCTCTTGTTTTTTTTTAACATATTTCTTATCTTTAAATATCTTTAAATAGACTAAAGTGGTTTGTGTTTATTTTTTTTATTTATTTATTTATTTTTTTCTGTGTTTGACTTGGCCTCTTAGGGGTTGTTGAAGGGGGTGGGTGGGTTGGGGGGTGGGACGGGTTGACATTCGAGTGTTTATTTTTACAGATTGCCTTTTTTTAACATTTCATTATACACTCTGTATGTCTGTTTAATACAAAAAATGTTCAATAAATAAAGTTATAAAAAAACATGCTTCATAGGTTCGTTGGTTCATCTAAATTGCCCATAGGTGTGAAAGTGAGAGTGCATGGGGGTGTGATTGTGGCCCTGCGACAAGGATGCCTTTGCCCACAGTGGCTGGGATAGGCTCCGGCAGCCCCGCGACCCCGAAAGGGAACAAACGGAAACGAAGATGAATGAATTAATAAAACAAATAGTGAATGGCACAGTGCTTTTTAACGGTTTTTAATGGCAAAGAGCTTCATGGTCACAGTCCCATCCAGCCATTCACACACACACTCACTCACTGATGGTGGCTGCTATTTACCAACATTAATCAGGCCGCCGGGAGCAAAGTGGTAAGTGCTACGGTCAAAACCGCAATTGCCACCGCACAATGAGGAGCCATCGGCAGAATCTTCAAGTTCAGCTGCTGCCGGCCGATTTCATTTTTTTTTTTTGTTGAAAATCATTGGTCACTGGGTTGTAGCAGCCAGATTGCTGGCCTAGATCATGCCTAAATGTTTCCACACAGCAGCCGTCCATATCAAGTGCCACCGGCCAGCAGCCGCCCGGTAACCGGGGGCAATGTTCACTGCGCGATTGCTCAATCTTGCACTGCTGCACATTCTCAGTGCACAAGAAAATCAAGAAAATATGTGCAGCTCACAAAACAAAATTACATACTACTTACATACACAATTATAATATTTACATCAAAAGTGCCCATGCTGCTTCCGTGCGGTTTCTAACAGTTTTTATAACAGGTGGCAGTGGGTCGGCAGCATGGGGGAAGGGGGTGGCTGGAGGGTGGCGGCCCGAAATCAGCTGATCATCGGTCAATTTGGGGGACCTTGGAGACCCTCCCATCAGTCAGTTATTGCGCTGCTGCCTTCCTGCCACTGTACGACCTCCATATGTGCCTGGGCGGCCACTGACCGATGACAAAAAACTGAACAGTTGCTGCTCAGTTTTACCTTTCTTTTAAAACCGACATAAGAGATTGCTACCTTTTAATTCTGACTAAAAAGAGTTAAAGATCAATGAGTGCAAACTTTTAATTAATATTGCATAAAGATGTTGACAATATTTATAATGTCACAGTTTTTGGAACTACTGTAGGAAATGAATTCTTCCCTGTATCACTGCAGCCATTTGTCAAAATCAGGAAAGTTCATTTTATTTCTCAATAATATACACTGAGGACTCTAGCTTGACAGAAAAAACAAATATGAAGATATTTCTACAAATTTACAAAGATTTGCAGATCTGCATTTTACAAAGAAAGAGAAACTTTAAAGT